>JAKEPQ010001004.1:4730000-5137500 GCA_024500445.1 Entomyzon cyanotis
CCTGGGCCATGAGGATTTTGTTAAAATGTAGATTCTGAGCCTATCACTGGTGTAAAAAATTGAAGTCAGAAGGTCTTTAGCTATTTGTTTTCAATATTTTAGTGAGCTGCATGAGGAAATGAAGTTGTTCCAGTGTGATTGGTGGCTCAGACACAAAGTGGTCCCTTTTTATTCCACCTGGTTCTAGGTTGTTCTGCAAGGGGCACTGTGACTTGATCAACACAGCATCAACCAATTATTTGCCAGAGAACAAATATTGCATTTTTACTATTTGCTTTAGTTTTCAATGGGTAGTGACTGAAGCCGAGTACAGATATTTTTAAGTTCTTGAAATATTAAAGAGCTAAAATCTACAGTTCCAGCAATTGTGTTCTTCTCATTTTCTGTGTTATCTGTCAAAACATGAACTGCTGTTTATGTGATACTGTTAAATCAGAGTTACTAAAGTGCTTAACGATGTTAGTCCATAACTGACCTGTCTTGTCCTGGTCTGATTTTTCAGTGGCTGCATTATTGTGAAATACTGCTTCACACGACTGTGAAACAAACAGAAGGTCTTGTCTTTTTCACGTTTAGTAGCTTTCAATCACTAATGGTTTCTGACTGTGCATGTGAAACTTACAGGTTTTTGTGTTCTCTTATTACAAGAGGGTTTGAAGCAGCTTGGACACAAAACCAGTGCTCATTATGTTGAAATAGTTAAGTAATGAAATTTCAAGAATATGGGTGGATTTGCAAACTTCTCAGTTGTCAGAAGCAGTCAAAACCAATTTGGTATGAAATGGGGAAACTGCTATGGGGTTTTACTGAACAAACTGAGCAGAATGTGCTCCAGTGCCAGTGCTGACAGTGGCTTTACTCAGCTTTATTTGGTTACAGCCATGCTGTGATCCTGGTCTTTCAGTGAGTGTGGAGAGAAACTGATGAAAAAAAAATTGTGAACATAGTTATTCCAGATGAGAAAATAAGCTGTCACTCCTCACTCAATAAATGAATCTCTAATACCTACACAAGAGTATCCAGTAGCTCTCCCAGCTGCAGGACAGGCTTTTAAAGCTGTTGAGGTGAATTCACAGGTCACAGGGTCAAGTGGTGATTGCCTTCCTGCTGACCTGTACAAGCATGAAGGCACCAGGTGGGTAAAACCTCTGAGAGCAGCTGGTTTTTGTGTCTCATTTTCAACAAGATAAGTACTGATGATAACAATCACAGAAATCTCCTAACTGTGGGTCAGGAAGGAGGTTGAGGAGTTCAGTGGATCCTCCCAGGAGGTTCTATCAGAATACAATGACGGGCAGCCAGAAGCTGTGAGCATTCAGAGCTGCAGTCTGCTGTAGCAGGTTTTTGGCAACCATGAGGCCACAGAGGCCAGGGAGCTGAGGTGCTCCTCGAGGGAGAAGGTTCCAGTGTTTGCTTTCAGACGTGGCTCTCAGGCACGATCAGGCAGCTCTTTTGCATCATGAGTACTTCTCATTGAGTCCTGCTGCTGTAGATTCCTTCAGCATCTTGGCTGAGATGTGATGCTAAGAAAAAAAAATAGAGCTGCTGGCCTGGCAGCAGTGTGTTTAAAGCTGTTTCACACCATATCAACATGGAAAAATGGTTTGGTTTGGCTTTGTCTTCGCAGAAAGTGCACAGAGATGCTACTGTGAAATAGCAACGTGACTCAAAAACCTGCAAACAAATTCTTAATGCAAATGGCAGCCTGCTTTCTTTGAGTTCAATAATTGACTGTGTTTCACACTAGGGAATGAAAGCCAGCACTCTGGAATGACAGACCTTTGGTTTCAAGCACAATTAAGTACATGCTGTAGTGTTGTCTTCATCATTCCTGCTAGCTGTGAAGATTTCCATCTTGGTGGATTCTGCTTACGCTATGTGCCCTTGCTCATAATATAGCAAATAACCTGAAATTTTGATGATAATACTCAGCCTTGACCCATTACAACTTTTGGCTGTGCTGTGCTGGTCTGTGTGTATGTTGATGTTTAATAATGTGGTTTTGTGAACATACCCTACAGGCAATTAAAATGTGGGGAATGGCTCAAGAGGCTGTTCAGTGAAACACAGACACGAGCAAGGCAATTGCCAGTTATGTGGCATTAATTCCATAGCGAAGGGGATTACAATCAATGTTTATTTGCTTTGAAGGAGTGTGTACTCGTGGCTGTACAATTCACAAACTAAGCTGGATTGATGTGGGCAGCACAAGCGTTGCTGGATGTTTGTGCTTTTCAAGGCCCAAGATGGTGTTTTGGGCAGGTTTTGGTATTTTTGGCATGGTTTACAGGATATGTTTCTCTCACATTTTTCTCACTCCTCCCTCTCACAGCTGCTATGCAGCATTTTTTACCCTTTCTTAAATATGTTACCACAGAGGTGCCACCAGCATAACGGATTGGCCCAGCTTTGGGCAGCAGCAGGTTTGTTTTGTAATTGTCTGGAGACAATTTTGTAGTTGTCTCCAGCAGCTCTGTCCTGGAGATACTCCTGCTGCCTTCTGCCAAAGGCCACCCCTTGCTACCAAAACCTTGCATCATAACCCAGTTCACCTGTCTAAGCAGGATTTTTGGTATTTCTACTGATAACTACTTGTTATTACCATTCCCTTTTCTATTTAGTTTTATCATTGAGTGTTTCAATCTTTAAAGTGTTTTCTAGAAACTGTTTAATTATTGAATAGTTATTTTTATTGGCAGTGCATACATGGAACAGCCTGGTCTAGTGGAAGGTGTCTCTGCCCATGGCAGGGGGTTGGATTTTAAGGTCCCTTCCAATATTCTATGAATATTCACTTTAAAACAATATAGGTCTTTTCAGCTGCCTCATTCTTCCCTCTAAACACACACTCTCAGGTTTGGTTTTTTTTTCCTGTTTGCAGACTCCCATTTAATCAGAGAAATAGGGAATCATAGAATCATAGAATGGTTTGGGTTGGAAGGTACCATAAAGATCAAATATAATTTTGTGTTGAGGCTGTATATTTCTAAATAGACATCTTTTTTTCTGGAGACACAATTTTATACATTGTTGAAAATAATTGCTGGATAAAACTAATAAGCAGTCATTGTACACTCTTGAAGATAATCCAGATAATATATATTTATTTGCATGGTTTTGTATTTTTAAGCAAAACCGAAGAAAATTTTCCTTACCAGTTGTTATGATTTAGTAGCGTAATGTAGTACAATTATTTTGAGAATTAGATAGTTTTCGTACAAGTTAACATCAGAAGTAATTTGTTTCTCTTCATTGCCTTTGATATTATTTCATCTAATGTTTCAGAACAGGGCTTGTTCCCATACAATGCTATTATTAAAACCTTAATATGTTTGAGGCCAATTGTTTTGTTTGTATATGTAGATTCAATAGATGAAATTGTAGAAACTTGTATTTTGACAACTTAAAAACCTGACAAAAAGTTGGTACAGGCTGGCACTTGAAAAATTCTGAGAAATCTAGAAAACCTTCTTGTTTAAGGTCACTTAATTATATTTGATCAATCTGTTAAGGCTGAGCATAACTCCAAGTGCTGAATGCAGAAATTAGCTGGTCTGCCGTTAGAGCTATTTTGTACAAAAAAAGGTTGTAACCTCATCTGAATGAAATGTGAGTTTGAAATTGGTTTTTAACTTTATTTTCTAGAAAAGAAAGACGTAACACAGAGCTTGGAAAGCTACACAGCAAAATGCCCTGGGACAATGGAAGTCATCACTCTTCCAGATGGTTTGAAGCTACCTCCTGTTCCCTTCACCAAACTGCCTATTGTGAAGTAAGACCAAAATACAATCTTTAACTTTTTCACAGTACCTGTCAAATTTTAAAGGATACTGAAAGGATGCAGTCATCTTAGTTTATGCATGCTGATCACAGGAACATGGGAAAATGTCAAAATGTCAAATTGTTTTGAGAAGCTCTTGAGCAAAAATAGAGCCTTTGACCAGAAAATACTTTGTGGCCTTTAGTTTCAGAAAGAGAGAAGTTTTGATTTTTGAAGAACTGTCCTTCAACAGTTTCTTATACAACTGAAGGAAATTGTTTTGCTGCAGCTGAGATTTAAGTTGGATACTTGATCATTTCAATACTTGAAGGTCCATGAGCTGGATGCAGTCTCCATCCATGGAGCTTGGAACTCACCTGGAACTGATGCTTTTTGTGACTCTCCTTTCCAGATGCTGCATTCTCAAGCTGGCACCTTCACTAGCCCGTTCTGAATCTCAGTTCCTTTTTGTGCCCAGGCACATCATGCAGTCAGGCCCATGAATAATAGCTTGTTTAGTTTAAAGCCTGGCATGAAGCATTAGAGTCAGAGAGAGAAAGCAGCCATTGGGCATCAATAATAGAAGACTGAAAGAAAACCTTTCCTTTTTGAAGGAAACAATGCTATTCAGAAAAAATATGCTGAATAGTGAACAAAATTTGAGTGTGGAAGATGGGGCACGTACTGACTGAATCCCTTTTTATAGGAGTCATGCATTTAGAATCATAGAACCATGGAATTGTTGCAATTGGAGAAGACCTTTAAGGTGATCAAGTCCACTGTTAACCAAACACCAATACAATGTTCACCATTAAACCATGTCCTCAAATGCCACATCCACACATTTTCTGAACACTTCAGGGATGGTGGTTCCACCACCTCTGGGCAGCCCATTCCAATGCTTGACAACCATTTCCATGAAGAAAATTCTTCTAGTATTGAATCTAAACCTCCCCTGGTGCAATTTGTGGCCATTTCCTCTTATCCTTTCTCTTGTTACCTGGGAGAGGAGACTGGAAGAAGAGACCAGTCAGAACTCTATCAAGAGGTTCCCAAGACTTTGGTGGGAAAGTGTCTGTCACTTAAAATGTTTTGTATGCTGAGAGAAGGGGACAAACACATTCACTTACACTATCAGCTTGTCCTGACCTGGCTGTGCTTGGAATGTTGGGAATAGTTCCTCCTGTTTTGCCATGGGGTGAGGAACCCAGCTTTAGCTTTATTTAACATTTAAGAATTGCTGCTCCTCTCCTCCTCCTTCTTGTCTTTTACAAGTTCTATAAAAGACATAGTGATAAAAATTCACACTCCAATAAAATATTAGTTGTGTTTAAATATAAAGCCTTTGGTTACATCTGCCCAGCAGATCTGATATTGTAGAGCTGTCCAGCTGTGCTGCAGGACTGCAGAGCTCTCAGAGCTAAATCCTGCTAATTTTTGTGACATCAATTATAAATGTGTGCAAATGTCATTTTGATCAATGTTGAATAACTTCAGCTTATGACTCAATCCATGCTAGAGCCCTTTAAAACACACATTTACTGATGGGGATGATTTCTATTTACTCTTGGCATTTCATGGTCTGTGAGTTTTAATCCATTTAATGTGGGGTGCTTATTTTGGATGCAGATTTCTTAATCAAAATACTGTCAGACATGGAAATGCCACAGTGAAATAGGAACACAGTGGCACTGTTACCTTTTCTCCCCAGTACTTACTAAGCAATGGAAGAGATTTGGGTTGGCAAAATCTTTATATTCCATTACTCATGTTAATTTTGAAATTATTATCTAGTATTTTTTCAGATAAAAAATAGAAGAATTTGTGGTCTTTCTGTTCTACTAGATGCACGATTCCTGTTTTCATAATTTACCTGTGTTAAAGCTAATTTTTTTACTAATATACTTAAAGGCAGAAAGAATTTTCATCCTTTTCACCACTGCTGGTTTTACTTGTCCTTACATACTTTTCTGACTATTTCAAATTTACTCAGTGCCTTTTTTTCCCTTCCCTCTGTTTACTTAGTAGAGTGTGTTTTTTATAAAAAAAATAATTTTCCTTTCCCCTCTAAGCAAGGTTGTTTTTAATTAGCATTTTCCAAATACAGGATTTGGATCTTCTGGGTAGCTAGTGAAATTAGTTTGTAATTCTTAATTGTCACTCATTTGCATTCAGTTGAGTCAGGCCAGAGGATATGACTGAGGCTTTTCACACAAAGGAATTAAAAAATCTGCCATGTTCTGTATCTGACTAGTGAGGGTACAGCTCTCTGATATGTGGTTGAAGAACATGCCTTCCACTGTCATGCATTCAGGTAAAGCAGATTATCCACCAGTTTTTATTACGATGAAGGAGCCAAAGCACTTTGCTCTGTATATAAAATAAAATACCTTTTTATTTGCTCTTTACCAGATTTAATGTTTATTTCCTCAAATAAGTATAATTCACGTTTTTGCTTTAAGTTGCATTCTAATTTGTAACAAAATTCTATCAGAAGATGTTTTAAAATATGAAATAGCAGGGATCTCTTACAGTTTCCTTTTTACTCCTCAGGCTTGTTATCTGTGATTTTGCATATGATTTTGATGCTAACACTAAGTATCACCAACACATAATATATGGTTGTGATTTATTTATTGTTATTTAGTAATTTCTTATCAGGTGTTTTGTTTCACAGAGAGAACTTTTCTGTGTGGTGTTATTCTTACAGCTTCATTGTTTTTTAGCAGGAACACATTATCTTGGTTTCTTGTGTCTTTCTATTACTGTGATACTGATATATCTGTTCTTTATTGTGCTGAGTTCCTGATTTGAAGTAATTAGACGTCTTACAGGTTTTTATAATGCTGCTGATTTTACTGAATATTCACCCATTTATTGCTTGTTCATCTGCCCAAAATTTAGTCTTTAATTTCCCCTCAGTGTTGGAAGAGCAGTGATTTCCCTGCATGGCACTGTAGGGAATTGGGTCTAACAGGGGCGTAGTCTAATAAATCATTTGTTTTCTGTCCATTTGTAATTGCTTTCTGGTTGTTTAACAAACCCACTCAAATTTCTGAGACATTGCCTTTCTTCCAGCAGCAGCTCTGCATTTTCACTATATTAAAATCAGCTTTATTCACTGTGGAGAAGTTTCTTTTATTTGAGTTACATTGTCCACTGAAATCTTGTCTGGATTCTAGTTTGGGTTCAAGTAGAATATTTGGCTGCTTTCTGCACTGAAGTTTTGGTGTATCTGTTGTTCAGTCTGCACTTGGAAATTAATAGCTGTGTTTCAAATCACTGATCTGGCTAGTTTTGGTTTTGTTGGTTTCTAAAGAAGATTTCTTCCTTTGGTATTTGTTTTCTGAGAGCTGTCTGAAACTGTCTGCAGTTTCCTTGGGTTGGTGTTACTTTCTTTTGTATTGCAGATACTTGCTCTAATTTTTCCATTTCAGGTATTTTATTCTCAGACTGACATTTTATATTTATCAGTTCATTTTTAGCACAACCGTCTATTATAAAATAGAATAAATGAAATAGTATAAAATTATTTTTACTCAACAGATCTGTGAAGCTCTTGAACCTCCCAACCAGTCTCCGACCTCACAAAATGAAAAGTTTACTTGGTCAGAATGTGTCAACCAAAAGTCCCTTCATATATTCTCCAATTATTGCACACAGTCGTGGGGAAGAACGAAATAAGAAAATAGGTAAGAATAATTTGCAGTATTTTCTGTTACTTTGTTAAATTAGCAAATCTTCTGTGATCAAGGAAAGCAAACCTGAACATTGCTGTCTTGTATTTGAGATAAACAGCTTTTCAGCCTCAAGTCCTGAACAAGCAAATCTTCTTTCTCTGGGGCACAGTTTCATATTCAAAAGAGGAGTGAAGTCTCGTAGATGATAACATTGATTTTTCAGAAGAGATAAACTAGTTTTATTTCCTTCTCAAACAAAAGGGAGTTCAGGGAAAACTTGGTTCTGACACGCTCTGCTTGGCAGCCGCCACAGTTTTAGTGCCCTGAGCAAAATGCAGTGGTTTTCCCTTTTCCTGTTCTGATTTAACATAAACTCAGAATGATGAATTGTCTGATTAGTCCCTTTTACTTAAGAACAGTTCAGCCAAAGAAAAGTTTTAAACCCTACTAGGAATATTAGTAATTTTCTGCTAAAGGTTTATATCTCTGTAAAAAGATGATAAAGCTTTTCAGTGCAGTAATTGTGCCATTGGCAAAAGATTAGAGGTTTGTTTAAATCCTGGATTAAGTTACAAATATTGGTAGTTCTTTTTGTTGCTTTTGTGTGTAACACGTGCATGACTTTGCTTCAGCACTACCAATTTCAAAAGATAAAGGATAATAAATTTTTAAAAAGGATAAGAAGAATTAGTTAAAGGATAAATTAAAAAAACACATAGGAGAGTATCTTAAAGTGCTGTCTTGATTTCTCTTAATAATTTACTGGAAGTTTGATCACTATTAAATTTTCAACATTAATGTCTTAGCTATACCTTGTCATGGTTTTTTCATTTAAATAAAACCTTATTCCCAGATTTGTCACACAGTTGTATAATGCAGTATTCTCCTTCCTTGATGGATACAAAAGGAACCTGCATTTTTGAACTGGTTAGGATTTGTTTCGGTGCTTTGTGTACCGCAGGAGATTTACATTTTACAGTGAACTTTCTTCTTTTAGGTTTTTATTTAGCCTAAGGAGATGTCTGACTGCTTCTGATCCTGTACAGCATTTATCTTTTGAAGTAGATACACAGTGCAGTCACTGCTAAAAGCCTCTAATGTTTCAAAGTTTAGTGAACAAAAGAAAACACAAAATAAAAGCAGATACTTCCTTTGAAAGAAGCTGAGAAATTTATTAACTTCAACATTAATGAGAATATTTTAATGGCATGTATTTAACATTAATTAAAACAACAATAACAAATGAACTGTTTTTCTTACATGGAGATAGTACGCCATATTTTGGTTAAATTATTGTTTTACAGCAAAGGAAATTAAGCACTGCTGACAAACCAAAGGGAAACAAAATCCATTTAGAAAGTCTTTAAATGCTTTCAGCTTTCAAGTTGATAAGCTTTTCTGATTGGAAACAATAACAGGGATAATTATATTCTAGTTGAATTGCTTTAATAGTATGCTAGTTGTAAGAAGGAAATCTACTGATTTTTGACATGAAGTGTTGGTTTTGAGTGCTGATAGTCTAAAGTAGCAAGAATAAATAATATAGTTCTGTTAGTAAATCCAGCAGCTCTGTCATACCTGTATTAGCTCATACAAATATATCTCATTTTACCTTTTTTTTTTCAAAACCTTTTCCCCCAAGGAAACAATTCTGTAGCATTGCCTTGGCACATTTTTCACAGGAGATTTCAGTCACATCTCAGAAACCTCCATCAATTCAGCCTCTACCATGTCCCTGGGGAGGTTTGTTCCAGTGAATCATTGTTGTTACTGAAACAAAAAAAAAATTAGTAAGAAAATAAAACTTGTTTCAATGCAACTGGTTCTGTTACCCTTGGTCTTCTTCCTGTGGCTCCTTGTGAGGAAAGAGCTTCTGTCCTCTTTGTTGCAACCCTTTAAGTACTAGAAATACTGTGATGATATTCCTCCTGAGCTTTCTTCTTGCCAAGGAAAAGAGAACTGACTCCTTTAGTCTTTCCTCATCAGGTGTGTTCCCCAGTCCTTTGATCTCCTCTCTGGCAGTCCTTGGGATGCTCTTCAGTCTGTCTGTGTCTTTCTTTCCCAAACTGTGGGGATCAGAACTGGACACAGTTGTGCCTGACAAAACTGGCAGCAATGAAATAGCAAAGAGAAGTCTGAGGCCAATCAAGAGACTCCAAGGCCCTGGGACAAGTGGTGGAGGGATCAGGAGCACAGGGAGTGATTTTCCTGATCCTTCCAGTAGCAAGGAATAACACTGATAGGAAAAGGCAGCTCCATTAGGTCAATGTGTGGCTGTGATGTTGGTGTCAATGGAAAAAATGTTTTTTTGACCATGGGATGATCTATCAACACCTGGTCTGCTGACACCTGCCAGGGTGAGAAGAAGAGTTCTAGCACAGGAGCGCTGGGGCTCGTTGACAGAGCTTTGAACTCGTTGGCAGAACTGGAAGGGGGAAAGGGAAAAAACCAGACTCCCCAGTGATAAGCAATGGGAAGCAAGGATCCTATTGGGATCCCTCAATCTGCTTTGCCAGGTGTTGGCCACAAGGTACCACACCTGAAATGTTTCTCTGCCAATGCACCCAGCAAGAGGAGCAGACACCAGCTGGGAGCTTTGGCCCAGTCCCATCAGTTTGACATCACTGGCCTCAGTGAAACGTGGTGGGATGAGTGCTGTGACTGCAGAGCCCTGTTGGATGGCTGTGCTTTCAGAACAGACATTCCACAGTGTGGTGGTTTGTAGAATGGAGATTCAGGACTGCAGTGCTGCTGAGGCTACTGCAGGAGCCTCTGTTGCTGTAGTAAACCACAATGGTGTAACTCTGTACCCACGCAGAGCAGTCACTGGTTGTTCTGGGGACTGCAGAATGCATAAGACATCGTGGACACTAATAAGCAATTAAATAAGAAATGTACAGAATGTCTCATACCATGGTGAATTTAAACGTTTTGTTTTAATCAACAGCTTTGCTTTTCAGGTTTCAAGGTAATATAAACCATTAGCATCTGTGGATGTATGTGTTTAATTTCCACTAGCATTAATTGGAGTTAAACATTTGCATTAAGTACATCTCTCTTGAGCTCTCTAATATTGCTTGCAAAATGTAATCAGATAGTAAATGATTGTGAATGTACAATTAGAGTACAGATGGCATCAACTGTGAATTAAAGTCTTAATATTGATAATCCAGGTTTTTTTACAGGACCTTTTCTAATATCCTAGTAAAAAAAGTGTTAGGAGCGTATGTTAAAATCATTGGGTAAACCAGTGAAAGCTAATCCATGTATGCTATAATTTGTCTTATAATCATGATTTATTTAACAAATGGAATTAAATCACCTTTTGTTTACTTGGACTGCAGATCCTCAGCTTGCAGGGAGAATCTTTTCACATTCAGTTTAAAGTCTGAACTTCAGGTGTATGTGGTCAACTGTGAGAAATCTGGAAGGTAGACAAGAACTTGTGAGCCGAAAATGTTATGAAATGCTGATATAAAATAATCTTTCTGCGCTGAACTCAAAATTTGCATCTCTGCTGCTGACCTCCCTAATTTCCCACAGAACCATAGAATTACAGAATGGTTTGGGTTGGAAGGGATCTTAAAGATCATCTAGTTCCAACCTCCTCTGCCTCATCTCCTTAAATTATAAACCCCTACAAATATTGAAATGGCAGAGTGAAGTATCATTAAAGTTGAGTCTCTTGTGATGAGATATAAACTGTAAGTACATCTTTTTGCCTGACACACTTTACTTCACTGTCTCTTTCTTTACTCCACATCATCAGCTGTGTCTATTATGAGGACTTGTAATTTCCTTCTTCCTGTTCTGTTAATTTCTTACCCAAATCTCAAATATCAAGGCCATGTGTATTCTGTACCTAAGTCCAAGTGTGGAAGCCTTCAAGGGTTTAACATGAAGGATGTGTTTAAGCACTGGTTTGAATTGATGCCTGAGTTAATTTTGCCAAACTATTGCTGTGTTAATCAATGTTTCCATGTCCTTTAATCCATTGCTTTGCCTGGGATTTACAGCTTGTCTCCCACAATGTTCTTGAGTAAGACTTGGGCTGTGAAGATTGTAGAGAGATATTAAGCATTATAGCAATCTGACAGCTCAGTTGCTGCTATTTTTTTATAATGCTATGATTAAGTAATTCCTGCCTTAATTCTGTGATTATTTCTTGCAGACTTCCAGTGGGTCCAGGGAGATGTATGTGAAGTTCAGCTGATGGTGTACAACCCTATGCCTTTTGAGCTCCGAGTAGAAAACATGGTATGCATCTTTCTAAATCTTCCCTTTTATTATTTTTCTGAAAAAAAAAATCTCATTTAGGCTTTCAAATATGGCTTTCTATAAATATTTTTAAAAGATGGTTTAAGCCAGCATAACTTCAGTTCAATGGTGTGGTGTTGTCAGTTTTCTCGTATTTGTTGGGGATGAGGTATTGAAAACAAAAATCTCTGCCACTCAGAGATTTTAAATGCTTTACTTGCACTGACCCATAAATCAATTTTATACATTTCTGCATTGACTAGAATTCCTGCTACATGATTTACGTATACTGGTTTTCAAGTAATAATTATATCCTGAAACCTAATAATTATTGTACACTTGCTACTGTAGTTTAAAAATCCTCATTCATCCTTGCTTTTCAAACTCCCATTTTGACCACCATTTAAAAACCTGATGGACTAAAATAGTTAGGTCTGAGAAGCTTTGGGTTTTAATACAAACTTCAGCTCATGGATTTGTTGTTCCCAGTAATTTATGTTATTTGAAAACACTGTAATGTTAAATGATCAGAAGGGAGTGAAAAAAGGGCTAAACTACTGGAGAAATATGTGAGGTTAGAAGGATCAACCCAAGCTCTCTACTACTTCAGTTGGCTGCTTGCAGTGTATCCTGAAAGAAAGGAAATTGTGGGTTTTTTTTTTCCCCGTTCTTTATTCTAACTAACAGGATTTAAAAAAAATTGTTATCCATTTAAAGGTTAAAAGTTTTCTAACTACCAGACCAGCTTAATCTCCACTCAGTCCTAATCCAGCATTTTCCTTTATGTTAAATATTTTTACCTTTAATATTGCTTTAAAAATAAATCCCATCTCTTAGAGCCTGTTCTGTCAGGCTAATTGAATCAGTGCACATTGATTTGCTCATGATTTTTGTTTGGGTTTTGTTTTTATTGATATGTCTACTGCAGTGTCTAACTGCAGTGTCTAGTCAAAGAAGTTGACCTAAATTACTGATAATAAACCACGTATAGTAAAGTGTTTTTCCATGGGAAGTGAGCATGCCCAAAGATTTTGTTTTTATAGCACAATAAAATTAGTTCTTGAAGCTAACATGCTGCTCTCTCCAGCAGCATTTTCTCTCATCTGCACAAAAATATTCAGATTTTTTAGCAATGAATAGAAAAAGTAGTTGTAAAGTTGTACATCAGACAGGTCTCTGTGGGAATTAATTGATTAAGAACATTTTGATTTACAGTCTGATTTGTATTGTGTAAGTAATGATGTCGTTATATATTAAAAAACCTTGGATAATTTCTTAATGAGAAAATTCCTTCTGAGTGCTTGCATGCACTCAAGAGCTCGGGATGGAGTTATTTGCATAGATCTGCACAACATCCATCCATTCCCTGAGCAAATAAATTGTGGTAGCATGAATACTTCTCTTTACTGGTGTCGTGATAAAGTTCTGTCTTGGAATTAACACTGAATTTCTGTTCCACTGGTAAGCACAAGAGGAATTAATTTGCAAACAAGATGCAAATAATTGAAGTGATTAACAAAACTCTTTAGTCAGTGCTCCATAAATAGAGTGCTTTGATAAATTCTGCTCTGTACTAATGTGGGCTCTCCGAGAGAAATTGGTTGATTTTGGTAGATTTGTCTGCAGAATCAAGAATGTAGCAAGTTGAGCAAAGTCCTTGTTCCCCTCGATTTGGAATTTTAGAGACAATGTTTTTAGAACTGAGGCCAGTTTGGAGCTCCCCAAATGATAGAAACACTGACATCTGTTCAGGCTGTAGAGGAGAAGAATATTGGGGTAATTCCTACTGCTTTCCTCAACCCCAAAATGGGAAAGTGCAGCAAAAACCAAGTTGGGTATTTCCCAGAGGGGTCCAGGGTAAGGGTGAGTCAGGGAATGTGCTGCAGGCATGGGAAACTTTCCTAATGAAATACCTCACTTTTTTCCAACCTCCCTTTTTTTATGAGGGTGATCATACACTGGGACTGCTTGTCCAGAGGGAATGTGGGACCTCCATCTTTAGAAATCTTGAAAACTTGAGTGAGCAGGATGAGGAAAAACCTAAACTACCACCAAAGTGATCCCTGTTTTGAGCACTGGGCTAAACAAGATCACCTCTACCCTTTCCTTCCAACCTAAGTTGCTGATTTTCCAGTCTCATCTGTGAACTTTCTGGAATGTGGGAATAGCTGTTACTTTATCAAAAGAATAAACTCTTCTGTTTTTATTTTAATAATTCAGAGTGTTGTTTAATATTTTAAAATTGTGTGTTTTATTATTAACATGTACTCATGCTTGCAGTCCCCATACCCTTTTCTTGTCTGATTTCTCATCACATATCACATCTTTTCAGATTATTTACTCCCACAGACTCAGTTTCGTAGCAAGCATACCCTTTTCTGACATTTTGTGGCAGTTTCAGCTTGTTTGTCCCACAGCTTTTTTCCTTCTGCCTGACTCAGTACCTCACCTGTGCAGGATGACTGCTCCTTCAGGCTTGTTTCCAATCTTCATTGAGTTCTCTCTTGCTTGGTTTCATTTTTCTTTGTCCTTTTCATGGTCCACCATTCACCAATATGTAATTGTCCCAAAATCTGTAGGCTATTTTTATTTCACTATTTTCCCCATTCCCTCAATTTAGATTTGTTTTTCTGATAGATTACTCATTTCATGTTAAATGAAACCCAAGCTTTTGCCATGGTGCTTTTCCTACTGTGTCTTTCAGTTTGTTTAATTTCTATTGTGATGGTAAACAACTCAGTATTGAGCACAGGTTGTTAAGGAGAATGGCTCCCCATGGAAAGGCTTCCATTAATTGAAGCTTTTTCATTAATTGAAGTATTAATGCTGAGTCCATGTGGGTTAATTGAGGTGTGCTTAAGTAAAAGGCATTGAATTTCTAGACTTGACATGGGACTGTGGACACAAGACTTTGATTAGTGTTGCTCAGATGATAAGCCCTGAAAAATTGATTTTCTTTGTTGTTTTATTTTATTGTTCTCAAAGATTTTGGCCCATCTTTGTACTGTTTATTTCCTGTCATAAATATTCCTGATTTGGGACTCGAATTAGGTACCTATTCTTCATGCCTCTCCCATTTCTGTATTCCTTTTCTATTTCATTTTTCTGTTTTGTCCATATAGTTAGAAGGCTGATCCACTGAAAGGTGCAGTAGTGTTTGTAAAATGACAAATGAAAATGTTCAATCATGGAACGTAGAAATGATTAGGTCCCACAACTGTGTGAGTCAATAAAGTGCAGTAGGAGAGAGATCTTTGGGTTGATCAGAACAAATGCTTTAATAAAACTCAGCAGGTACCTTAAATCAGCAGAATGAGACAAAAAATGAGCCTAACAAGAATTGGCTGTGATGGATTAGACAGAAAATTCTTGCCATCCTGGTGCTGGAGCTCCATGTCCCCTGGAGATGGGATGTTCAGCTGTAAATAAGTGTGTGCACCACTTTGCCTTTTCTGTCAGGAATGCTGATTTCTGTGCAGATTGTTCAGGTATGTGAGTGATAACCTCCAGCCCCTTTGCAGTTTCTTTTGCAGTCACTGCCATTACTGCAGTTTTCTATCCAGGGAAAAATGACCGTAATGTTTCAGGCCTTCAAAAAAAAAATCCCAAAAATTCTGGGAAATCTCCAGTGGATTTATTTGGTATCTTGAGACAAATGCTTCAAGCAGCAAACCACAGTACGGTCTGGGGAGATCTACTGCTAAAATACATGTGAAGATGCAGTGCAAAATGTGTTAAGTTCTCTAATATTGTAATTACTTTTCCATCTTTGTTTATCAAGTTTCATATTAAAAGCAAAAAGATAAGGCTGAGAAATTTTGAGGCAATGTTATGTATTGAGGGAAAGCATTTTCTCTGCTCTTACTGTAGAAAATACAGCTATGGTTCTAAGAAAGCTACAAGATCTACAGACAGTGTAAACCATATTTAATAAATAAATGTCAAGAAACAAAGAAATACTACCCAAACCCATAAGAATACTGTAATTTATAATACTTAGTCATTATTCATGAATTAAGTATTTGTTCTGTAGTTCTCCTTCTGTTTGGGACCTGTATTTAATTGAACACAATCAAGTGTGGTATTTTGATTAATGATGCTTTAAGAATGGCTGTTACATTAAAAAAAATTAATAACTGTGCTATTAGCCAAGAGCTCTGTGTTGATGTTCAAAAATACCATCTAAAATGTTGATAAATCTATATGTATAATTCCACAACTTTGCTTATGATGGTTTAAATTGTTTCCATGAACTGCTCTTTTCTGAGTTCACATTTTTTACTATATCTGCCGTCTTGATAGAATATTTATTTACTGCTACACTACATTTGATGGAGACTGTATTAGCCAAGAATATACACAGAAAGGTGAAAGGGGAAAAAGAATAAAAATGGTTGTTAGGTGTTTTTCTAGGTCTGCCTAAAACAACCTTATTAGAAATAGTAGGAAAAATTTCCTTTTGAATAAATATTTGACAATTTTTGTGTAAAATATTTGACAACATGGTATAAAAGTATGTTCAGCATGAAAACTAACTTTGAAGGTCGTGTTACTTTGAAAAAAAGAATGATTGCATTTTGGGATTGGTAAGTAAAGCCTAAAAAAAGCAGTTACATACTCATGTTATTTTAACAGCATCCCCAAATGCTGCCATTTACATGCAAGTTGTTTTGTTCCTGTAAAACTAAATTGAGATTTGAAGTGATTGAAAGACATGCTGTGATAAAAGCATGCATATATTCACTCTAAGACAATTTCAATTGTTTTATGAGAATACAAAGAAATGTAAACTTTTTTTTTGGGTGTGTGACTCATTTATTCCCTGGAGGAAACCTTGGATTTGGATGATCTTTTCCTGTAGGATCAGAAAGAGAAATGATTATTAAGTGATTACCAAATGATTACTGAGTATTATTACTTGAAATAACATGTAAAACTAACTCTCAGGAAAAGAAATCTAACACATTTCCCTATTTCTGGTGGTGTGGCTGATATGTTTTAGTTAATGGATGTGAGACTACTTCAGCCTTGATTAGATTTTTCACTGTTAGAGTAGAAAATTTTAGGCACCAGAGGGCAATGTTGGGCAAATATTGCAGAATTGTCAGATTCAGCAAATTGTGGTCTTGAAATTATCTTTCAGACATCCTAAGATATATCACTGTCTTTTAAAACTTACTTGTGTAGGCTAGGTTTTAAGGGTAAGTGTCTTCACTTAGTAATTTCATTTTATGTCTGGAAATCTGAATCTCAATCTAGCTGATTTTTATATTGATTTTATTTTTCCATTTCAATCAGTTTTAATGCTTTCTTAATATCTTTACTTTTAAAAACTTGGAAGTTTTACTGAAGAGTAAAACTCTGAAAGTGGGAGAATTGAATGCTGTTTTCTCCTTTTTGTATTGGTGCACTTGAAGCTCTTCAATTTCTAGTCCTGGCATAGGATGTGCTTAGTGCATGTATCTTGGCATTTACATTGTGTTTGTTCTGAAAAAATCCCTTTTATTTCATGGTTTGCATTACATATTAGGTAATATTTAGGGGTCCCTGTCAGTTTTATTTACCTTGCTACAGCTGGTAGTAAACAACGCCTTGGAGGGTTTGTGGGTTTTTTTATCACTGATTTTGCAGGACTTTAGGTCCTCAGATGAAAGTTTTTAGTTGAGGTGAATCCTGAATGCTTCAAATGTTTTTGAATATTAGGCCAAGTGATAGATCAGTGGTTTTGAAACTAAAATAAAGTTAAAAAACCTTCTCTGCCTGTTTTAAAAGTGAGTTTTGGAGAGTGTATGGTGTCACCTGTTGTTTATGTTCTGAGATTTGCTTCAGCTAAAGCAAAAGCAGCAGGATTGTGATGAAGACTATGTCAACATCAAAGTTAGAATGTTCATCCCTGCTCTGTGGAGTGAATCCCACTGGAAAGATTCATGTGGGAATCAAAAACGCTCAATGTTCACTTACACTGGGTGGTGAATACACAGGAAGAAAAAGTTATGTTTTACTTATGTTTTTGTGGATTGCTTCTGACAGCTAAGCCTCCACATGAAATGGGAGGAAAACAAAAATCCGGTAGAAATGAATTTATTTACAACTCGAGTGAAATGATGAAATGGAGTTTTGTGAAGTATAAAAAGGACAGAGTTCTCTAATGCAGCTCTCCACAAAGCCAGAGTAGCTTTGGCTGAGTAAGATGTTGTCTCAAGGGTGTTGTGTCTACAAAGAAGTAATTTCTAGAACAATGATTTTATAGATTTTGGGGATGTTAGGTGTTTTTCTGTGGCTCAAACCATGAGTTTTTTCATCTGCCTTCACAAAAATAACATGTTCCTCTATAACAGAGTTTTGAGTTCCCATGAAGCATCCACATGGAGTTGAGATTTAATCCAGTTGTGCTTACTGCTTTAATTGATGGAGATCTTTGGGTAGCATTTTTATTTAAAAATAAATATTTAGGGGTGTAGAAAAACAACTGGTAACTTGGATTTATATGTTTTCAAAAATAGAATTTACTTTTAATAGCATATTCTATGCTGAAGCATCTTAAACTCATTAACCAAGCTTAAAGAAAACCTCCAGTCTACTAAGAACAATAATGTGGTGTTTAAAAGTTTCTTAAATGATTTTTTTCCTGCTTAATTTCTTGTTTTGACCCATGTTTTAAATATAGGATGCTAAAAGATTTCTCTGACATGAAGGGAGTAACTGCAGGCATTTAGGTTTGGGAGAGAATCAGTTCAACAAAGTGAATGCCTCATTCCAACTCACTAAAAATGTTTAGGTTGGATGGTTAAGCTAGACTTGCTCTGTTATCTGTAAATACTAGTATTCTTTTTCTCCTTAGAAAACATATTTTGGGCAGGTAATTAAAGCTAAGCAAGGTCTGCTATGATGTTTGATTTCCACTGCTCAAAATCTATCAAATAAATAAGTTAAGGTCACAGGTGTACAATTAAATGCAGGTACAAAACAGCACCATGCAGATGATATCTCTGATTCTTTTACTGTGCTTGGGTATAATTTTTTATTAGTTTTTCCTGCATCATTCCCAGCTGGGATCCTAAAACAAGTTTCCATGTTGAATACAAATCCTGCTGTAATTCTGGATGCACCCTGCAGTCCCTGCAACTTAAACCCCAGAATAACTGCTATGAGTAAATTGGAATAAATCATAAAAGTTTGGCTGATGTAATGCATGGGATTAAAATATAAGGATCTAGCATAAAAATGTAAGTGCATATCATAAATGGATTTATCTGTGTAATGTGGTTTTTTTTCAGGGTCTCTTGACAACTGGAGTAGAATTTGAATCTCTGCCTGCTGCCCTTTCCCTCCCTGCAGAGTCTGGTCTCTATCCTGTGACTCTTGTTGGTGTTCCCCAAACTACAGGGCAGATCACTGTCAATGGTAAGGGATGTCTCCAGTCACTCTTTGTGGGCAAAACAACCTGAGATTTACACCTCTGTGGGTGGCATGGCTTTGCTTACCACGTGTGTGTTCAGCACTCTGAATTCTCCTCAGTAAGTGAAAGCAAGAAAGCCAAAAAGGGAATCTGTTCTCTGTACCAGGCTTCATTAAAAACAGCCTGATGAATCACTGGGTTGCAGCAGCAGTAACGAGCACATTCTTGGAGTATCTCATGTGTGAGAGGACAAGGATAATGAACTCCAGCTCCCCTTTATTAATTCTTTCATTTGGAAATCTTCTGAGGAGGATTACTTGAACTTTTTCTTGAGAATGCAGAAGATAATCTTGCAGTTTTTTCCCCCATAATTAATCGTGTTCATGTAAGATTACAGAAATTTTTGCAGATTGCTTCTGTGGAAACAATTAAGCCAGTGTGTATGGCCTGTTGCATTCAAGATATCATTTCATTAATAAGCCTAAATAAAATCGTGTTTGCAGTAAGGAGGAAAATTAAAGAGCTTTTACAAAAGACAAGCAGACCTAGAAAGGGAGGCATATGTGGAGAGGATGGATTCAACACATAGTAGGAGTGAATCATCTTACCAAATCACATTTTAAAGTACATGTTCCTGGAATATAAAGTCAGGATACAGGACAAGAACCATTTTAGTAAAGCTAAAAGAAGATGGCTTTGAACTTGAAGAAACTCTCTTCTCACTGTGTTTTTCTCAAGTGCTTTTGTGTCTGCTCATAAAAAAAAATTTCATGTGATTTTTTTTTTCCCCCAGAAACTATTTCAGTAAATACAGAATAGCATCAAAGCATTCAGAACATTTGTACTGTAGTTGTCTCCTTTGAGTTCCACATACTAAAAATGTATTGCAAGGAGAGGAGTTGATTTCTGTACTTGGCAGCTTTTTGTGTGTCAATGTATCAAATTATCCTTCAGATATAAATATTGCCTGGTAAGGAATCAGTGTAGAGGTATTTTTCTACTAAATTGAACTTTTGAAAGTTGTGGTCCTTCATGACAGGTGTCTGTGTGTATGCATGCACATTTTTTCCATTATTAATTTCCTTTAGGATTCTTTTATCCTTCTGGATGCAGTTGAGAGTCTTTCCTATAAACATTTTTTTTAGGAAGTAGGAAAGATATGTTGAAAGTTGACATGTTTTATGTGCACCAGTGACTTTGGTGATGAGGTATAAAATGGTGTCCATGCTGTGACTTGTGATGTTGATCTTGTAAAGAATTCCAGAAGTTACTGTAATGCATTGTAGGAATCAGAGGCTTTTTACAATTTCTTTTATTTTACATGCCACAGATGGAGAGGTGAACATGTGTGTTGTTTGTACATTGTCATGTACTTATAAATGCTGCTATTTAAGGGGTTTGAAAGTCCTTTGCATATTTTGTGTCCTGAGAAGATTTTCCTGTAGAGAAGGTGGTGGTTTGGGTAGCAGATCCACTGACAAGACCTGACCAGTAAACTTCATACTTTTAGACCATTTTACTGTTTCCAGGAAACAGTAAAATTCACAACATAACTGGTGTTTTCTTCTAAAACTCAGGTTACCATACTTCAGTTTTTGGAGTCTTCAGTGATTGCCTTCTGGACAATCTGCCAGGAGTGAAGACCAATGGCTGCACTGTCGAAGTCATTCCAGCTTTGCCAAGGCTGCAGATCAGCACCTCCCTTCCAAGGTGGGAAATTAAATTAAATTATTATGTTATTTGGTCGTATTTAAGTGTTAGTCACATGCCTAATAAAAACTCTTCCACCTGAGTGTATAATCCATGCTTTAGTAAAATGAGACATAATTTACATCTGTGTTACTTGCTTTAGAATGCAAACCTAAGTTTTTTGTTTTACTACTTGAAACCATGGAATTTCGTAGAAATATGTGGAAATTATTTTGGAGTGTTTGCAAAGAGGAATTTATCAAGCCAAGAATTTACTGTTTATATCTTAACAATCCAGTCCAAGCATAATTGTAATTTCAGATAAATTATTTCAAAAGAAAAAGAAAGAGAGAAAAATATGTTGAAGAAGAATCACTAATAAATACATGGATGTTTATACGCTGGAAGCACCATTTGTTTTGCTTTTAGTATGCAATTGCATGATACTTTTGTCTGAATATGAGGGAGGAAAAAAGAAATTCCTTCTTTCCTTTCACTCCACATGCCCGAATTTCAGAGTCCTGAAAGGATAATGATACATGACAGTACATTCTGAATGATCAAAAAATACTTGTTTGAAGTCCTTGTCACAGATGTGTTCTGAAAGACTGAGATCTGCTCCTGTTTGGGGAGGCTGCTTATCCTGTGGTAAGGAAGGATAGAATCAAAGGGAAGGATGGCAGGAAAACCTGCAAAAAGAAGTGGAATTATTGGTCATTAATCTCAGTAGCTTTTGTCCTTCTATCCTCAATGCCTTCTGACCACTCTGCGTTAGAACAAAAAATACAGTCAGAAATAGAACTTCTACCCATCCGTCTTGTTCTGCAACTTCCTTCCCTCATTCACACAATAAAAAGTTTGTTTCTAGTCACTGTTTCACCTTCCACACAGGGAATTTTTCCCAGGATCCACTGCCATGAGGTTTATGCCCTGTATTGTCCACTAAGACAGCTCTTTATAATGAATTCCTCTTGATTTTTTTTCTTTCCCCCTTTTTCCTTCCTTACAGTTTTTGAAGATACTTTAACAAGCTTTCAGAGTTAGGAATATGTATTTTATATTATTTAAAAATTGACTTGTGTTATGCATAAATTACTAACTTTTGTTCTCAGTGGTTATAAAAAATGACATTGGCTAAAGTGGGAATGGAAAATGGGCCTGGGATCTTCAAGACTGCAAAGCAGTAGTTTCTGAGTCTTCAAAGAATAGTGAATAGAGTTACTTGGACAGGCTTTTAACATTTTTTGTCATATTAATTCGTTTGTCACACTTGGTAGGTCTGCTCATACACTTCAGCCTTCTTCAGGGGATGAGATCTCCACTAATGTTGCTGTCCAGCTTTACAATGGAGAGACCCAGCAGCTCATCGTTAAATTAGAAAACATTGGAACAGAACCGTTGGAGAAACTGGAGGTCACAGCAAAAACAGTCAACACCAAGGGTGTGTATACTGATTTCTATTTGGAACTAATCATGCTGACGTTTTCTCTCTGTCATACTTCTTTTAGGTCAGTTTAGAATAAATATCATAGTGCCTGTTACAGAGCTGAAATAATTCAGTTTGATTTTATTGTAGGAATGTAGAAATGAAAGAGAATGTAAGAAAATGTAGAAAGATGAAAGGAATTGTAGAACCATCTGGGTGTTAAAGGGTCACCTGCTTTTTGGAAATCTAGATGTAATTTCAGTGTTATTTGGGGAAAAAATCCTGAGGCAATAACTTGTAAAGAGGAGGAATCTTGGGTCTAAATTATTTTCTCCTGATGTCTAAATATGCTGATTAGTTCATTAAATAAATTACCATTAGCAGTAATGTTGTCCTACTTGAGAGAGTGGAAGTAAATAAACCTGTTTCTATCTCACTCAGTGAGCAATAAGAAAAAAAATGGGAGAGAACACTTTAAAAGACAAGGCAATAAATAAAATAAGCTATTGTGAGTTAAAAGAATAATTGAAGCTCTGGAAGAAATACAGCACATCCCCTGTGTACACTTAATTCTCTTGAAATACTCTGTCCATATTAGAATTAAAAAGTAGTCTGGTAGGTGAATCCTGCTTTTGTTTTGTGATGTATTATTTTTTGTTTGTCCTCTGAGGCATTGTTATGAAAATGATATTAACGGAGGAACTGCAGGTGACAAGCAACATAATCTTTGCTGACAGTAGAAATACCTTATTTTATTGCAGGTTTTACTCTGTCAGTGCCAGAGCATTAAAATGCAGTGTGATACCTTGTGATTTCTGTTCATTTCAGTAGTCAAGCTCGTGATTTTTTTATAACAGAGTATCCCCTTCTCCACAACCTGAGAGAATAGGA
Source organism: Entomyzon cyanotis (assembly GCA_024500445.1). NCBI lineage: Eukaryota > Metazoa > Chordata > Aves > Passeriformes > Meliphagidae > Entomyzon > Entomyzon cyanotis. Next base: position 4,753,103 of record JAKEPQ010001004.1, read on the forward strand.
GTTGCCAATCATCTCAAAATAGATTTTCGGTCTGAGACTTGTTACCAGGAATAATTTTAGGAGTTGAAATGTATAATAACTTACTGTTCTTATTTCAGAAATTCCAACATGCTCCTCCCAGGTGCCAGGGGCTATATTTATGGAATAGAGAGGCCAAATACAGCACTCAGGTGAAATGGAGAAATTCATGTAATGAAATGTATTACATGGTGGAACATATGGGCCTCTGAATCACGTTAATTAGAATTTTTGTATGTAACTTTACACAGTTAATGGATTCACAGTGTTGAAAAAGAGACTCCTGTCAACTTTAAAACCACCATCTCTCCATGACAACTTTTGTTAGAAAAAATGAGGAAAAAGGAGAAGAATTGATAGACTTAGCTGTAAGTTCAACTATATTGCTTCATCCTGTGTTTTCTTTCTTCATACAAAATATTTACAATGAAGCCCCTTTGTATATCTGACATTGTCTTAGATGTTATTAGATATGATAATTGTCCATCAGAGAAAGGAAAGTTTCTTATGGATAAGCTATAAACATGCATACTCCAGAAATGCAACGCTTAAATCTCTATCTTAAGAAAACAGAAGAGTGAGTTTTGGGAGACACTGAATGGTATTTGTGCTGCCAGTGTAAGAACTGTGCCATCAGAATCGTGCAATTCAAATGCAATCAAAAATATCTGTGTGGGCAGGGACCTCTAGAAATCCTCTTAACCTTCTTTTGAAAGCAGAATTTTAGGTGATCCAAGTGATCCAAGCAGAACATTCAGTTTCTTGCATTGTCTCACAAAAGTGAAATGCACCCCTTGATTTTGGAACTGTGTGCTTGAGATGAGCTGTGGAATGGAGGAAAAAACCAAATAAGTGTGACTTTTTACATGGCTGTGCTTTGGAAACAATTTAAAGCACTGGAAAAGGCTGTCCATGTCAGCATACCAATGGTCCACATGAAGCATACAAAAATGTTATTTCAAATGTGATTGCATGGAAGTGCTGCAAAGTATCACAGAATCAATCACTGAATGGTTTGGATTGGAAGAGGCCTTAAAGACCTTGGAGTTCCAATTCTGCCATGGGCAGGGACACCTTCCTCTCTCCCAGGTTGCTCAGAGCTCCATCCAGCCTGGCCTTGAACACTTCCAGGGATGAGGCAGCCACAGCTTCTCTGGGCAACCTGTGCCAGGGCCTCATCACCCTCAGAATAAAGAATTTCTTCCCAATACATAAGCCAAAACTGCTCTCTTCCAGTTTGAAGTCATTCCTCTTTGTCCTGTCACTCCAAAGTCCCCTCCAGCTCTCTTGGAGCTGCTTTAGGCACTGGAGGGGCTCTGAGATCTACCCAGAGCCTTCTCTTCCCCAGGCTGAACAACCCCAACTCTCAGCCTGTCTCCATAGCAGAGGTGCTGTGATCAACTTAGGGGTCTCCTCTGGAGATTTCCCAACAGGTCTTTCATGTCAACAGGTCCAACATGTCTTCCTTGAGGCTGGACCTTTGCCTTTTTTCATGGGCTCTCTTCCATTTTAGTTATGACCATAAATTGATACAAATGCATGAGGATGGACTGACATTACAGTACAGTGACAATGGATTCTGGTAATCAACAGGGAACTAAAGATTTGTAATGTCAGCAGCTCTGTTAAGTCAGTGGATACAACATGCATGGAACTCATGGGGATATGACATTAAACCATCTCTAGCAGCAGCACCAGCTCGTGGTGTTATACATCAAAGTGAGAGCACGTGTAGGTGCTCATGAACTGTCCATAGTGTGTTAAGAAGTTGTCTCCTGGCTGTTCTTTACTACTCCTCACTGAAATGGGCCTGTTCAAACTGCTCAAGATCTCCTTGAAAGCAGGTGGAACACCTTCATCTGCCTAACCACAGCTTGCCTGTCAGCTCAGGAGCCTGTGAGAAGCTGTTGTCCCATTTCAGCCAAATACAAAGAGCTTTCAGTCAGCCTTTGTTTCACCTGATTTGCTTTGGTTCTTTTTGTCTTGGCAGTTGCTTGTGAATCTCTTGCAGCTGCTGCCTTCCTGACCCATTTCCCTACTTTCTGTTTCTGGAGCCACAGCTTTTAGCACAAAGATGAGTGCTGTGAATGGCCAACATTCTCTTTTTTACTGTTGGAATTACTGGATGGGATTAGCTGTTGCAGTGCAGTGATCTGACCCCCCTCCTTTGTTGTGTTAGCATTTATAGCCAGTCACTTCCCTAGAGGAAGCCAACTTCCCTGGCATTGTTTTGGGTGGTGCCATGATGATGAGAACCTCTGGAGGTACGATTTGCACACTTGCCTTCCCTTATTGCCTCTCTTCTGTCACTCTCAGCTCTTTGTGTTTTCCACTCTGGCCCTCAAATAAGAATGTGCAGCTTCCCCTGTGCAGTTCATAAAGGACATCACAGGGTTTTCAAGTCCTTCAGCAGCCTTGTTTTGTGGAACAGATCCTGAGGCAGATCAGCAAGAGGAATTTGTCATGCTGCCACAATAGACACATCTATCATAGCTTTTAGTATCTCACTGCACCCCTGACCCTGCCAGGCTGTGGCATCTCTAGGTTGGACATCACATGTCCACACTGTCAGGGTCAACTCTGCGTCACCTTATGCTGTCCCTCACCAGGTCAGACAGTTTAATCCTTTTTTTGGAAAGATGACCTGGGCAGAGCTGGATGCCTTCCCATCCTTTGGCTCCAGTCAGCTCCTGTTAGAAGCTCATTATGGTCTCAGCTAAGGGAGTGCAGTCCAAAGGCTTTGATAACCCAAATATTTGATCCGCTCAGGGACAAATACAACACTGGTGTTTTCAAACTGGAGTGCAGCAGACTTAAAGGAATGGAAGACTTGAACACATCCAATATGAATGTACAACAAGCTTCAGTTTATTGGATTTCAGCATACATACTTATAGTGTGGTTAATTAGATAATGCGTATTCTGTAACCGCTTATTATAATTGGCTATTTGCTTCAACGCCCTAAGTCTGGCTATTTGCCCTATGTATGGATACATACTAACTTTGTCTGGTTTTCTATATTCTTATTGGTTCTTCTACATCCCTATCGGTACCGTTATCCTAATGTTGCAGCAAGGTCACTGTGCCCTAATTGCTGATTGGGCACAGGGTTGGCATTTAGACAATAGTTAGCTGCTGAGTCAGTTAAACTAGCTGAGTACGACTATTGTTAAGAAACAGCTTGTCTAAGTCTGTGTGTCCCTTTTCTATTAGCCATTCTTCAACACTGGAGACTTGAGAAGAGCCTGCCAGGCAATCTTAGCACGAGTGGTGAGCCCAGCTACACACATGGAATGAACCTGGATGAAGCAAATCCTCGCTGATCTTTCCTAGAAGTGATTGACCTCTGGAATTTAAATTTAGAGAAACAAGTTCACCTGTCCAGCTGTATTCTTCCCATGGCCTTTGAACACATTGCTAGACCACAAAGGAAAATCTACTCTGAGTTCAGGAAGAACTGTGAATATCCAGGACTAGATCTATTTACCTTCTTTAGCTAAAGAAAACTTTGCAAAGTCTTTCAAATTGGAGTTAAGTTATTGTGGTGGGTTGACCCTGGCTGGATGCCAGGCATCCATCAAATCTGCATTTCCCTCCACAAATGGCCAGGGGGAAGAAAATATAATGAAAGTCTCATGAATTAAGGATTAAGAATCACTGACTGATTACTGTCACAGGCAAAACAGACTCAACTTGGGGATATTAATTTAATTTTATTACTAACAGGATCAGACAGGATAATAAGAAGTAAAATACATCTTAAAAACACCTCCCTCCCCCACTCCCTCCGTCCCAGATTTTACATCCTCTCCCACACTGGAAATGGGAATAGGGATTACAGTCAGTTCATCACATATTCTTGCTGCTGCTGCTTAGGGAGAGTTGTCCATCCCTGGCTCCCCCTGGGCTGCAGGGCAGTCTCAGCTCTGGCACCTGGAGCATCTCCTGCCCCTCCTTCTCCACTGACCCTTGGTGTCTGCAGAGTTGTTGCTCTCACATATTCTCACTCTTCTCTGACACAATTACTTCTGTGCAGTAACTTTTTTCCTTCTTAAGTGTGTTTCCACATTGTAAAGAACATAACAAGTCCTGCAGCTTCATTTCTATCTACCAGGTCTAGGAGAAGTTAAAATATATGAATGCCAGTGCCTGTGTGTTTTCAACTGGTAGTTATTTTGAGTTTATAAAATAAACTATAGCAAACCCCCAGATTTACAAGGGGAATTAACACTGAAAGTTTCTCTATGTAAAATGTCAGTGTGGATTTTTTCTTTGGCAGACCTTAAAATCTGCTAAAAGTTAGATTGGCCTAGGAAAACCCAAAGTTAGTTCTGGGTAAGCTTTTACGTGATATTTATTAGGATTTTAGTGAGTTAGTATCCACTAAAGTGATGAAACAGGTTTACAACTCCTGATAACTGTTGCTTGTAACTTTAGATTTTTGCTAAACAGAGATTTTGGAGTCGAGAAAGAACTAAATGGAGGCTTGTCCCAAATTAGCCTTCCACTGAACTGAAAGGTCTGAAGCCAGAGTATAATCCACTGATAATAGTGATTACTGAACAGGATCAACATTGTTAAACTACAAACAAGTGTCAGATAAATACAAATTAGATGTTTCTTTACAGCTTAACTTTTAACACAAGTATTAAATCTTGTGATGTAATTACTGGTGTTAATTAGAAAGTATCTGCAAAAGGGCTATTCTTACTTCAAAAGTCTTTTTATGGGTAATATCTTTAAATAAATCTCTTACTTAATGAAAGCACATTTTGGAAACAGTTTGGTGCTCAACTGCTGGGGATATGTCCTTTGCTTACACTGAGGGAAAACATTCCTTTAGCATATTGGATTTTTACTTACCAGGAAAAGGGGATAGAGATTGCCCTACTTAACAACCTACTCTTTTTCTTGAAAATAGAAGAAAATAATCAGAATGGTGATATGTTTCCAGCTAAATCATTAGGTGGGATGGAGGTGACTTCAAGGAAACAATTCTTAGGATGATTTTTTATTTTTACCTCATCTTTGTTTTTGTAAAGAAATCTGTACTATTGATTTGGTGGGGAAAGACACAAGACAACACCTGGTGGTCTATGAGAAGAATATATCTCAGGCAAAGCTATTATTGTTTAGGTAGAAGTTAATGGAAAAAATATTCTCTTTGTTTTCTCCTTCCCTAGAAATGGAAAACAAAGATTTCTGTGCAAATCGACATGATTTGGACATAATCTGGAATTCTGACTGGTGTTTTTGAAAGATCCTTTATTGCTGGTTGTAGTTTTTGAGGCAGTCTGCCCACCCTGTTTCCTCACAGGATCTTAGGTGATGGTTTTGGAAAAGTTCTGAAATGCCAACAGATTACTTTGCCATTAAATCCACTAGTCTGGGAAGGTGTAGAGATTAATTGTGTGACTTTCAGTGGTCCCTGTTAAACCAAGCTGTGCTCAAATGGTATTTAAATGAGCTTTTCAAAGAATTCTCCAGTGTACTTTGGAGCTGACATGCTCCAAAGTACATAATATAATAAATATAATAAATGTATACAAATATAAATATATTGATTTATAATATAATAAATCAATAAATGTATCTTTAGGACTCTCCCAGTCAATCCATCAGGCTTATTTTATGTATCAATAGACTTTTTGTAATATTTGACATTGTATGGTCTTGCATATATGAATGAATTTATGGATGGGGTGAATTGACCCTGGCCAGAACTGAAGATCCATTTTTGATGAACACTAAATACTAGTTTTTTTTTCCTCTTGTATTATTTTCTGGCATGTCAGGTTTACGAGGGAGGACCTAATAATTACATATCCTCTATCTCATATGGACCAATGATAAATAATTTATTAAACAATTTTTATTTTGCCATAGACTAATTCTGTCTGGCATTATCCTTAAATTTTGGGTCTTGTAAAAAGCTTCTTCTCAACTTCAAGAAAGGACTTTATAAAAAAATGAAAGCCAATGGTCTTCTTAGCCTTCTCATGGCTTAATAAGTAACTGAATATTGATGTTACAACTGTTTCCAAATTTCACCTGGTTAAGTTTGGTGTAATATTTTGATGAAATGTTTTCTGCATCCATGTGATGCCTCCTCAGTTGAATTGTGTATGATTCAAAACTACATGAACTTTCAGAACCCCTGTAGGCTATGTTTGAAGTGTCTATTTAATGCTACCTATTGTGCATTTCTTTTTCCTAGTAGTGATCTTCTTCACTTAAAGTAATATTTTGAGCTTTGTGATCTGTGTGCTTCCAGGTCAATGTCAGTACCCAGTAACTTCTCTGTCTTTCTAGTGTTACATTATTTTTTAATACCTTAATTCTGAATATTGTAGATTTTAAACAGAGCATGAGAGATGGGTGAGTACTCTCTGCAGCCTTAATACAGAGGTTATGCTCATGAAATATTTACTTATTTTGATACAGAGAAGCTGTATGGAGATTTCTTGAGTTGGAATCTAGAAGACACCCTCTGCCAGTTTCCTCTAAAACCTGGAAAGATTGCAACGTTTATTGTAAACATTAAAGTGAAGCTGGACTTTTCATGCCAAGAAAACCTTCTGCAAGATCTCAGTGATGGTGAGTTTTTAATTTCTCCTTGTTCAGGAGGGTTGTATGTGCCGCTGGGAACACTTTTCTAATTGTTGTGCATTTGTGTTAAACTGATTTGTGATATGGAGGTGTTTGACTACAAAGAAACAAGTAGGATTGTTTGAATATTTGTGTCTTGTAAAGCAAAGACAGCCTTGGCTGGGCTGTGCAGATTGGAGGATGAAGTTTTGTGACAACTGTGGTCATGAGAGTTTGGCCCAATTTCCCCATCATGAGACATGCCCTGCTATCTTTTAAAATACTTTTTGACCATGTTTTTGATGTGTCTCTTTTTATCCTTACCTTATGAAGATAAAGAAAAATAATTCACAAACATTAGTGGCTTTAAAGAAAAATAGCATTGAGTTGATTATTTAATCATCCAGGATTGTAGAGTTCTGAATGATTGCTGAGTGCAGTTTTGCCTCAAGTGACACACTGAAATGGAAGGCATAATCCCCCTGATACTTCTACTGCAGAGAAAGTTTCATGTGCTTAAATTTATTTCAAATAAAAGGAAGATGCAGTGTTTGCTTTTATTAGAATTATTTGGAATTACAAGTACCAGATACTAGTAATAAAGATTTCCTTTTTATAATAAACACACAGTCTTGCTGGAGTAATTGCTCTACTCTGTATTTTTTCAATTGTCTGATACATTTACACTGATCAAATTACCTTGACAAAACAAGATATTCCTGCATTTAAAAAAAAAAAATTACTTGGATTTTTTCCCAGAATCCACTTGCAGGTATGCATTACCATTATAAGTAATCTTTCGGTATAAAAAATAAAACAAAATTACATGCAGAGTTTATCTAGGTTGAATAGGAGTGATTTCTGTGAGTTACCTGGCAAATGCATTTAGACAAAAATTACAGTAATTGTTAGTAATGATTGAAAGACTTGTTTTTGAAACCTCTTTAGTGTAAAATAAAAGCTTTTAAAAATATTGTAGGACTTACCTGCACAAACCCTACAGTGTTGCTACACTGAGGTTTAGTTTAGAACTTGTTGAAAATGGTGATAGTGGAGGGAGATCACACCCTGACATTGTGAAAACACAGATGCCAGGGAATTGAGACTTTGAGAAAGGCCCCTTGATAGCAAGTGAAATTTCATAGAATATCTATATGTATATATAGATATATATGCACACATCTGTATAAGATTTCCTGCATTTGCCAAGGCTCCAAAAAACTGTGAAGCTGCACTTGTCTAGGAGCTTTTCAAACAAAGTAACATAAACCCAAGATATTCTGTAGGAGATGAAGGTAGCATAGTTCTTGGTATGGATACTGAACAGTTGTGGGATTTGGGATTTGGCCTCTGGCCTCTGTTGTTTACCTGTATCCAACTCTTATGGGACCACAACAATAATGGGATGAACAAAATCTTTGAACAAAATTTCTACCTTACTGTTTCTGCCTCCTGCTTCTCTGGAAAGTTGCGTAACTGGAGCCTGGGAGCAATTCAACCTTTCCTCACTCAGTGATGATAAAGAGTGGGATCCATTAGTCTTTTGGTAGAACTTTGGTGTCTGTGACTGCTGTGTACTCTGTGTCCTCTGAAAGCGTTATTAGGGATGCTAAGTATATTGACAATTTAGTTGCTACTTTATTTTTTATGTATTGCTTTTAACTTTACAAATGCTGTACTTTCCAAAGACGCAGGTAAGAGCCTGATGAGAAGAACAATAAAGAGCTACAAAAATCAATGGCAACTATGACATGACTTTTAATCATAGGGTAGCTGTGGTACCTTTTTTGTTTTGAAGACCAACCACATTTACAATGATGATCAAAATACTTTTGTCTCTTAAAAGTAATGTCCTCAGTAGGGCAATTTTTACTTTCAGGTCTTTTCATTTGCTGCTGAAATTGTTTCCTTTTGTGCTTTTTGTCATCAGGACATGGTGCAGAAAGGATAAATTACTGATGTTTCTGATGATACATGTTCATCCAATTGGAAAGTAAACCAAATTATCAATCAGAGTTGCTGACTTGTGTTGATGGTGTAATGTCTCACAAAGAAAAATGCTGGGTGTTTCTCTGGATTAAAGGAAGCAAAACCACGAGTGGCTGTACAGGATCAGATCAGTGGCCATCCTGTCCAATAACCTGACTGTGGATAAGAGCAGATTGCAGTGGGACAATAGAGGAAAAATTGTGCACATATTTGCTGTTTTCCTCTAGTCTTTTAGACAGCAGCTGTTAGCTCAGGAACTTCCAGGGCTGAATATGGTTACTCTGGTTTTAGGCACTGTTAGTTATCCCTAGTGGGTTTCTCCTTCCTAAAATTCTTCATCTTTGCTGTCAGCACTTTACAACATGCCGTAGAAAGAAGAGTCACAGCTTAATTACTTTTTAGCAGTTCTGCATTTACTGGTGTCCTTGTGTGCCCAGGTTTTTGTATGCATGAAAGAGGTAACTACATTTTCTAAACATGGTACCTGCAGTGATTTGATGCATTTCCTCAGGGTATTGTCACAGCAGACTGGAGAATTCTGTCTGGCTTTGTTGTTCCTGTTACAGAAATTGTTCCACACATCAGCCTTGTCCCTTTTGAACTCTTTCAGCTCTGTGTGTTTGAGGGAGGCTGAACACATTATTAGAAAGCTGATACATGTGTTTCTGTAGTGACCTAATGGTGCTCTTTATTTTGTTTTATATTCCTTTCCTTATAATCATGGAATAATATACAAATTATCAGTTGCTTGTTTGACTGTAGCTGAGATATCCATGAATGTGTGAACCACAGCGTCATGATCTTGCTCCTCAGCAGGAAAAATAGGTTGAGAATCTCTTACTGCACAAAGAAGTTTAGTATTGTTTTTTCCCATTTATTTATGCTTACTTTCATTTGACACTTTATTGGTTGTGTCTTTTCTCTCAGGTGGCAAAAGACAATAGGAAAAGGGCCCAAGTTGTGCCAGGGGAAGTTTAGGTTGGATATTAGGAAACATTTCTTCACTGAAACAGTTGGAAAACGTTGGAATGGGCTGCCTAGAATGGTGGTGGAATCATCATCCCTGGAGGTGTTCCAGAAAATGTGTGGATGTGGCACTTGGGGACATGGTTAAATGGGTTGAGAGTTGGACAGTGATGATCTTGGAAGTTTTTTTCAACCTTAATGATTCTGTGATTCCATGTCTTAAAGCCAGGATTTGGGACATCCATGCAAGAGTTCTGTTTGCTGCAAATCCTAGTGAAACTTTGAGTATCTTATCCCTCAGCTGGATGGTTCAGAACTCCTTCTCTGCCTGTCCTTGGTTCTCTGGCTGGGAAGGTCAGCATGGACATTGTTTGATGCTGAGGTTGTTGCACTGGGTGAGGCAGGGGGAAGCACTCCATCTGCTTGGGACAGGCAGTTGTAAGGAGCTGAAGCAGGTCTCTGTCACCTGCTGAAGTGACCTAAAAAGGTCAACAGGATACTCACATTATGAGCATAATGATCCCTCTTCCCAGCTATTCTATTGTAATTTCTGAAATTCAGCATTTCCCTGCCACTAAATGGGGTGAGAACAGTAGCTGCTCTTTCTGGATTGTGTTGTACACAGTGACTAGTTCGTGGCAAAGAGGCTTTTAAAAAAGCTCTTGCTATTTGGGGATAGTGTTTTCGCAAAGTTAATGAATTAATTTACAATGAATACCTCATTATGTAAAATGTTAATGTTCATTTATTCCCTGTATAGGGAACCTAAAGACAAGTGTGAGAATATTTAAATTCATAAACTCATCAAAGGAACTAATTAATTACATGTTGAGAGAGAAGCAAATCTGTGCCTTAAGTCTCTCCTTCCCTTCTCTGGGGGAGAAAGGGTTGCAGAGAAATAATAGCATATTTCTAAAAGCACTAATCTTGAATATTTTGAACATTGGTATGCAAGACCAGTGTATATTTCATACTCCCTTTGTTGTTTTTCTGCTGAAATGGCCAGATTTTATCTACTTCAAAATGTTCCTGCACTTACATAGTGTACAGACAATGCTTTTTTTTTTTGTTGGAAAGATACTTGGTTTGAAATTTAAATGTGCTCTTGACAGATCTTCCAAGAATCTATGCAGCCTGGAGGACTCTATTAGGATAATGGTATCCCTGATGATGATGATGGGGTCCTTCAGAGATGTTTCAGTATTATCATTTCTATGGTAGGATGCTTGGTAGCTTTTATAACATTTAATCATTCTGAGTATTCTTTTGAAGTGACTTCATTTCTAAGAACTTCTTTTGTCTCTGCAGTTTGAAGAAGTTAGTTTGGTTGTACTGTTAAAATGAGTAAATGAGGGTTTTTTGGTTCTGTTTTTTAAAATAAAAATGCTTCTGTGTCCTCCATAAATTCATCACTGTGTAACTTTAAAAAATATTCTTAATTTTTTGAGAACTTCTACAGAATTCTTGAATTAGAGCTTTAGGACTAACAGAAGATAAGGTGCCTTTTTCTCTTCCTTCTGCTTTTTAAGCTCGATAAATAATCTTGTCTCATAATTTGACTAATAAAGGGTGGGATTTTTTTAACAGTATGTAAGGGCCATAGTACTTCAGCCTGTATCAGTTGTACACATAGAGAGATGGTGTTCCAGTCCCCAAATATTTGTAAATGTAAATAGCTAAGACAGACATGAGGCAAATAACAATAAATTGATTATTGGCACATACAGGCTAATAACCCTGCCAGCCTGTTATGCTCTTCCTTTGCTGAGGCACTTCATTTTAGCATCTAATGTCTGCATAAATAATCTCTAGTGTTTATTATGAATTTCTTTACACTTCATTTGCTCTCTTTCATTGCATTCACCCTTACTGTAAATTTATCTTCCAATTTTAGTTCAGTTCAGCAACCTCAGGACATAAATCCTTACTTATAGTGCATTTTTTATTGTTAATTATTGTCTTCCTAGGTAATGGGGTCTCAAAGAAGTGCTCAGTCTGCTCCTGGGAGCCAGAGCTGATGAATTCCCAGGAATTTTTCCTGTGATGCTGCTACCTGTGGTCCCTGCTGGGACAGTCCTGGGCAGGTTTTTGAGAGACGGAAGGATCTGTAGCTCAAAGCCCACCTGAACTGGGAAGGGTGAAGCGGATTATATTGCCTGAAACTGTGTATTCTGGTGTTACTCCACTCTTTGTTGCTGCAGACAGCAAATTTCTAGGATTCTGCACACTTCATGCAGAATACAGTTCCCTTTTTCTAGGGGAAAAAAAAAAGGCATCCAACTTCAGCAAGCAGAGTCTATCTCCTGTCTCGAGTTCCTTTTTTCCTATTTTTTCTCGTGTTTAAAGCTGTTAGAGTGTTCTTACGAGATGTTGCATACCAAGAAGTTTTTGTTTTGAAATTCTCAATCAGGCAAGGATTGACAAAATAAACAAACGAGCTGAGGTGGCATTTAGTTTTCATATGATCAAGCTGTGAACTTTCCTAAAACTGTGATTCTATAAAGCAGTATCATAGAATGGTTTGGATTTGTGAGAGACCAATCTGATTTTTATTTATACCTCAACATGTGTTATACATGAGGTGAAACAATTACTTTAGGGGCTGTATGTATGCTGGGAGCTCTGTCCCCCGAGAGGCTTCGCCTGGCAGCGATCAGGAGAGAAGAAACTTCCACTACTGATCTGCAATGACCTCCCCCTGGCTGGCAGGACAGATCCCCGGATGCGCCGGAAAAGTGCGCCGGAAAAACGCGCGGGAAACAACGCGCGGGAAAAACGCGCGGGAAAAGTGCGCGGGAAGTCACGCGATAGGAGGGCCAAGCGCATAAAAACTGCTAACTGCGACACAACCGGGGCCACTTTCTTTGGGCTTCTTGGAGGGAGCGGAGGCTCGCCTGGAGCCTTCCCCCCACCTTCGCATTCTTCTCCCTGCAATCCCGCTCCTTCCCTGGCTGGCTGTGCTGCCTGCCCATGTCCTGCTCTGCTTCGCTGCTGGCCCGAGGCAGCTCCGTCACCGCGACAGCCTCCTGCTCGCTCCGCCTGTACCCTGCTGCACCCAGCCCAGGGCTACCACTGCCTGCGCCCTGCCTGCACCCAGCCCGGAGCCGCTGCCTGCACCCTGCTGCACCCAGCCCGGAGCCACCACTGCCTGCACCCAGCCCGGAGCCGCTGCCTGCACCCTGCTGCACCCAGCCCGGAGCCACCACTGCCTGCACCCAGCCGGGAGCCGCTGCCTGCAGCCCCCGTGCTCCGACCCTGCCCGCCTGCAGCTGCTCCCCAAGTCCTGTTCCTGTTCCTCGCCCAAGGCAGGCACACGCAGCTGCTGCTGTTCGGAATTCGCGCCCAGCCGCCCCGGAGCCACGCAGACTCGCAGCGCACAGCTCCATCTGCCAAACTCTCACCGACGGGGTGCCCAGGCTACAGCGGTAACGATCTGTTTGGTATTCCTCCTCTCTCCGCCTCTCTTTTCCCCTCTTTGTTCCTTTTTCTGTCCCCCTTTGGTAGGAACATGTACCCTTCTTTATCAGTAAACAGTTCTCAGATATAATATTGCCACATTTGCACTTCGGTTTTTGTCCGAGAAATCTATCAAAAAGAAACCTTCCCGACTCCTTCTTTTACAGCGGAACGGGACAGGATTGGAATGGACCTTAAAGATCATCTCATTCCACCCCCTGCCATGGCAGGGACACCTTCCACTATCCCAGGCTGCTCCAAGCCCCATCCAGCCTGGCCTTGGACACTTGCAGGGATGGAGCAGCACAGCTCCTCTGGGCACCCTGTGCCAGGCTGTCATCACTCTGGGTGAAGAATTTACCCCTGTCAGTTTGATGCCACCCCCCTTGTCCTGTCACTCCATGACCTTACAAAAAGTCCCTCTCCAGCTCTCCTGGAGCCCTTTTAGGCACTGGAAGGGGCTCTAAGTTTTCTCCAGAGCCTTCTCTTCTCTAGGCTGCGCAGCCCCAGCTCCCCCAGCCTGTCCCCAGAGCAGATGTGTCCCAGCCCTTGGATGTTGGCCATCCTTCTGATGTTGGGAGCCCCAGAGCTGGACACAGCTCTCCACATGGGATCTCCCCAGAGTGGAGCAGAGGGACAGAATCCCCCCAGAAACATCCCCAGGCTGCAGGGGAAGGTCTCTGCTCCAGGCCAGCAGCCCCTGCTGCCCTCTTTGGAATGATGGAGTCACCATCCCTGGAGGTGTTTAAGGGAAGACTGGCTGTGGCACTCAGTGCTCTGGTGTGGTTGATGTGGTGTTCGGTCAGAGGTTGGACTCGATTGCTGAGTTTTCCAGCCACACTGATTCTGTCATTCCTCCTCCTGCTGCTCTCCTCGGGTCGCTGTGCTGCTGGTCAGGAAGCTGCAGGAGGCAGCTCTGCACTGCTGTTGGATTGTTTGAAGCTCTCCTGGAAAGAAGCAGCACTTCAGCCTAAAATTTTCCACTGTTGCCATCTCGTGTGCCATCAGATTGCCTGGACACTGCCTCAGAATCCAAACCTCTGTGGTGTTTTAGTGTCAGCAGAACAGTTCTTCAGTGCTTCCTTGCTGTGGAATTTGAGACCTCTGTAGCTGTGATGTACCTGTTGAAAAGTGTATCCATTTTTGTCCCCTGAATTAGCTCTGCTAATTCATCATCCTTGCACAGCCCAGTGTGACATGGGACAGGAACTGTCCCATGCCACCTCTTCTTCAGTGATCAGTTAATATGGGTTTAACTCCCTGAATGCACTTTCCCCCATTCCAATAAGAACTTGTGTGGGATTCTTCTGTGCTGGGAAAGTGGCTAATGAAGTCAAATTGACAATTTATTTAACATTTGTGAGGAGAGAGGAAATGCTGGTAAGAGATTTTGCTCTGTTGTGACAGCAGTGACTGGGATGTTGGAAAGCCAAGCTGTGTTTTTGCAGTTACCATGGAAAAAGTGTTGGTCATATGCTGTTACCATGGAAATATTCAATGTGGATTGTTGAAATTAGGAAAATTTCTGGACAGAGTAGAAAGACAATTACTCTTTTTATAGTACAAGGCTCCTCAGGCTGTTTGACAGTAGGGATTGATGGAAGAAAACTATGGAGGATGTGGCATCTTCATCTCTCTAAATTTCATGAGAGAAAATAAAACATAGGAAATCTCAAAAAATCTAAGTATCAATAATGTAAAACTTCTGGTGCACTGCTTCATTGATGCTCACTGTTTTCTCCTGCCATCATTAAGTTCTTCAGCCTACCAGGGCTTTTAACAGGATTTCCCCCATTCTGACTATTTAATATATTGCAGAGGATTGGGCAAGGTCTTTCCACGACTGCTGTTTGGTCAAAGAACAGAAAAAACAAAATAATCTAAAAAATTAATTATTTGCAGGAGAACAATACTTTTTTTGTTGTCTGGCAGAGAAGTTGCCTTGAGCAGTCCAGGCTGGGAAGGGCTGAGTCATTTGCCTGGCACTGCCTCTGTGTGAGACTTGAGACAGAAAGTTCAACCACCACAGTGGTTACCTTGGACTTCCCTTTCATCTTGAAGCAGCACTGATGTCTCCTTTGCTAGAAAACCTCCTTTTTCAGGTGCAATTTAGAGATTCAAAAATTTCTTCTTCCCAGAGAAAACGTTTAAACTCTCACATTTTTTACTCCCCTTTAGAAAATAAAAATAAAATGGAGTTTTAAAGGATAAAATAATTAAGAAAGGCATTAGTTTTATCTCTGTGGTGTTGTTTTAGGTATTATCTATTCTTCTCTCAAAGAAAAGGAAGCTCATGTGATGTAAAAAGTGGAAAATCTGACTAATGCCATGCAGATTTTCATACTTGGTTCTTTTCATGTTTTAATTTGCAATTTTATGCACCAGTCAGTGTCAATTTTTGTTCTAAATATAGAACTGGTGAAAATCATTCATCAGTTGGAGAAGAATATTTTTCCTCAATTAAAACTTCTAATTTTCATTTTTAAAAGAGGGGCTTTCGAAGCCTGTGATCAAATGTAGTTACGTATTTATTTCTGTATTTTTCCTCATTTATGGTCCTGCTGCATTGTATGGGCAGGGTGTTCTCAATTGCCTGTCCTGCTCTCCCCCAGAGACTGATAAAACAGGATATTTATTCAGTGCTAAAGTGCATTTTAGAGCTACTTAGTGAAGGAAATTGCAAGTAAGGGAATATGAGAATACTCCCTTTGTTTTCTCATTTGGATACCTGTGATGTTTAATGAAGCAAAACCCTTTCATGTTCCTTCTTGTTGTTATGTTTTTTTTCTTTTGAGGAACGTATCCTCAACATGTCCACATTTCACAGGAGCAATTTAGGCAATATGTTTGGGTTTTGTGTAACAATTTGTTGTTTCCCATGTGTTCAGCTCCATTGTGTCTGTTGCTGTACAGACAGATTTTGCTTGTATTTAGTTGGTGTTTGTGAATTGCAGTTTTTCTCCACAGCTTCAAGGAACGAAGTCCTGCTCTTCTTGGGATGTAAATCTAATAACAAATAGTGAGTCTAGTTTTACTGTATGTTAAGACTTCATTATTTTAATTTTCGTGCTCTTTTGACTCTTTTGATTCAGCAGTAATTTTCACACATATGAGGTTTGTGCTTGGACTGTAACCTTGGTTGGGTTGAGAACCCCAAATATGCTGCAGTGCATTTATTTACCTTCAAGTTCCTCCTTGCTGGGAGTAAACACCAAACTGGGGACATTCCTCTGAGGGTATTTCTTAAGCTTTTTTGTTGACTCTTACAATGGAAGCCTTAGTTTCCATTCGGCCTCTTCTATAAATGAGAACTGTTTTATTTATTTTTACATCAGTAGCTGTACAAAACACGACTTTCTATTTTCTGTCATTTTCCACAACATATGCTTGAAAAAGAAATCCTCATACCAGAAATTAATTTAAAGATCCTAAGGAGCTGATAGGGTCACTGTCATGGCAACCCATAAACTTTGATCTTTATTTTAATACTGTAAATGTTAAAACTAATTTTATATTATTAACTCTGACATCTCTGTCATGATATTTCAAATGCAGTTTCCATCCTTCCCTGTGATCTTCACCGAGTTTTTGGTGTGTTGAACTTTGATTATTTTTGGTGTCCAGGGAGAAACAGCAAAATAATCTTTGCCTTTTGTTTTCTCTCTTTGTGTGAAAGGTTAATATTAATATTAATTTTTGTGTCTCTTCTCTCCCTTTGATAATACAGATACAAATTAATTGCAACAAAGCATAGCATTAGATAAGCAAAGTTAATTCCATTTATTCTGTTTTCCAGATGGAATCAGTGTCAGTGGACTCCCTCTCTCCAGTCCTTTCAGGCAGGTTGTCAAACCAAGAGTGGAGACCAAACCTCTGAATCCCCAAGAAAGCAGCAAAGTTGGTGATTTCAGTCACGTCAAGGTAAGGGAATGATACCAGAACAAGTCAGTCCTGTGTTTTTTTGTTGTACTGTGCTGTGGTTTGTTGTGTGATTAAAAACCAAAGGTTTCCTTGTCTCATTAATATTTCCCTTTGGTTTCCTTTAGCACAGCTTGGTGTTCTGTGTTTGGATTGTTATATTAGAGCCAACAAACAAAAGAGGTGAAGAAAGATCAGGCTAAGAGTGGAAAATGCAGAGTTGGTTATCACTATGGTGAGCTGAAAGAGCTGTCAGTTCACCTCATGGTGCTTTCTCATGCTATTTACTCTGTAGGAAGGTGCTTCTCTATGAATTCTTGGCTTTTTTAGTGGCGTTTGTGTAAGTAATAAAACAGAAGAGTTGAGAGAGTCAAAGGAAAAGTAAATAAAAGTGGCAGGGTGGAAGAGCAGTCGTGTGGGTGGAAGCTGCACTGTGCTTACCAAGAGCCTGCCCTGGACTCAAAGCTGCTCTTTGCTTTTTGGTGGAAGATCTCACCTGTTGAAGGTGTAAACTCATTATTTTGAGCTGTGAAATAACTTCAGCTTCATAATGGCCAGATTTGAAGAAGATCTAATTTAAGATGAAAAAAAGAAAGGTTGTAACAAACAGACTGTAGCACTTCATGGGTCTCTTCCCAAGCTTTGGTGAATGTTGTGTAGTATTTGATACATTCCCTTCATGGATCCATGTTCTGCATCAGTTCATCCAGTCAGGAATTACAGCAAGTGTTGTACAGTGCAGTATTTGGCTTCTCATGTCTTTGGCTGAGAAGCAAACACAGGCTCTGCTTTTCTCAGGCACTTGCTTTGCATGTGAATTTGCTTCCTTCACAGTGAGAATATTCACAATTCTACCTGAGCAATAAACAGGTGAAGCCATTAATTTGTAAATGTGTTTCTTTTGGATCATTAGCACTGCTAATTCATCATCAATTGGTTCTGCAGCGCAGGAAGTGTGACTGCAGCATAGGAAAGGTGTTAACATAATTACTAAAGCTTTTGTATTTTATCACATAGCAAGGTGTTTCCCAATTATTTATAAATATAAATCAGCATGATTGAGGAAATGATTTGATATTTAGGTGGATAAAATGTCCAGCAGGAATTTTTAAGTTTAGAACCTTGTATAGAATGCCTGACCTCTAGACACTTCTGAGTCATGGCAGCAAGGGGAGCATTTCTTCGAAATAGTACTAAAAATGTAGAAATGCAGAACTTTGCACCAAATACATGAAAAAAAGAGCATTTTGGTGCACTTTTTGCTTGTCAGTCAGTTGTCCTGGCAACCAAGAAGTTACAGATTCCCAATGATCTGTGTGATAGTATTAGGAGGGTGTTGGAGGGCTGTAAAGCAGAAACTTGGTTTTTAACAGTGTGGAGGAAAACAGTCTGGTGGGAAGGCTCATGCTGGATCCTGTTGCCAGGTTTTATGGGATGAATTTCGATTTAATTAGTATTTCATGGTGGAAGAACCATTGAGGTGATCAAAATTTTGTTGAGCAGAGAATACACATTCCAACAGCATCCCAGGGCTCTTTGCTGAGTAAATGTATCTGTCCTGAGCCCGATCTCTATGAGTGCTCTACTGTGCCTGGAGTTTGTCCCAGTTAAACTACTATAAAGCAATAATTTGATCTGCTGGGATTAAAAATGCCTATGGAGCTCAAAACTATTAGAACAATCTTAGAAATGTTTTTTGTTTCACTGGACTATCCACATAATTCTTTATGTACATGGTGGGTAGTGGGCAAATGACCAGAAAAAATTACCTGTAATAACTGAAGAGATGCATTTGCCTCTTTATTCTGTGATAATGTGGATTTCTGATTGTGACTCCTGTTTTAACAGTGCTCTTCAGTAGGAAGCAACATAGGAACCACCAGTAGTTTAAAATGAAAGCTGGATAAAGTCCAAATTGTAGAATCAGGCAGCTACTGCAAACAATCCAGTCAATTAAGCATTTAGAGATACAATTAGAATGTGTTGTGGTCCAGTTGTCTGGGCTGAGTTCTGAGGAATTTACTGTGGTTTTGGATTTGACTCTCTCAGTTTTAGGCTGGGTGTCTTTGAGTACATGAACTGTTCTCGTTGTCAAATGCTTTTGCTCAGACATGGCTGTCTGAAATGAACCAAGCTGGGGTCTGCACATGAGAGATGATCCAAGGTTCCCTGTGGTCCTGAGTCTCAAAATATTTGATATGTATGAACCTTTTTGAGTTCCCCAGAACCTTCTTAAAAGATCCCTCAGCTTCTCCCTGTGGCAGTGGAGCAGTTCTTGGTTTGTGGGCTGTCTGTGTTCCTCACGGTGCTGTTTGGGATGAGAGCTGGTTTGCTTTATAGCATTTGGTTTATAGTTGAGCCAATTAGAGTGGTTTGACAAGGACTAATGTAAGAAGCAAGTGGGAGTTTTTAAGTTAAGAAACGAGATGGATATTGAAACAATTTGTATGTGTGGTGAAAACGCTCTGCTGTCACTTATTCATGATTTAACAATAGGTGTCTGGTGTGAATATTCAGGGGTAGTGGTTATTTTTCAATCCTGCATGCTGTGCATAAAGCTCATCTTCAAATAAAAGTGAATTTCTGCAAATGAAAGTGAATGTAAATCAGTGCTTCTCATGTTGCTGATTCTGAAATGTCCTTGTTCAGATATTTATAAGCCTCATACTTAAACCTTCCCTCCCTACTTGTTTGCCTTACAATTTTTGTGCTTCAGTCTGGATATTGCAATCGAACTTCTCTGCAATCTCCATTTCCAATTTTGCTGCAGGCTGTCTTATAATAAACCACTCACTGGCTTCTGGAAATGACTGTTACAATGAGCTCATAAATTCAGTGTAAAAATTGCTTTATGACCTCATCATAAAGCTTGCTCATACCCTCGAGCTGAATAGGATCTCATGGTGTAATATCACATTCAGATACTCTCTTCTGCTGTTCAGTGCTGGATAGTTGTGCTGAGCCTCGTCTAAACTCTGGTCTAGGGTGCATCTGCATGAAAGGATGAGTTACCCTGCTCAGCTCTGCATTGCTGTGCTAATGCTGATGTGTGAATGTCAGTTTTGAGGCTGAATATGTTTTTGAGTAACACTGCAGTGTGCTCAGTTGATCAACTATTCTGTGTCTTAATGCAAAAGCTGCAGTGAGAAATTTAAACAGATGTCATAATCTCTCAGCAAACACTATCTGGGGAATTCTCTACTGGTTTTCATGCTTGAAAGCTGAAATTACGTGGTGTAGTCTGGTTCTTGTCAGTGATGGAAGAATCACACTGGTACATCATTCCATATTCCATAATAGACTTGATGTTTAAAGATCAGTCTAGTCCAAATGAAGAGTTGAAAGGGAGAAGTCTTTCAGCTGGGTGAAGAAAACTTTCAAAGCGTATTGTGAATTTTTAGAAACCTTTGTTTAAGCTGTTAAACACACCCAGTGCTTACTGGCCAGTTGTTTGGCAGACAGGGCTGGTTTATCACGTATCAAGGACTTGGCTGACTTCTTTATTTGTTTGGAGACTTGTATGTTCAGAAGAGTTTCCCTCTGCAGACTGAACGTGAGCTTTAATTCTGGAGATTCAGCTGCAGAAGCTGGAGAGGTTTTAATACTCTCATAAAACTGCTCTGTCCCTGCACTATCTGTAAATGGTAGGAAGTGTTAAAATACAGTATGTAGAGCTAATTTAATTTAACACACTGCCTTTAATGTATCTTTTCTGATTTAGTCAGCAGTGTATTAAGATGAGATACAGGCCTTAATTGGATTTTTTTCTATTCAGTTCTCAGGCTTTATTCTATGTGAAAGTATGCTGCTAATGGGGATAAACTTTCTATTGTTGATGCTTTAAGCTGTAACTCCTTTTACTCATAAGCCTTTTACTCATTTTATCTTTTTAGGACCTTAAACAGAACAAGTGGGATTTTTAAAAAAATTTTTAAATTATTTTGGGTGCTGCTGAAGTTAGTGTTGATGTTAAATCTATGGAACACAACTGAAATTTAGATTCCTTTTCATTGACTAAATGTGAATACAGGAATGAGATCTTAGGCACAGATTTGTAGCCCAGTTCAGATGTTCTATTTCCACACTGTCCTATTTTGGAATTCAGTACTACACTTGTAAATTGTCGCCCTGAGTTCTCCCTCAGTATTAAACAAGTCAAGTCTTGTATCTCCATCTCTGTTTCCTTAATAACTTTCAAGATGGAAGAAGAGAAGATTAAAAAAAAATAAAATTATTCCACTTCCAAATCTGATTTTCATCAATTTTAATACATATATTATTTTTTATAATTGACATTTGTGATATGAATGCCAGAAAGCCACTCACACGTCCTGAAGCCTGCTCAGCTCACATCAACCTTTGCCAGGTCAACAAGGTGTTTTTCTTGCCTTCCTGGCCAAGAATTGCAGTTTTCTTTGAGATAAAGTGGATTATAAAAATAGAGCCATTCTGCAAAAACAAGGGAGAGATGGATTTTTGGCAGTTGGTACCTGTCTGGCAGAATTTGATTGTGATCTGGATCTGGATGAAAGCTGGCAATTTTTGAGTAATCTGGGTCTAAATGCTTTTAACTTTCCTTCCCTGCCCCGTTCAGCTTTGCTTACTTTCCCTTGAGTTCTGTAAATAGTTGAATATTCCACATAATTTCTGCTCACCAGTCCTCTTCCTCTTCTCTTCTGTGAAGTGTTCTCTCAGGAAAGGAGCAGTCTGTTGTGCCCTAGAGAGGATTGTAACTTAGAACACTAAGAAAATATATTACTAAAGCTACTCCCTAGAGCCATGGGGGGGATGGGGGGAAAACCCTACTACCCCTTGGATTTAAATAAATTCCATTCATTCAGCTTGTCTGGTATTTTACATTCAATATTATCACAGTCATATCTGCAATTTCTATGCAATATGTTGTAGAACTTGCTATTTTTCTGTTTTATTTGACATGAAAGAAGGATTCAAAATTTTATAAAGTACTAATAGAAAAAAAATTTGATAAATTGACTGTCTGCCTGTTAAAAGCACTGTTTCTGTGGACTTGCTGCACTGTCACTCAGAAAACAAGTGATGACACCCTGCTCCTACCCAAACAAATCTCTCACCAGGAGTAGCTGCAGCAGGTGCAATCTCCTGTGCAAACCACACTTCATCTCTCTTTCTTGTCTAAAGAGGAACAAAGAAAAATTGCAGTTGACACCAACACAATGAACAGAGCTTATGTGAACAGCTGGAGGTGGTTACATCCACAATGACATTATGATGAGAAAGCTAAACTTAATACTGAGGGTGGCTTTTGTAGGAGGGTGTTGGCTGTATAGAAGGTGAGGAGAAAAAAGGAGGGGAAGTTGGGTTAGAATAATAGAGAAATAGTAAAGATGGGCTCATGTGAAGATCTGCTGAGCTGGAAGCTTGAAGTGGAGGGAGGATTGGAACAAACATCTGGAACTGGGTGGAGAAAGTCCAGTCAGCTCTGTAAAAAATTCAAGAATAATTAGTAACTGAGATGTTTTTCTGAATGCTGTGCTTGCATTGGATGGCAAATTTCCTCACAATGTTCTTCCAGCAGTCAGAGAGCCCCTGCAGCCTGGAGCTCTCAGAAAATAACCTTCCCTGTGGTCAGTGTCCCAAATTCAGAATACCTTTGGGGTTTTATACATTAACTTTGCACTTAAAAGTTCTTCCATGTTTAGTTTTCCTCTCTGAATGAGGACAGACGAGGTAGGTCAGAGACAGGGTTTGGATCAAAGACCTCTCTTTATTTCAAGTGCCTTATTTACTTGTTTCTGATCTGTGACCATTTACACTGCTCCTGTTGTAGATCTAGACATTTGTTGCTGAAGTTTGTTTCAGCCTCGTGTTACATTTTTGGTTAAGTGTTGCTCATCCTGTATATGATAAGGTTTTATTGCCAGATGTTTGATGGAACTTTTTTGAAATTCCATAAATTTTATTGATTTAATAATTGTCTGTGGTCTTTTAACCACAAAACTCAGTGCATTGACAAGTAATGAAGAATAGCTTTACTGCAGGCTGTGACAAACACTGCACCATAGTTTTTCCCTCTCAATTTGAGAATAAATAAATCTGCAAGCAAGTTCAGTTTCTTAATATTTCAGATAATTTTTTTCTTGTTGAAGTATTTTCAATTCACCAATCATAGAGACAGATCATAGTAAAGCTTGGAGGTTTGTTCTGGTTTTTGGGCAACTGGCCAAAGGAGATAAAGAGCATCTTGATTTAAAAAAAAAAAAAAAGAATAATCTTTAGACTGCAAGTGTTCTGTTTAGCTAGAAGTGGCATTTTTAATAGCTGCCTTCCCCAGGAGAATGAGAAAGAGAATGAAGTTTAGTACTTGATCACTGTGGGGACTTCAGCAGAGTAGGTCAGGTGTAGTTTTGCTCAGAAGAAATGGGAGGTGCAGAATGTGATGGCTGTAACTGATGCCAAGGCATTTTTGAAAGGACACCTCAGAATCTGCTTTACCAACTTTGTTTCACTGAGGGAAACAACTGGATGATAATCACAGCAAGCTCCACATTTGCTGTTTATGGGTAAATCAGGATTTTAATGTCATAGCTTGCAAGTTTTTAGTAAAATGCTCTGGAAGAGGGATTGCTTAAGAGTATTCCAATTTATTTATGAGTGTGTTTAAGGCTTTTTAGTTTAGTACTAAGAATGATGTTGTGCTAAATTTATCATTGATAAATTTATCATTGATCAAAAAGTCAGAGGCTGACTTTTTGTTAGGGGTAGTAGGACAAGACTGACTTTAAAATACTTAAATTTTCAGGAAATAAAAAATATCTAAAATTATCAAAAGTAGAGGAGAGGAAATTCTTTGTAAGACAAAGAGAAAAAACCCTGAGACTTAAATAAATAAATGCAGCTTTTAATATTGAATTAGCAAAAACAGATCAGCTCATATTTTGTTGGACATTTTATGAAATTGATTTCTCTGTGTTGTCATTAAATTCCTGATCTTGCTGTCTATTGCAGTGACTGATGATGTGAGAGAGGGAAAAACAGGTGATGAAAAAAATGTTATGTGAAGAGGGGAAAGTGTAGGAATTTGAGGATGCTGATCAAATACAGTGTAATTTCTTAGATGTTTCTCTATGATTCATTTCAACCTGATTTTCTGTAGGTGTAATCTTAGAGTAAATTAAATTCCTAATGTTCTTGTGTTTAAATGGAATAAAAATCTTGTTCTCTGGCAGTAGAAGATAAAAAGTACTGTGAATATTACGTTGGGAAATTGATCCTTTGCACTGGTGCATGTGGTTTTGATGTGGAATATTTTCTGTACTACTTAGAGGTGTGTAGTTTGATGATGCATTAGTATAAATATTACTGTTAAGTGACTTGGATGTGCTTCAGCTGTCTGTAACCATTAAATACAGTGAATATAATACATCACACTTTGCAATTGGATTGGTAAGAGCAGAGAACTCACAATGACTTGCTGATTTTAAACCTGGGGCTCTTAAAACATTATTGGTTTAGTGGATGTAGGTCTGAGAAGAGAAAAAGGCAATTGACAAGGAGCAATTAAAATACACATTTTGTAATAAAGTTAATCTCTGGAGCAAGGAAGCTTCTAGATTGCTTCATGGCATTAACTAGTGTGTCTAAATGTTATCAAGTTTACTTTCAGTTAGGTTATATCTTTGTATCAAATGACCAGCAAGGTGAGCAATGCATTTGGAGTACTGTATCAGTAACTTTTTTGAGTAATTCCATAAAATTCCATTCATTTTTGGTTAGACACTGTGCAAATGGAAATAATGAAAAATTTTATTGCTACTGCTGCCATTTGAGACAGCAGCTGACTGTCCAGAACAAGGAATAAATCAAGATCACACAAGATGTATAGTTGGGAATATTGTCAAAATAACCACCAAATGCTCCATCCCATGATGAGGGTGAGAAACAGGGGATGTAATCTTACTTTTTAAGAATGTGAAAAAGTCATCTAAACTCCTGCATTCTTCACTGGTGGAAAAATTCAGCACAATGTTTTCTCTTGCCCAAGAGCCTTGATCTTTCAGCAAAAGCCATTTCTGGATTTTGCCCCTTGCAGTTTTTGTTTCTTATGGACAGCTGTCTGTTGTCTTTTTGTTTTAATTCTTCTATGTTATTCTTTGCTTCTTTTTTATCTCTTGTTGGTCAGTGCAGTGCTGTGGGCAATCCAGACCCTCCCTCTGAGATCATCTGCTTTCTTGGTAATCACCTGTAGACTGTATAGAATGGTGGGGGGAATCGCTCCAAATGGAGAGCAAATGAGTTAAACTATAAAAAAGATGGAATGTTACCCAGATGCTGCGAACCTGTTCTTGCAGCCTTGGTGGAAAACTTCCTCCTGATGATCCATCTAATCTGATCCTGATAAATTTAGCTCTGAGGTTCCAGCATCAAGCCAAGAACTCTGAGCTGAAACAGGCATTTTTGGAAATTAGTCAATTTTATTGAAATACTTCAGTGGCAGAAAACTTTCTCCATCCTTACAGCAGTTCCTGTAATGGTGAAATAGCTGCGCCTTTCAAAAGTGCATTTTACCATTAGTCCTAATTTGTCTTACCTTCAATTTCCACTGCTGGGTTTTCAAGCAAATAAAGGGCCTTCTGCCCTAGGTATCTTTTCTCTCTACTTATTGTAAATGAGATAATGTGGGACCAATTATTTTTAGAATTTTGTTCAGAACTTTGTGCGTGACAGAAATGTCAAATTCCGGAGGAAGGAGGACACTGCTTTTCCTTCACTGTTGCACAGCTCAGTGATGATTGCCCCCAAAGCACTGGTTTTGCTCTTGAAGCTGTATCTCTGTAAAGTTTTAAAGTTTTGTGAATTATAATGAATATTTTTTAAAATGTTTCAGTTTTGAAACTGACCTTTTGGGTTTCCTTTGTGGTGGTAATGTCATGCAACTATAATGCATAACTTCCCCATGACAATTTTTCTACCACAAAAGAAATAAAATAGTTTGAATTGTAACTGTTCTTTGTACTTGGTATCCAGGTGTGGGTTATGATCTCCCAGTCTGGATGGAATGGAGTTGAAATGGTGGATGATCATTAGATTTTTAACTGAAAAATTATTAGATGTAATAATAATTTCATTATCATGTTCTATACCACTTCAGCGAATATTCCTGAGTGTGATTGTTGTTCAAATTAAGAGAGGTGAGTTGAGGAAAAGAAGAAGCCATCCCCAGATTTGAGCAGTTATAACCCTGTATTTCACTAATAACTTTGAATAACAACTTTGACTATGATTTCTGTGGAGGAAAAATACTCAATCCTCAGATGTTTGTGTAGTGGCAGCTCTGCTTTCCTCACCTTCTGAAAGCCACTCACCTTGAAAAGTCCCTAATGGCAAAGGTAACACAATGAGCCTGTGGACATTTTCTCTTTATTTATTGTTTCCCCTGAAAATCAGACATTGTGACATAACTAAGTGCAAAACAAACCATGTTCTCCCTGCACTGTGCAGTGCCAGGCTGAGTCCTGCTGAGCTGTGTACATCACACCAGCCTCTCCTGGCTGTGTGTGCTGAATCTCCCAAGGAACAGGAAGGCATAAAGGGTCTCCATATTCCAGGAACAAATATGTAGGGAATACTGGCTGAAAGAGAAAGGGGGAATGAAACCAGATCAGCTTAATCAACTTAATAATTTTGTTTTGAGAAAAAAACTATCTTCTGCATTCTGGGCAAAATTCATAGATTTATCTCTAATGTCCATTATCATAATATCCAGCTCACTCCAGTGAGGAATGTGTGGGAAATAATCCCCAAAGGACAGCTTGATGGCAGGAACCTCAACTAGCTCTGCTCATCCATAACTTCTGATTGCTGCTGTCCAGGGACAGGAGGAATTGCCCAGCTCAGTTCTGGTACCTGGTGAGTTTCTCCCATGCACAGGGAGCATAAGGAAGAGCAAGGGCTGTGTCACTGATTTTCCTCCTCTGTAACACTGACTACCACAAACACTACATGTTTCTACCCTTGTCTAGAAATACCTTTTGTTAATATGTTATAATAAGCTCTTTGAAGCTTTTCTGCCTTTTTTTGTTTTATGTTTTTGTTTTCATCCCTTCTCATCTCTCATAGTATTTTCTACTCACTGTTGCTTTGCCATGTACAAAATCCTGGCTTGCTTTTTTGGGAATCTTTGCCATCTGTTGAGTACCCTGTACCACCCTAACATGTGAAAGTCAGTAAGGCTTAGCTCATGCTGTCTTTTTCTTACTTGTTCAGCTCACAGACTTGCATCTTACTCAGAAAATCAAACTATGAACATTAGGCTTTTTAAAGATATGTAGAAGAGCATCAAATGGTGATAGAAGTCCATCTATGATTGAGATTGTAGTACATTTTCATTTTGCATCTAAATTTTTACCTTTCTTTATCGGTTCAGTAAAATCTCCCTATTTTGAAAAACTCACAGGGTATATTAGGAAAAAATTCTTCACTGAAAGAGTGGTTAAGCATTGGAAAGAACTGCCCAGGGAGATGGAGGAGTTATCACCATCCCTGGAAATGTTAAAAAAAATATCTGCATGTGGCATTTCATGCTACGGTTTAGTGAACATGGTGATATTTGGTCAAAGGTTGGACTTGATGATCTCAGATTGATGATTTTATGATTCTTACCTGGCTCATGTCCTTGTAAAAAAAAGCTAAAAAGTTAAAAATTAGTGCAGTTGTCTCAGTGAATAAGGTTTAATTGCCTTCAGATGAGTTAGAAAGTCTTTCTGTGTATCTCAGGAAAGAAAGGAAACTGCTTAGCCTCTACTCCCTGTGCTTTCCCTGCAGAGAGTCTGAATTTTGTAGAAGTGAAACTTGCTTTTGGACACCAAAACCTTCAGGTTACAGGATTAGAGAAAACAATGGAAAATGTCCTTTGTAAACTTGGTCTCTGAGACAAGAAAAGCTTTTTTTTTTTTTTTGAAGGAATTGAAAAATTCAGAATGCAGCAAGCAAAAAAGGAGCTGCTTATCCTTTGTGCTTAAATGGTTAAAATCTCCAGTGCAGCGAAACACTTCATTAAAATTTTGTCAGCCAGGCTGAAGTGTTGGCCTTGGACTAACCTAGACAAATGGGATGGGTTGGCTCCGGAGCAGCGTGGAGTGCTACATCACAGCACAGTTTCACAGCTTCTCTAACATCTTTTCTTTTCCCCCCTTTTTTTCTTTCTTCCCCCTTGCTACATTCCTTTGAAGGAAAGTACAGATTATTTTGATCCTTTACTTCTTATGTTTTAAAAATGTATTCCTTCCCATTTGCGTGGTTACCTGTTTGGGGTTGTGGTGGGTGTTTGATTTTCCCGACCCTTAAAAATAAGTCTTGAATTTTAGCTCATCACCCAGAATAAACTGAAATTTTCCATACGTCTCTCTCTGCATGACCAGCTCACTGGTTTACATTTTCCTGCTGTTTTATGAATAGGGAAAATCTTAAAGAATAGCAGCAGATTTGAAACAGTGTTTTTCACATTGTGCTCTGTGTAGTGCAAATGCATTTCCTTGCAGGTTTGTCTGTGGGTTTTGTTCAGGCTCTGTTTGATTTGAAAGCAATTAAATGAAAAATAGATTTGGAGTTCCTCCACCGTGTTTAATACTCGGGGAGTAGGTTTGGATCTGCAGTGGCTGATCTGAAGTGATGGAGAAGATCAAAGGTGGATTTTCAATATTTCTACCTAAACAACCTAATCTTCAACCTAAACACCAGCTGAGATTTTTCTAGGGAATTCTGAATTGAAAGGGATATGGATTGAGTCAAGCCTGCTATTAAATGAATTGTGAACAGAAGAGATGAGGAATATCTGTATGTCTGTTTCTCTGTAATACAGTATCTAAATACTTTTTAATTTTTTTAGTAAGGGACGAAGTGACCAAAATTGGCAAGGCAAGAAGAAGAAGAAAGGCTTTTTTTTGTTATTGTCACACAAATTTGGGTATAGCTGAGGTTTTTCTCCATATTTGACTCCAGGGCATACGCAGTTCCTAATTTGTAATTAAAGTAATGCTATATCTGTGATGAGACAAAGATACACCTTTTTTGTGAACTAACAGTGTCAGGATGATGCTTCTCATCTCCTCTTTGTATTCAGTTCAGGTCCTGTTTTCCTGTGTGCCTAGCCTTGCTTTAGCTCAGTAGCAATCAGTGGGAATAACTAAGACTGCAAAGAAAATAAACAGGAAAAACTCTGAGTATTACAGGCCTTTTTTTTATAACCTGTGAGAACATCCAAGTTCTTTAAAACAGTTGTGATTGCTGCGTCATTTTATATATTTTTTTTTTCCTCCTGTCTCAGGAATTTCCCTAATTGCCTGCCAGTGCCACTTCTTCAGGTCTTTCTATCAGTTTATGATCATCTAATTTATTACAAATTGCTACCCTCTCAAATTGCATCTTTAATGAATATTCAGGGCACAGAGTGAAAACAAATCCATGACCTCCGAGAAGGAATTAAGATTTTTTTTTCTGCATCTAGAGGTTTTAAGCAGTAATATAAACAAAATTATGTAGCTGCAAATAAACAGAAGTGAATTGTCAACATTCCCCCTCCTGACTGCATTGCTTCCCTTGGTAGGTTTTCACTTTTCCTTTACTTCTTCACTTAGGAACTTAGAAGAAGAGTTAAGGCTCTGAAACTCGTGTAGTTCTGCAAGGCTGCTGTGACAAGAGCGTGCTGTTAAAGATGTCAGCAGTTTCCTCATCCCCATGGGTCTGTCTGTGGCACAGGACTGCTCAAAGCTGGATCTTGCTGGAATTGGGGTGTGTGAGCACTTGTCCTTGGAAATGCAGGGATGCACCTGCTCTGAAATTAATTCAAGAGGACATTTCAGTGTTGTGGCAGTCTTGGCAAGTGTTAAATGTGTTAATCCTTATGTCCTACCAAAACTTGTGTGCTATTTGGATAAAATTCAGCTTAAATTAGCACAGCATCCCAGCAACTTCTGGTGGTTTATTTCCCTTTTCTTTCTTATTTTTCCCCTTTTACTGGAATCTGAACCTTCTTTTAAAGAAATCTGATTGAAAGTTAAGCTTTTTATTTATTATGCCACCGAAATGAAATTTCCCCCCATTTCCTCATAGAGAGTTTAATCTTAAAAAGATTTTTATTTTCCATTAATACAGGGTTTAAGATGAAGCTGAGTTAAAAAATAACAAGTGGCAGCTAGAGAATGCATGTATAAATTATCTTTTGGCCTGCAAGGTATCCATGACTGAGAGTTCATGACATTTAAAAAAATAGAATCTTACAGGATACTTCAATTCCCTGTGGTTTGTAACCTGGAGATTGCTTGTCCCACCACCAACTCGTGATACATTTCAAAGAGAGACTGGAAAAATGACTGTTGGGAATTGAAATGATTTGCTGCCTACATGTTCTTACTTAAGTTAAGAACTGGAAGCACAATCTAAGCAGGAATTCCTAATGTGAATTTAGTATTTCAGGAATGGAATTTAGACATGGTCTAAACATGATTCCCTGCTGTTAATTAAATACCACAAGGTGGATTGTGCTGTGAATGGTAAAACTTATAAATACATACAAATGTTTCATGTGGATGATTTGTTCATACTCTGTTCAAAGTAGTTTATTTTCATCTCTCACATACCGGCGTATGTGTTTTAAAGAAAGTGGCTTTTGTGTGTGTGTGTTTTGGAGGTTTGTACCACGAAATAGTGGGAAAAATGTAAGAAATAACAGAAAAGAGAGATCTTCTTCAGCAGACACATTTATGTTTCTATTGAAAGTACTTCATCTGTTGGGTCTTAAATAACATTAATGGAAAAGACAGAAGTTATCAGCTTTAAAGCCTTTATGAGTTTCTACACTTCTAAGACTTCAAAAAACCTGAAGAATATAATACACTAAACCAATTTGGGAATAGTCAGATGGCACAGTATGGAAAAGTGTTCAGAAAGATTAATTTTGTTAGATTCCATTACACAAAAGAATTGAAATAGCTCCATTTATTTAGTGTCCAGGCTAAGCCTGTAAGCCCAAGGAATCTACACTTAGTGATATCCCTTAGTGATTCCCCTTGGTTTTTCAAGTGTTTGAAGATCTGTAATATAAAAATGCAACAACAGTTTGCAGGAAGAAAACATCAAAGCAAGCAAGGCTTTGTGAGCATTCAGGAGATAGACTGGAGTGAGTACAAATGTTTGGGTGTGGAGCAGAGATCATTGGAGCTGCTTATTTTTGAAGGATATTAATGAAGGCTACCTCGTTACTAAGCTGAGATGGGTGCTTGATGTCACCTTCATATTCTCTTGTTATGTCCCTTCTTTTTTGGCGTAGAATTCCATGCTATATTTCCTGGAAAATTATACTATTTCATTAAATATATGTATCCGTGCTTTTAGTGTTCTAATCTGTGGCTTAGGTTTTGAGCTGCATAAGCTACAAGTAACTTGGAAACAGCAAGATAAAATTAATTCATTCAGTATTATGAAACACAATTTAAACTGATTAATACCAGTTATGATAGTATATAAACATGCAGATTTAAAAAAGGAGAGCTATAACTTCAGCAGTATGAAAAACAATTTAAAACTGATTAATGCCAGTTAAAATTGTATACAAGTAGGTAGATTTAAAAAAAGAAAAATAGAACTTGCTTTTCTAAATGAAACTGAAGATATTTCAGTCTTACTTGATTTATATTTAGAAAAAAAATACTGTGACTGTTCTACTGCTTTCAGCTGTCATTTTTGTCAGTTCTTAATTTACTTCTTTCCAAACAAGTTTACAAATCCGTTCATTTAAAATGGAAAGTTGACTGCTGCTGTTTTTCTTTAACACATGCTAGAAAATGTGCTACTTTTGAAGATGCTTCTTTAGGTGAAAGCTGAAGTCAAGCATTTGAGCCTGTTTACTTTCAGAAATCTGTTTCAATTACTGCCTGACTGGATCTTCCAGTGATCCTGTTGTCTAGTTTTAACTTGAAAATGGAATTAAAAACAACTCTTACTTATTTAATTCGAATGTGAGGCTCTTTTATTTCCACTAAGAGATTGCATGGAGTTCTATATATTTTCTGTATGTAGTTGTAGAAAGATTCTTCTCACTTTCTCCTGGAAATTTCTGAAAATCTCAATGAATCCTCACCCTGCTAGTGCTCTGTGACCTGAATTTTTACCCTGAGGTTCTGTGCTGGAGGTTTTAATTATGAGAGCTGACATGGTACCTAGTTGGGATGTCATAGTTTGAATGAAATGTTGTAACTTCTGTCAAGAGAGGATTTTTTGTTACACAGGCTGAGATGCCTGGGCACATGAATAGGTTGCTAATGGGGCAATTGTTTGGAGTGGTTCAGCTTGAGCTGAGCAGAAAGGCATTTTGAATAGATTTTTCACTTTATTATTGAAGTGTACTTTAAGGGTTGATTTCTGTTGACTGTTCTTTCTTAACATAAATTCTTCTGAGGACTGCAGAAGACCCAGAATCTTGACACAATAATTTTGGATCAGAAGTCTCCTTTTCAAGACTCCAGCCCAATTCAGGGCAGTACACTCTCTTTGGAGACTACTTTTCCATTTTAGTGTGGGTTGCTCTGTGCTGTTTTTCATCCTAGAGCTTCAGGGTCAAAGTGCTGAATAGGAAAACATGGAAAGACATTTTTCAGAATCAAACTCTGTTCTTGTACTTGTGTTATCATCTTCCTGTTTTTCTTGAGTGATCTGCAGCATTGCTGTGGCATTTTTCACCAGTACATGAAAAGATCTCAAGAATAGGTGGTGCTAGGTGTACTGTGCATCATAGTCATCACTATTAGGGTCAAAAACATAAGTAAAGGTGCAAAATAATTTGAACTTTCAGGTTCTAAGGCATGAGGGAAAATTATTAGTTGTATTACAGAGTTGTATTCACTGGCTAGGAGCTGTACAGCAAAAATGAGGACAGTATCTGCCCAAAATACAGCACAACTGTAGGTCTAAGATAAGATAGGAGAGCACAGACAGCACAGGGAGTTCAAGGAAACATTCCAATGGCATATGTTTATTTGTCCCACTATTTATTTATGAGGCATCATTCACAGAACCAGACCCAGAATGGTTGAGGTTGGGAGGCACCTCTGGAAGTCACCTGATGTCACCTTCATAGTTTTACAGCCAACGAGAAAGGAGCACCTTCCATGGCTAAGCCAGTCCTTTAGTATTAGTACAGTATTTAGGATTGAAATCATGCCCTTCTAATCATTATTAGTCCAGATTTAATCATTACAAGAATAATAATAATAATACAGTTGGAATTATTACACACCAAATTGGTAGCATAGGAAAAGGGTTAGGAGCTGTGCCCATCCTCCCAGTGCTGGTGAAGTGTCCTTCCCTGGCAGGAATATGCCACAGGTGGTTTCTCTTCTAGGCTGCACTTTCTAATGTATTTTTACACCTTGCTTTTTTTTCATTGGCTTGTGGTTCCTTGTTACATCCCAAATCAGCAGATGTTAGATGCTATTTGTTCTTGTTGTTAGCCCTGACCAGGGTTTTGTCCAGATGTGTATCTGCATTTCTTTATCTGGTTGTTGGTAAGTGATTTACAGCCTTTGGGGTTTAGCCTGTACAGCTGTGCTGTGACCTTCTCTCATAGTGTCCATCATCAGACAAGCCTTTATTAATTTACACCACATCATTATCTTATTGATAAATATCTCATTCTCCATAGAGTAACTGCCTCTTGCAACTCTGTGTGTAAAGCTGTGGTTGTACCACACAAGTAAAACAAATTGGACAAATCTCCTGGTCAGGTGGACAAATAGTTGTGGCAGCCAAACCTCATAAAATAAAGTTGCAGCCAGGTCAATCAGAGCAAACTGAACAAACCTCAGTCCTGAAGCCTTGTGATCTCAATACAATGCATCAGAAATACAGATTCAGGTCCTTTCCTGGCTAGGACACTGCAGTGTTACAGGACTGCCCAGCCTGGATGAGAATTTGTTTCAAATGAGGAGCACATGAGGGAAGTGGACACGAGTTCCAGTCAGTTCTCTAATGCATATTCATTCAAGTAAATAGAAAATTATTCTGTGGCCCTCTGGAATATTAATGAAAGAGAATAGATGGGCTTCATTACAATTACTTGGGAAAGATTGGATCTTTTTTCCCCTCCAATTTATCAAATAGTTGTGTATGCTGTTGTTATCAGGAGTAGGTTGTACTACCCTTGAAAACCAAAATTGGTACCTTTGAGGGTGAAGTGCTTTCTAGAAAACAGGGAATAATGGCAAAATTATTAATAGTATGGTTTATGGAAAGAAAACTTAATCAGAAGTTGTTGACCTGCATAATATGTTCAGAATAGTTCTGCTTTACTGAGTGTGGAATCAGAGCACTTTCTTCCAGTGAAACTATTAGAAGCAGTGGATTTTGGGTTTTGAGCAACAACCTTTCCTATTTTATGCAGTGAATAGCAGGCCTGATGAAAAGTTCTTCCGTAAATGGAATATAATTGTGTCTTCCACAGAAAAATAGAAAATAGTTATTCTCTGACCGTGCCAGCTGTTTTTCTTAGGGGATATCTGAAGCATTTTGTTACTGCTGGTATTGGTAGCAGCTGAGCTGATACTTAATGTTTTATACATGTGATTCCATGTGAATACACTTAATAACAAAAGAGATGTTGTACTGGAAATTGGGGTAGTATTAGTGATCGAAAGAAATAACGATATGAATTAATTTCTAACTCATCAGGTATGCACATTTATTTCATATGAAAGACTTAAATAAGTGTAGTATTACATAAAATCCTTTTATTTCAGAAGGAAGGAGAGACAGAAGTTTACTTATAGTTTATGTCCAATAGCTGCCTTTTTCTAAATGTAACAGTTTTTTGGCTGAATAGAATCATAGAATGATTTGGGTTAGAAGGGACCTTAAAGATCCTCTAGTTCCAATCCCACTGCCATGGGGACTTTGGGGAATTGTCTGTACTGCCTTAACTTCTAGTCAGGTATTTTTCTTACAGAATGTCTTTATTAAGGAAAAATGGTGACAGGTATAATACAGCATTTCCCTTGTTCCTGTTTTATAGATATACAATGTATTACAGTCTTGTCACTCATTTTGTTGTGGGAAGGGGTGAAGGGTGAATAATGACGGGAATATTTGTTGTGAGTTTGCATAAGGGATAAAAATAAAGGTTAACACCAGCATAAATCTTTCTCCCATGTTACTGTCTTCATCAAAGTGTCAGAACTTGGCTCATAACTGCTGTAAATTGGTAAAAGAGATAAAATATGTAACAAGCCTGAGAAGTCTGTTCGAGTTTTTCATATGTGGACACAGTAAGCTGATCAATAAATTTAATACTTGGTGCTCCAATTTATCTTCTCTAAATTTATTTATCTGCCACCACTTTTTCAGTTAAAGCTGTGGTGCCTTTAGCAGCGGGACTTGAAAAGCAGTTTGTGTTGTTTGTCCTTGCACAGTTGGCTTTTAGAGGCCAAATTCCAGGGAAAAGCAAACAGAAAGCAAACCCTTCCATTCATCTCATTCTTGAGATCATATTGTTAATGTCGATCAATAGAAATGTTACTATTTTATAGCAATATTCATAGGCCTTTGTGGTTAAAGTCCTCTGTTTTTCTAATGAACTTCTCAGTTCACAAGAAGAACAGGCAAAATGGAAATCTTGAATCATTCCATTTCCTGGAGAGCTGTTCCTGTCCTCACTTGCAGATCAGACTTGGGAGGAGGTTAACGGATGACATGAGGTGGTTGGATGAGCCTAGAAGATACCAGCTATTAAAAATGTATGAGTATAAATAGTCACCAGATGGCACTGTGACTGAGATAAAACACAGCACCCCTAAATATAGTCAGCTACAGCTCAGAATAAATGTTAGTTTGCTCTGAAGTTGTTATATCAAACAGTGGTAAAGGTTTTTTTTAAAATTCATTTATTTTTATTTTTTCTGTCTGTGTTGAACCTCAGTAGCTTTGTTGGCTTCAGTAGCTTGTGCTTAGAAACTGCTGCCTTATCCAATCAAGGCCATTTATGTCAATGGAACCAGCCAACTGATACTTGCTAATGATTAATTTTAGACTATCTGATTAAATTATAATAAATTCAGGGAACTTTTGGTATTCTTCTTATACTTCTAAGGCAATACATGCAACAAATTACTTGAGGAGAAAAAGTCATTTTGATCAGAGTCTTCAGCGCCTGGTAAAGTTACGGAGAAGATTATTCTTGAAGATACTGAAAAACACCTGAAAGACAACACAGTCATTGGTCAGAGCCAGCTTGGCTTCATGAGAGGAAAGTCCTGGTATCAAACCTGATTGCCCTTTGTGAGCAGCTCACCCACCTGGCTGATCAAGGGAAGCCAGTTGATGTCATCTTGTTGGATTTCAGCAAAACTTTCCATACACCCTCCCGTAGTGTCCCTCTGGACAAAATGTTCAGCCCCCAAAACTATTGGAGAGAATCCAAATAAGGGTAACAAAGATGGTGAAGGGTCTGGGGGTGAAGCCATATGAGGAGTGGCTGAGGACACTTGGTCTGTTCACCCTGCGGAAGAGGAGACTGGTGGAGAACTCAATGCAGTTACAACACGAGGGGAAAAGGAGGGGCAGGCACTGATCTCACCTCTCTGGTGACAGTGACAGGACCCGAGGGAATGGTCTGAAGTTGTGTCCAGGGAGGCCTAGGTTGGATATTAGGGAAAGGTTCTTCCCCCAGAGGGTGGTTGGGCCCTGAACAGGCTCTCCAGGGCAGTGGTCACAGCACCAAGCCTGACGAGTTAAAGAAATATTTGGACAGCTCTCTCAGGCACATGGTGGGATTGTGGGAATGGTGTTGTGCAGGGCCAAGAACTGGATTCAATGATCCTTGTGGGTGCCTTTCAGTCAGCTTATTCTGTCATTCTGTGAAATGATTTGTACCAGGACAGAGTCATAAAGTAACAGTCATATATTATTCTGTTTAAATTTGTGGTCCAGGTTTAACTGGAGCTCTTAACGAAGCTTTTACACCCTTGGAATAACAGCACTTTTGTAGCTGACATTGAAGTTAAGTGAAACAAAAATTAATTTTCTTTTCACAGAGGTTTCATCTCATTTTTATTTGTAAAAATCAGTTACCTAAATGATGTTTTAAAGAAATGGTACCAGTCAAAGCTATTGCTCA
Source organism: Entomyzon cyanotis (assembly GCA_024500445.1). Taxonomy (NCBI): domain Eukaryota; kingdom Metazoa; phylum Chordata; class Aves; order Passeriformes; family Meliphagidae; genus Entomyzon; species Entomyzon cyanotis. Next base: position 4,790,179 of record JAKEPQ010001004.1, read on the forward strand.
TTCTAAAGGCTTGTTTTGCTATTAATTTTTCTGTTTGAAGAAGTATCTGACCAGATCTGACATCACTTTCTTTAGTCCTCAGCATCACACTTTGACTGGTTGAGTAAAGTGGTAATATCACTTGGCAGATACGCAAAAATCCTAGAGAGATGTAGAGTAGTACTGTCAGTATTTACATAAATTTTCGGAAGTTCAGAGTTGTAATGTGTGCTCTATGTTCTAATTCCCCTGTGATAAATCTAGAAAAAAGATTGGAAGTGTTTAAACTTTAAAGAAAGTGTAGTTGATAATGGACAAATTTGAGTAGAAGTGTTAATTCTTTTTGCCTTGCAGCCTGAGTTCACTGCCACGGTCAAGTTGATCCATATGCCTTATGAAAACAGCAATTCTAATTATCCCAAGAGCTTAATTTTCTTGCCTGAATATTTTAGTCTCATACTACAGTAGTTGACTTTCGTTGTCTTAAGTTTTATATGGCAGATTACATTCCCTTACCAAAACCAAGCTTTAAGAAGGATGCAACAGGTGGAAGTTGTTCTATTTAAATTGTAGGTCATCCTTAAATAATCCTCAAGAAAGATGGAAGGTGTAATAGAAACCTGTTTTAGAAGCTGTGTTTTGTTTTGGCTGGGAGATACTTTTCCTTTTCCTAGAATCTTGTTTTCACTTGCATTTGGGAGTGTATATTAAAGGTCTTACCTTTGCTGCTAAAGAACACAAATTCAGTGCATTTTAAGATTTATTTAATTTCTTATTTTTAATGTAGATAATACCTTTCAAAACCACTGTTAATGAAACGTTATGCACATATATATATGATTATAAAATAAAATCAGACACCTTGCACTAGGCAATGGCATAGGCTGGATTCTGATGGGATTGAAAGTTGCTTTGCAGAAAAGATGGATGGAAGAGGAGTCAGTCACCCTGTGTGCCTTTTCAGGGAAGGCCACCTCCATCTGGAGAGCCATCCAAGGAGATGCTGGAGTCCATTGGAGGGCAGGGGCATCCATGACAGATACTGTGGATGCTGAGGTTTCTGCAGCCCCAAGTGGAGGAGGCTGAGCTCGTTACCTGGTGGGAGAGTGTAGAGCGAAGGGAGCTGGGCTCATCTTGGAAATGTGCAGTAAAAAATAATAACAAAATCACAGCATGGCTGAGACTGGATGGCACATCTGGATAGTGTCTTTGTTCCAGCCCTGCTCAAACAGGGCCACCTGAAGTCAGCCGTCCAGGATCATGTCCAGCTGACTTTTGAGTATGTTTTAAGGTGGGAGACTCTACAGCCTCCTGGGAAATCTGTTCCAGTGCTCAGTTACCCTGTGCTGGTTTTGGCTGCAGTAGAGATAACTTTGTTCATAGTGCCTTGTGTGGGGCTTTGGATCTGTGCTGGAAACAGGTCAGTAATTGAGGGATATTTCCTGATGTTCAGAGGGAACCTCCAGTGTTCCAGTCTCTGTCCACTCTGTCACTGGGCACCACCCAAATTACAGTTAGCAGGCACAAGCTGGAACATACTGCATTTGGATATTAAGGAGATTCTTGTTCCCAGGGAGGCACTGAGACACAGAGTGGCTGCTCAGAATGTGGCAGAATCTCCATTGTCAGAATTTGACTTGCTGAAACAACCTGCTGTAATTTAGCCTTGCATTGAGCAGAGAGCCGATCAGAGATTTCTTTTTAGCTAAAATATTTTATGCTTTATGACATGGTATACTCTCCGAGCACATCTTTCTTTGTGGAGACCTTCACCATTCATACTTTTTTTTTTTTTTTTTGATGAGTCACATTTTCCAGAGGATTGCTGATTGTGCAGATTATTATTACGTAATTAGCAGTCTGCATTTTTATTTGATAATTTTAAGAAATGTAAACATTTCCCTGAGTAATAAAGGACACTTACTTGTTTTTCATCAGCTGGCTGAACTGGCCACAGTGGTATTACTGCACTGGTATCAACTGTGATTAAAAAGATGCTGAAAATGCTAGAAGTAGCAAGCAAAAGGTATTTATTGAGAATGTATGTCTGAATCCATGAAATCATCTGAATTTAGAAATCTGTTTTGAGAAAATTTTCCTTTCTTCATATTGAGTGGTGGCTCGTAGAGTTGTTAGTAACAACTGTGTAACCATCATTTCCCTGTTCCAGTTCTGTGGAAGTGTATTAGGATGAAGCTGAACTCCAGCAGCTCAGAGAGATTATTTTGTGCTCTTGATTGCCATGTGTTCTTTTTTTTTTCCCTCCTTGTAAAATGATTTTTGATTTTGCTCTTGCCTTATGTACTTTGAATTCTAGGCATCACTTCATGTTTTATGGCAGCCTTTTCAAGATTGTTGCTGTTGTGCTTTTATTTGTAGTGTTCTAGGGAGGAGGGAGGTCAACAAATGTCACGCTGTCTGTCTCCTGTGTGCCACAGAAGTTCATTTTCAGCTTCATGCAGGAAAAAAAAATTGAAATTCACTCTGTGGATGTGACAAAGTGTTTCTGAGGACAAGTGTTCAAATGCAATATTGTCAAGCTATTTTTAGCCAACTGCTGTCCCCATAGTGCTGTTTAAAGATTCAGCTCAGGCTGCTAATAGATATATTTATAACCATTCTGTCAACTGCCACAGCATGAGTGCTGTTACAGATGATAATTCTATTCTTGGAAGCAGTGCCATGGTTACCAGTCCCTGAGCTGCTCAAATAGAAGCTATACATCTGTACGCACTTAGTAACATTTTAATATCCCAACACGTTTTCACACTGCAAGAAAGAACAAAGCTAGACATTATAATCGAAGAAACAATACATGTAGAGAAGGACATGAAAATTAAAATCAGAAAAAAAAATACAGTAACTTCTTTAGCATTACACATTCTGAAGTCTGGGTGTGAAACAAACTGTGTGAGGGTTTCTTACTGCATTTTGCTGGTGTTTATTGGTAAGCAGTTTGACTTCAGTGGGGTTTATTTCATGTCAGATTGGTAATGGATCGACAGCAAGTACAGCAGGAGTGTATGTGGGCACACACTTGGTGCTGTGAAAAGTCATGATGCTGATGAGGTTAGTGTTGGGCCTTCGAAGAAATAACAGAATTGTGCTAGATTAGTGACTCATCTGCCTTATGGTGAAGTGTGATGTGAAAAGTTTCCCATGGCTTGACCTTCGTGTGTTGTGCGCCAAGTGTGGCTTCAGGAGATGTGCTTTGCTGTGGAGCCTCAGCCCTGGCACCACGGCTTCTCTGAGGCTGGGTGTCCTTTAGAAGCCTTGGATGCTCCTTCATTTGGGCCTAAACCCCATGTGAACCAAGATCCTCTGCAGCTTTCTTAGTCCAGCTCCCCATCCCTGGGAGCGTTCCATGATTCTGTGACTCTTTGGGGTAAATATTTGCTAAGTGAAAATACAGCACCTGGGACTCAGCTGCTTTGTTTGCTCTGTCTGAGCATGGGGGAGGCTGAAAGTGTGACTGGAGTGAGGACATTGGGTCCCATGTTTGAATAGACTCTGTTTGAAGTGCCTGCCCTGTGAGGAGCCTGCAGCATGCAGCATGACTGACAAAGACACCAGAGAAGAGAGCACTGTGTGGCAGTGAATCTGTCAGGGCTTTGGAGATTTTAGGTTTATTTTTGTTCTGCTTGTGCTGTCAGGTTTGCAGGGAATTGCACTGCGGGGCCATGAGTAGCAGCAACAGGCTCTGAATCCTGGTTGTACAGGGCTTGGGATGATGTGTTATCATCCACCATGCTAGAAAGAGATGACCCAGTCTGGTTTTACTGCTGCTTCTGTGGAGCTGGGGAGAGGGCTTTGGTGACTCATGGACAGCAGTGGTAGATTTTAATTTGCCATTAAATTTGTTTGGTACAGAGTAGCAAAAAAAAAAAAAAAAAAAAGCTATATTGATTTTTATACAATGACTATAATCATAAAAAGATCAGTGTGTTTTTTTAGTGCGTCACCATTGTCATTGAATGTATCAATTTTCTGCTAGATGTTGGAAATGGAATTCAAATCAAACCTGCCTAAAAAAGGAAACTAAAATAAACTTTGTTTTTGTAGGAAGATTTGTAGAAATATTAATATTTAGAAGACGACAGCACCAGCATTAATAGATTTCTTCAGCTGTGGTGAAGTTTTAATATAATCAAAAGGAAGTTTGTTTTCACAATGTACTTAATTTAAATTTTAGAATTCATTATTGTGAAGTGTTAGGAAGGCCATAACAATAGAAGGGTTCAGCATGGAACAAGAGAAATGAAAAATTTGATTTGCTACACAGCCTATTGTCCAGATGATGCAAAGGCAGTGTCTGTGCTAAAAACTTGTTGTTGGATACTGAGTATAAATGAGAGTGATGATTGTTTTACGCCTTGCTTGTCATACTTCTCCTTAGACAGGTACTGCTGTCCAGTGTAGAATGCAGAGCTGTGGGAATGCGTTGTTGGTTCCAATACCAAAAGCTCTGTATTGAGACCCAGAGCTAGAGGGCTTCGTGTGAGCAAAGGGCTTTGTTACAAAAATTAAGAAATGGTCACAGGTCATCCGGTATAGCAGAAAGGATCTTGCTGATGTATGTAAAATACAAACCCCACATTTGTTTGGCTTGACTGCTCAGAGGAAGTTTTAGTTTTAATTTTTCATGCTTTGTGCTGTTCAGTTAATTGGGTTTTTTTCAAATCTAATGAATTTACTGAGCAGTTTATATTTTTAAAAAGATAGTGCAGTGGCTTTTTACTTAATGATTTTACTTCATGCACACTTTTCAACAAAACCTTCCAAAATGCTGAAGTAATGCAGATGTTTTTATGTAGCTGATAGAGCAATTATGGGCTTAACTGGTGTTCTTGGCAGTAACTTTTATTGTAATCAGTGAAGGCAAGTGGTCTGTGTCTTAGTAGTGAAGATATTCAGGAGTGAACAAGCACAAATACAGATTCTCTTCCTAGGTTTGCTCAAATTTTGCACCAGAAACATGCATGATGCTGCAGTTTGTCTTTCTCCTTCAATATTGGCATTGTGATGTGCCTGATTGTGTCTACAAATGAAGCAGATATCCAGCTTCTTATGGGAGAACTTGGGGCTTAGTCCTCGAAACGTGTGTAGAAAGAGGAGGAAAAAATGTCTGAAGATGAAATTATGGTTAAACCCCGAAATTTGTCAAGATGATGCTGGAGGGCATGAAAAAGTCTTGGGAGAGAGAGGAATTCTAAAGAAAAGTGTTACTTCCGTGTTGAGTAGCCTTCCATAGGTGGCATCCAGGTGGGATTTTTGAAGAGGTGCAATCAATTTTTTCTTGACGTGTGGTGAAGGACAGGCTGTTTTTCACATTGAAGGGACAAAAGATTTGAGATTGGTGACTCAGGGAGGCTCCTGATGACTGAAAAAAGTTAATATTTTATCTAAAGGAAAGATAAGGAGGCAGATTTGGGGTTGCATAGGCTACTCAGCCTCATTGGAGTTTCTGAAAAGATGATGGAGCTTTTCCAGACATGTGAAAGAGAATGTAGTTGAGTGCAGTCAGTGTGGAGTTACCAACCTCAGCTCATGCTTGACTGACCTGTTTGTCTTCTTGGCAGAAATGGCTTATTCTTTGATGATAGTGATGCTGATACCGTCCAATATATCAAAAATGCAGGTGGTGAGACAGAATGTGTCCTCAGCAAATTCCTGGATGAGACTTGAGTGTTGAGTAAACATTGCAAGTGGTGGAGATTGAGTGCAGAAGTATCTTGGGAAACTTGAGGCTTGGACCAACAGGAATTTCAGAAGTTCCACAAGGAGAAATGCAAAGTTCTGGTGAAATAGTCTTTGTAGTTACAGTGGATGCCAAGTGTAATATGAGCCAAGAGTGTATTCTCACTGGGAATAAGGGACAGCTGTCCTTGATTCTGTATATTACGGAGTATTATGGAGTCCTTTGTGAAGGTGTAAAAGTTTGATCATTGTTAAGTTCTCAAGCACATTTCATCTACTTCCTCCAAACATGCAGAAATCACACTGGGTTTATTGCTTAATACCATTATATTGCCAAAAGGGGATGTGAAGCATGGGTGCTGTGTTTGGTTTCACTGGCCATGAGAGACGGTTGCCAGGTCTCCACGTTATCTTACTGTTTGGCAGTTCCATGCTTTAATTACTCCCTTTTTTATTCTCTTCCAGACAACTGAGTTATTTGAAGTGGTTGTTTCTTCTCTTCCAGAATCTTTCTCATGGAATTTTTTAGATTCCTGCCAACCGTGCCTTTTATGTGAGACTGCAAAGGAGGTTGTGACAGATTGGTTTGCAGTTTCATCGATATGCTGCTAATACTCATTTTTACATCTCTCTTTCATGAAACACAGATGGTCAGGTTTTTTAGATGATTAGTGTGTCACTGAAATTGAGTTTTGGCTAAGAGTGTTGGCTGAAACTCATCTTAACTGAAGCAGATGACATTGGCTGACTAAGAGGAAAAGATGAGAAGGTAGGAATTTGTATCTTCAGGAAGGTGTGTAGCTGTATTTAGTTGTTAAGACATAGGATGCTTGGCTTGGGTCATTGCTTTTGCTTTTCAGATATGAAGAAGAAGAGGCATCCAATCATATTTCCTAATACTCATTTTAAACGCAACTTTCTGCTTTTATTTTACTCAGGAGATGTTTGCTTTAGGTGGAGGCATCAAATACTATTTTTGTGGCTTTGTCTTTGGGTGTGTTGAATTCCAGTTACCGAGAGTATCTGTGATACAGCACGTACCTTCCTCTGTTTGGTGTTCTGCAAAGAACACATTACATACAGCTTTTTGCAGGGAGCATCACCTCTCAGAATGGGTTTTATTTGTTTGGAGTCCTAAAACCAACTTCGTTTGTGTTTGTGTATGTCAGTTTTCTTTTCTCTTGACTGAGAACAGATAGAATTCCCAAGATACAGTTTTTAGACTGAGTTGCTGTCATTCATCTTCTGCTTGGCATATTAGTTGCCTTCCTTTGAAAAAATAATATTTGCCATCACTCAGTTATTAACAAGTGTGCATGGCTGTCAACAGTTCGCATCCCCTTGTACTGAGATGTTCCGGATGATGGTTTTGGTAGCACATAAATGCCTACAAGTCTCAAGCAAACACCTGGGAGAACCCCTGTATTTGAGCTGAGATTTAAAAGAGATACGAAGTTACATAAAAAACTTGGTAAGCTTAAGATATTACTTAGTCTTTGAAAACATTATTGACTTCATAAAGGGGCATGCAATTCCATGTATTGGAGCCATGCATCAAGAATTCCACCTATGTGTGCATGGAAATCATCCTTTTTTAGGCAACTGTGGCTGAAATTTTTAATGTGCTTAGACAAAGTGGAAATTTAATTTGCACAACATTCCTTGACAGACCATGTCTGGTTTCTGCAGTGGTCTCTTTTTTTGTGATCTCTTTGAAAACTGGTGTAGAACATTGACAAATACGAAGGGATCCAAGGGATCAACTCCTATAATTCCTGAATGCTGTGGAACAAGTTAAAACCTCTGAAACACAGTCTTTGGGAAGGAGGAGGAATGTGATTCTCTACAGATACCCTACCTCTACGTGATACCCTACAGACATGGGCCTTATTTTTGGATCTTCTGCCTAACATCACAAAGGCCTTAATCTTCATCCTGATCTTCTGAAGAAGATTGATGGACTATTGGGTCAGATTTCTTTGAGTTAACTGAATGACGTTCTCAAAACTTTTTTCTAAATGTCCTCTGATTGTGACACACAAATTTTGGCATCCAGATCCTCTCTTCCAGGAACCTTGAGTTCCCTGCTACATATTTTTTCTAGACAGAGCTTGGTCCTGTTATATTGCAAGAGAAATCCTGCAAATGATTGGTTATCCTACTGTCCCATTCTTCTTAGTTTCAAAAATCCATCATTAGCAAGTTCTTGTTTGTCTGAAAATTTGTGGCCAACTCAGCATTTATCTGCTCTGTCTATATTTAAGAGAAGATAACTGCTCCCAGAGTCTTTGTAAGGACTCATCATGGTTTTTCTAGGCTGTTGGTTTTAGGATCGTTAGTGGAAGTGCTGCTCATGAAAGCTGAATGCTCCGTTATGAGAAAAAGGAGTAAGCTGTTTCAGAAAGCTCTGACTCATAGCTATAAGGAACTAATTTTTATAGCCTTAACAAAAAGGACATCCATCTTTCTTCTTGATGAAAAAGCAGCCAAGAATACTCTTGTTTACTCTAAAGTGCTGGGTAAGCTGATCAGTGCAAATAGTATGTGTTTTACCAAGGTAAAAGTAATGTGACATACAGCAACAGTGCTTCTTTAGGCAGAAGGAAGTTTCCAAAACATTAGAGAAAGTAGGCCTGTGTGGCTAGCACAGGTCCTTCCCGTGGGAACATTTTGCTATATTTCATAAACAAAGATAAAGTTTGGATGTTTTGCAAACAACGTCTCCGGATTAGGTCAGTTCGGGCTTGGCCAATTTGGCCTAGGGGGAGGTCTTGGGCTGACCAATCTGGGGCACCTCTGTAAACTCTATATATATGGAAATCAAAACAATAAAGCTCTCTTCTTCTCTCTTTCCTTGTCTGAGAACTTGGGTCATTCCTCAGCCAGCGGCTCAACAGCGACAGGCCTGTCCAACATCTGTGACAAAAAATTACCCTTTCCACAATCTAGAAATTTCACGGATTTCTTGTGTCCTGCAATGTTACCTTTCTAGTGGATGCTGAAAGGTTTTTGTTGTCCATTAGTAGGAGGTGGGAGGTATCTTTGATTAGTTTAAATAAGGCTTTGTCCACGCCAGGGTGAGTCAGTCTGTGTTAGAATGCCACCGAATCATGGAATGGGTCAAGTTGGAAGTGACCACAGTGGGGTCATCTGGTCCAACCTCCCTACTCAAGTAGGGTCATCCCAGAGCACATGGCACAGGATTGTGTCCAGACAGTTCTGGAATATCTCCAGTGAGGGAGACTCCACACCCTTTTTGGACAAATTGTTCGGTGCTCAGTCATTCCACAGGAAAGAAATTATTCCTCACATTCAGGTGGAACTTCTGTGCATCAGTTTCTGCCTGTTGCCTCTTGTCCTCTTGCTGGGTAGCGCTGAGAATGTCTGCCCTCTGACACCCTCCAGAGAGACAGTGATAAAGGCCCCTCTCAGATGTTCTGGAGGCTGAACAGGCCCAGCTCTCGGAGCTTATATTTGTAAGAGAGATGCTTCCATCCCTTAATGATATTTTATTGTTCTTCACTGGACGCACTTGAGGAGCTCCTTGTCTCTCTTGGCCTGAGGAGCCCAGAATTGGACATAGCACTCCAGATGGCTTTCTCTAGGGCTGAGTAAAGGGGCAGGATCACCTCTCTTGACCTGCTGGCAATGCTCTTCCTAATGCACCCCAGGATCCTATATGGCCTTCCTGGCCACAAAGGCACTGCTGGTTCCCAAACACTGCAATGACTTGTTCTGATCCAGGATGAGCCTGTACAGGAGCCTATCCATGTTGTACCCCTGCTGCCTGTGGCTGCCTCTGGGTCACCTGTGAGAAGGGCATCAAGGGTACATTCAGTAGGAAATTTGTGATGACACCAAGTTGGATGGGAGTGTCCATGTATGGAGGGAAGGAAAGCTCTGTGGGGGGAATGTGGACAGACTGAATGGATGGTGCAAGGCCAGCGGGATGAGGTTCAAGAAGAGCAAGGCCTGGGTCCTGCCCTCATGTCCCAGCAAGGCCTGCAGTGCTCCAGGCTGCGGGCAGAGTGGCTGGAAAGCTGCCCAGCGGGAAAGGCCCTGGGGGTGCTGGCCGACAGCAGCCGAGCGTGAGCCAAAGTGTGCCCAGGTGGGCAAGGAGGCTGCTGGCAACCTGGCCTTGTGTGTCAGCAACACTGTGGGCAGCAGGAGCAGGGCAGTGATTGTCCCTCTGTGCTGGGCACTGGGGAGGCCACACCTCGAGTGCCGTGTGTAGATGTGTGCCCCTGTTAAGGTGTGATTAGGGAGAGATTAGTCTGTGCGAGTTAAGATGCTGAGGAGACCAACTACCAAAGTCAACAAGAGGTATTTTATTTAACAATAAATGTGGGGTAGGGAGATAAAAAGGCATGGGAAAGAGGAGGGTGAAAAGAGGAGGAATATGGGGGGATGGGGTGGGTTAGGGAAGACTGGGGGCGGCGTGGGGTGGGAAATAGATCAAACAGAAGACATGCCAAGACACCTGGCTCCATTGGCATCCCATCACTCCTTCCTGACCCTGCACTCCTCGGCAGGGTGGGTCTCGATGGTTCTTGTGGAGGTGGAGATGCAGACCCCGGGTCATTTTTGCGGGGTTAACACCTTTGTCGAGTCCATGCTGTGGGTAGCCAGGTCGGCATTTTCCTATTTGTCCTGTGAAAGGAGGATGTGCCTTCATTAGCCTGTATTGCTGAGGCCCAAGGAGCATTTCTCAGCTTTTAATGCAGTCTGGGGGAAGGCAGGGTGGGGATGCACACCAGCACTGCCTTACCTGGGCCTAAAGTCAGCTAGTGTGGGATTCTCCAAGGCAGCACTGCAATCCTTCTGAACCAGCTCTCCCTGAGCAGGCTGCCTTGCTGTTTGCTTGGGTGTGCTGGGCTGGGGCTGGCAGCAGGACCTACCTTTGGCAAGTGGTTGCCTCATGGTGATAGTCATGTCCGGGGATGGTCCTGGTGCTGGCAGCCGGGCTCACTCCTCCCGCTGCCCCCTGAGGCAGCTGAAGGAGAAGAGCCTGCGCAGAGCCCGCCGGGCCGTCTTGAGGATGGAGCGCCATGGCCGTGGGGCCGGGGGCTGCGGGACAGTGGCCATGCCAGCGGGGGAGGAAGGAACAGTGCATGGCTGGGGCTGGGCAGGCACCGGGCAAGGCTCTGCCGCTGTCCCAGCGCCGCAGGGCTTTGCCTGGGGAGGGGCGGCCTGAGCATGGCCAGACTCCGTGCATGCTGTGTTCTCTTCCTCTGCAGGATCGTCAGCGAAGGCACAAACCGGAGACACCATTGTGTCTTCGGGCAGAGCCGTGGGGAGAGGCTCACTGTGCCCTTCATCACAGGGATCACTGTGCAGGAGAGAAGCTGCTGGCTCTGCTTCTTTGTCTTGCGGTGGGAGAGACAACGCGGTCTCTGGCTCGCTGTCCCTCTCTGCAGCCACTTTGCTGTCCGGGAGCTCTTCTTCCTGCCACTTTTCCAGTAGCTCATTCAGAAGAGCACCACAGGACAGTAAGGTGTCTGACAACAGTTCTGCCAGCAGGTCAGCAGGTGCAATCTCTGAGTTGTTTTCTGCCTCTCCTGCGGCGTCTTTGGTCACACTGGAAGTGCTGTGTGGCACCTGGGGGCCTGCAGCTGGTTCCAGGGTGACACTTGACAGATCTGTGAGGACACAGGCGGTCTTGGCAAGGTTTTCCTTACGTAGGGAGGAGAGGATGTCTGCAAATAGATCTCCTTCTATTTGATCACCATCCTCTTCCTCCAGCTGCTCTGTCGGGATCTTCATAAGGTGCTCGAAAGCATCCTCAGACCCTGTGCAGAGCAGCTTGCTGTGGGGAGAAGCTGCTGCCTCAGCTTCTTTGTCTAGCGGCGGGAGAGACAACGCGCTCTGTGGCTCGCTGTGCCTCTCTCCTGCCGCTTCTCTGTCAGGGAGCTCTTCTTGCTCCCAGTTTTCCGAAAGCTCCTTTACAGGAGCGTCACAAGACAGGGAGCTGTCAGAGATAGAGCCCACTTCGGCCAACAGCTGGTCAAGAGACACAAGGTGTGAGTCGTTTTGTGTCTTTCCTGCGGCGTCTTTGGTCCCGCTGCAAGTGCTGTGCAGCACCGAGGGGCCTGCAGCTGGCTCCAGGGTGGGACTGGATGGATCCCTGAGGACACAGCTGGATGTCATGTGGCTTTCTTCCTTTTGCAGGGAGGAGAAGATGGCTCTAAACTGCTGTGCGTAAATTTTGTCTTCCAGCTTCTCCATCTCCTCTCTCTTTTTCCGCATGAAATGAATCAAAACTTCCTCATTGTCTGGGCACAGCTGCTTGTGACGCACAGTTTGCTTGTCTGGCCGAGGAGTTCCCTCTGCCTCTTGGCAGACACCTGAGGGCTTGGGGGTGCTCAGGGTGGAGTTGACAGGCCTGTTTGCACGCAGATGTGGTGCGAGGGGTCTGAACAGGTCTGTGCAGGTGTTGTCACCATGCCCTTCCTGCACCTTGGGGAGCTTCCCTGTCTCGGTGTGTCCCAGGCGCCTCCTCGCCAGTTGGGTCCCTGTGTGGAGCAGCACAAGGTGTGTGGGTGGCACGGGTGGCAGGCGATGGCCCTGCCTTGCTACGGACCCATGCCAGAGTCCTTCCGTTCTCCTTGCCAGGCAAGGTGTTTCCTGGGCCCTGCCAGCAGCCATAGTGCCCCATGGAGAAGGTGGCACGAGCTGTTGGTGGCCACTGGCCCCAGGGCCCCCAGGCCATGGTGTCCCTCGGGGAGAAGGGCCAGAGGCTTCTGCTGGTGGCAGATAGGGCAGCTTGACTCATGCAGAGGCTGCTCTTTCCATTAGAGGGCTGAGCTTACCTGGAGGTGCCAGTGACAACTGAGGGCTGTGGAGACGTGGCAGGTCTGACACGGACAGTACTTGTGCCCGTGTGACACTGCTGGGGGGCACTGAGTGCCCGCTCTCCAGGCTGCCCTTCCATGTCCTGGATCTTGTGGGGCTCCTGGAGAGCACTGGTCTGGGGAGCAGTGTCGGGCTGTCCCCAGGATTGGACATGAGGGTCATCCAGGTGACCTGCGGTGCTGCCTGTGGCTGCCTCTGGGTCACCTGTGGGAAGCAGGAGGAAGCGCGGGATGGAGGTGGCTGTGTGGGCACAATGTCCCCCACATGTCCCCAAGCCTGGTCCTGGCCCCAAGGCAGATGCTGGCCATGGCAGCCAAGCTGGGCTATTGTTCCCAGCTACTCTTGCTGTCCTTGGGGCATTGCTGTTCCTGGGCCATCCCAGCACCAGCTCCTGCCCAGAGCAAGGCCTGGTGCCAGTCCTGGCTGTCTCTGTCCCCAGGCCTCCCCCAGGTCCCAGTGCAGCCTCTCCCTCCATCCCTGTCCCTCACCTGTCGCCTCTTGTCCAGCAGTGGCTGTCCCTTACGGGGCTGGCCATGGGCAATCGCCTCCTGCTGCTTTGACATCTTGAGTTTCCTTGGCCAAACACTGGCCACGGGCACCCAGCGAGCTGCTGCCTCTTGAGAAGGTCCTCCTCAGAGAGCTGCTCACCTGGGAGTGGCCACTGTGGGTGTTTGTAACCCTCACGGTCACTCCACAAACCCGTGTCACAATGGCCTCTGGGCAGGATGTCACCGCAGGTCACAAAGGCCTGGTGGGCACGGCCACCTCTTGTCCCAGAGGCCTGGCGGTTTCCATGGAGACGCCCTGGTCACAAAGGCCTGGTGGTCAGGATGGAGATGTCCTTGCTTTTGTCTCACTCATGGTTCAAGGGAAAACCCTGGACAGGCTTGGCAGGACCCCCTTAGGCTGGGATCTCTCTTCCTCCTCCTGCCATTGTCTTGTGGTGCTCCTTGGTGGGCGTTCTGAGGAGCTGTTTGCCAAGAGCCTCCTGGCAATAACTAGAATGTTCTGTAAAGGATATTTTCTGACCTAATTACCAATGGCAGGAATAATACAGGGAAATAGCAGAGATGAGTTTTGCCTTGACGGTTCTTCCATTTTTGTGTTTTGGTATACTTTTCGCAGTGTGTCTTTTTGTACATTTTTGGGAATAGAACTGTAGTACCGTTTTTTTCAAGAAATTCTTGAGGGAGAAATGCCACACTTGTCACGGAATGAGAAATGTGCTGAATTAAGGTTAACTACTTTGTGATTCACAAAATAACTTAAAGCACAGATGAATGCACCATGTAGAGTAACTTTAAAGCTGGATCAGAGTTGACCTGAAATGCTGAAAGAAGCAGTAAAAATGCACTTTTTTTGACTCAGAAGCACTAAGATTGCAGGGCTAGGGTTAATGTCCTGTGTTGGAAAAGCTATGCTATCTTTTTTCTAAAGAGTATTATCTTTTGCATCCTATTTCGGAACTATTTGCTTTGTAGTTGTTAGACAAATATCAGTTCCATCTTTATGCATTTATTAACAGCACTGTTAGACCGCAGTGTTTTAAAAATTGTATACTTACTTTTGCACTAAGAGTTTTTGGTAATAAATTACTAGATAAGAAAAGACATTGTCCCAGCTGTGTAGAAGCCTTTTCATCTGCAGATTACTTGGAGTGCTACATAATTACCCCTTAAAGAAAAAAAACAAGCCCAGGCTTTTTAAAATACATGATTAGACAAATGTGCATGCTAGTTCTGTTGGTTGTATTAGTCATTCACTGGCTGGAAGTTGCAGGAATGGTATTTAATGTTATGAGTAACATCAGATTTTTCTTTTAAAATTTTAGATTCATGTTCTTGGCTTTCTGGTACTTGGTGTTTCCTTGATCTTATGAATGGTCAACATAGTAATACACTCAAAGTTTAAAATTTGAAAAATTGCAGATTTCCTCACAGACAGGAGATTGCTGATGTGACACAGCATTAGTGCAAAATGATATTTTTCATTATATTCTACTCTGTCATCCTTCTTCTCATTGAGAGGTAAGGTTGTCTGGTGTGTAGCTGCGAAGCACATTGATGTACTTTTTGCAGCTGAGACCTAAGTCAGTAAAACCTAAAATATTTTAAAATTCCTGGTTTACCAAAAGTGAATATTTTTTTATGTGTATGTCATTAAGATGAGGTAGCTTCAGCTAATACTTATGCTTTATGATAATGTTTTGTAGCATAATGTTTTTAAAAAGCTTCCTATTTCACCTAGTGGGAAAGCAGATTTCCAAGACAAAGTAGTATTTCAGTTAGTTTGTTGTCAGTTTCAGTACTGCCTTCTTAAACACCTATTCCTGCTGCAATTAAGGAATTTTCCTGTCCATGTTTGAGCAAGAGATGCTAAACAAATCACAGAAAGTAGGGTTGGGAGGGACTTTGATAGAACATCCAGTCTCCTTCTTGCTTCCTCAAAGCTCAGGTGTCAGAGAAGCGATGCCTTGGCCCTTTTGGAAGAAGATCTAGTGATAGAAGTTCCACATTATCTCTAGCCTTTGCTATTGCAGAAAGCTCTAGAAAGCTTTGCCTCTTTTCTGTGCAAGCTCTTTTTCTTCCCGTTGGTTGTGTCCTCAGTGGAAACTGTTCCTGTTCTCTGCGCATTGAGCGTTTGGTGATTTAATAGCTGTTATTTGATGTTTTGTGTGTAGACTCTCTTGAGTTTTACAAGTTAGGAGAAAGGATGCTACATAGGAATTAATTTTAATCCAAATCTGAATCGTTAGTTCATTTCTTGTTGGCTTTGGGAGAGACGTGTAATACTGTCATTTCAGGGAAAACCTGATTGAAGATGATCTTCTGCTATGTCTGGCTGAGCACAGCTAAATTAATTTCCTGGGGTGGAGAGAGTTTCAGCTGTAGTTACAAAACTCTTTCCAATGGAAGGCAAAACTGCGTTTTGAAAAACAGTGCTGTAACAAAAAATGATGGTCCATATAAGTAGCCTCAGACAACTTCCATGGCTTAAAAATACCTCAAATCAGCTTCTGGCATTCTGTAACTTTTGGGTCAATGTGGCAGATTTCTAATGTCAGAATGACTTCAATAAGAGTGGAACAGTATCTTAAAACTGTGCGCTTTCTTTGCCATCAACTGTCAGGTGTAGTGAATTAGTTGATGAAACTAAAACTGATTCTAGGAACAGCAGAATTGTTAACATTTCTGGAATTGTACTCTTTCTTTTAAAAAAGCATTTTTAGAGGCATGGCAAGAAAAAAGGTCAGTGAGCACTATCAGCATACAATTGGAGAAGGTATGGGTGATTTCCTTGTTCATCTGTGGTACAGACTTTGGAGTGCCTTTAGTTTCTTGGGTGTCATGCAATTGTAATTTATTTTAAGGCTTTATTCAACAGGGCATTTATTTTTTTCTTTAGGCTGTTCCAGACTGAAGTATCATATAGGAAATGGATCACAAAGCAATAAAAGAATGTATGTGATAGTATTGGAACTTGAGAAAAAAAAGTGTTTTCTTTCTCCACTTAAATTTTTAAAACTTTTTTCACTAAACTGCAAAAGGTGGGAAATCTGTGGAAGACTCTGCATTAAGAAGTATGACAAATTAATGACAGGTGTTGTAATTACCTGGCCGAGCAGTCCAGAATGCTGGCAGACACAGCAGGAACAAGAAATGCTGTGGACGTGTGAACCAAGACAACCAGTAACTGTGTTGGTCATGGAAACTCAATTCATCAGAGACTCTTTTAAATAAATAGTTTGGCCGTTAGTATATGGATTAATTATTCATAACATCAATTTCTTTCAGTGTTGGTTTTTTTTTTAAACTTCCATGATCAGTTTCAACTGCATTAACTGATCACAATTCCTAAAACTTCCCAACTAAACAGGGATGAAATTGAACAATACACTCTCCCATTTCCTTTCTTTTCCTTATCAAGATCCTAGATATTGTTGAAATGAAATGTTAAACTACATACAGCAGTTCCCTGCAGAGATGAAATGGTGAAAGGAATGTATTGGTTGCCCATAGATAGATATTTTGTTTTTTCAACTATGGATACCTTGAACATGACCAGGTTGGCAGTGTATACATGAAGTGAGTGAAGATGCAGGATTTATTTTATTTTTATGTGGTATACATGTTTATGAAGTTTATATTTACAACCTGTGAAGGATTTAAGTGCAGTGAGCACTAGTTATCTTTTGTAGAAATTGGCCTTTTGATGGAGACATTTTAATGCAACAAAGACTGATTGTTCTTTTTTTTAATTTGAAGTAACAGAATGATCTACATGGAAGTGATTATTCAGTTTGCCAGAGCAGGTATTTTATTAAGGTTTAACCTTGCACAAATTACATTAACTGATTTACTACACATGAAACCATTTCTTCCTAATTAGTATTAGTTATAAATATTTTAGAAGACACTATAACTGATACACTCTGAACCAAAATTGCCTTTTTAAGTCAGTAATTTGGAAGTTGCAATGGTTTTAATAGTAACAGTGGAAAATTTTATTGAGGATGAAATATTGCATGAAACATCGTTCAGCAAAAAACTCTCAATGGATTTGATCATGTATGAAGGAAAATCTTGGGCTTTTTGTGAAGGCTTTGTCCTTACAGTGTTTTCTTGCAGGGAGCAAAGGTTTTTTACAATGCATCTTTTACTGATGTCCAGCTTCCCCAGGTGTAGCCAATGAGATTAGAGTTTCTGCAGAGTTTTGAGGCTTAACTATATGTTTTAGTGTAGTGTTTTTAGGTGTTAATTTTTTTACATGTTGTTAAATGTTTTCCACTTAGTCTGGGTTTATGTGAAGACACACGGTGCCCTGTAAGGTCATCAGGATTATTTGAAGTTACTGTCCCAAATTGCAGCAGTCACCTGATGTGCTTTTCAGTTCTTGATGTTCCTGTGCAAAATTATTCAAGATAACCTAGAAAAACAGATGTTTTCCTGTGTAGCTACATATTTGCATTACATGCACAATAACATTAATGTATCTTTCATTTGATTTCCACCTATAAAATGGTGAGAGCTTCTTGGTTCTAAGAATGAATTTAGTTAGGTTTAGTGGACTCCGGTGTAATACTGTGCTCGCAGTTGACGTTTCTGATGAGATTTTTTTTCTGGTTGCAGAAATAATCAGGTACATAGTTGTTACCATAAAGGAATGAAAGGTGCTTAAATGACTTGTACAAATAACAGCAAAAAACTCTCTGGAGATTCAGCTATACTATGGAAAAATTAAAATTTTGGTTAAGCAGGCTTTGAACAGAAAAGATATAAATGTGAATTTGTAGTGTAAGTTTTTGTGTATGCTGAAATGCTCAAGGTTGGAGCCTTTTTTTCTGTCTAGGCCTTGTATTTAGAATGCCAGAATCCCATAGCTGGAATGGAAGGGACCTTCAAGATCATGCAGTTCCACCCCCTGCCCTGAGCAGGGACACCTTTCCCTGGGCCAGGTTGGTCAGGGCCCCATGCAGCCTGGGCTGGGACACTTCCAGGGATGGGGAATCTCTAGATATGCTTGATGCTATTTTTCTGTGTTTCATTTTGTACCTCTTGAATGATGTAGACTTGGGATGGAACTTTGAATTGATTCTCTGCAAAAAGTCTGTTTCTATGGCTATCCAAATATGATTTTTCACAGGAACTTGGAGTTCTTTTATTTATCTATTATTCTTTATTTTGGCTCAGTGGCTTCCACTGCTGTCCTTTTCTGTACCATGGTAGTTGTCAATGGGCCATAACTTTGAAGGAACTTCCTGGGTGTACTTACAGCCTTTTAATTTCTTTTAATCTCAATTTTGTTGTCCCTTTGACAGTTTGTGTTAGTAGTTTCTTTTGAGAGCTGACTAATTGAGAGTTACACAGATGTTCAGTTCTATTACATTCGCTAGAGTTCTTTGAAAGAGTGTTTATTGGCTATGAGCTTGCTTAACAAAACCATTAAAACGCCCAGTTTCCAGATCCTGTTTTTGTCTCAATATATTGTGTTATGTTTCTTAATCCTTTAAAATGCACATTGACTTTGTCATATATAATAATGTGATATCTCTCCAGAGAATGGGAGACAGGGAGGCAGGTGTAATGCTTCAAAACCAATACTGTGGGCAACTGATTGAGCCTGCTTTCTTTTCTGCTGAGATGTTTTCTTTTTTGAGACTGCACATGAACATCCTGCAAGATTGCATGGGAGTGCCTGGCTTTGGCCTGTGCTATATTGTGCTGGGCTGTGATTTCTGCAGTGTCCCGTGCCACATGCCAACTCAGCCAATGTAAATAGGTCTGAGAATTCCTTTAATCCTAAATTTTAGGATTTTGTAGATGTGAAAGGTCAAGCAAACAGCAGTCTAAAGTACAGACTTGGTTGTTGAAAAGCTCACCAAGTGTTGCTTTGAAGAAAAGTAGTTTTTAAATAGCATGACTGTGGCTAGCACAGGTCTTTCTCGTGAGAACATTTTGCTACATTTCATAAACAAAGATAAAGTTTGGATGTTTTGCAAACAACGTCTCCGGATTAGGTCAGTTCGGGCTTGGCCAATTGGGCCTAGGGGGAGGTCTCAGGCTGACCAATCTGGGTGACCTCTGAAAACTCTATATATATGGAAATCAAAATAATAAAGACACCTTTTCTCCTTCCTTGTCTGAGAACCTTGGGTCATTCCTCAGCTAGCGGCTCAACAGCGACACATGACAGCATCAGAACATTAATTAATTTGATGAGCGATGTAATTAGATGTATTTCCAAGGTGTCCCCCAGGTGTGTCAGCAAGCCTGGCCCTGGCCCCAAGGCTGGTGCTAGCCATGGCAGCCAGGCTGGGTTGGGTTCCCAGCTGCTCTCGCTGTCCCTGGGGCATTGCTGTTCCTGGGCCATCCCAGCACCAGCTCCTTCCCAGAGCAAGGCCTGGTGCCAGTCCTGGCTGTCTCTGTCCCCAGGCCTCCCCCAGGTCCCAGTGCAGCCTCTCCCTCCATCCCTGTCCCTCACCTGTCGCCTCTTGTCCAGCAGTGGCTGTCCCTTACAGGGCAGACCATGGGCATTTGCCTCCTTCTTCTTGGACATGTTGAATTTCGTGTGCCAAACACTGGCCACGAGCACCCAGCGAGCTGCTGCCTCTTGAGAAGGTCCTCCTCAGAGAGCTGCTCACCTGGGAGTGGCCACTGCGGGGGTTTGTAACCCTCACGGTCACTCCACAAACCCGTGTCACAATGGCCTCTGGGCAGGATGTCACCGCAGGTCACAAAGGCCTGGTGGGCACGGCCGCCTCTTGTCCCAGAGGCCTGGCGGTTTCCATGGAGACACCCTGGTCACAAAGGCCTGGTGGTCAGGATGGAGATGTCCTTGCTTTTGTCTCACTCATGGTTCAAGGGAAAACCCTGGAGAGGCTTGGCAGGACCCCCTTAGGCTGGGATCTCTCTTCCTCCTCCTGCCATTGTCTTGTGGTGCTCCTTGGTGGGCATTAATAATTTAAATAGCATGACAGCATCAGAACATTAATTTATTTGATGAGTGATGTAATTAGATACATATTTCACTAGCCTGCTTAGTTATTAGGTAGTATAACTGATAATTGCATAAATAATACTCCTGGTATTGTTTTCTTGGCCTGAATTTTAAATGCCCATTCCTTGAAGGATTAAGGGAATAGATCAGAAGGACCTTATGAATGTGCATCTCAGAGGGTAGAATAGGGCTCTTCAGTTCTCTTGTGGCTTTATCTAAGTTATCTGACAAACACAGAGGTATTTTGCAAAGTCCAGAGTTCTGTGAGGCTGAACGTCTTATTTTTAAGTCATTGTCTTGGTGTCAAGGTGGCCACCTCAGACAGAGTCACTCTGCTTTCCTGTAAATAACCTGTTAGACTTTTGGGGGTGTAGTGAATAAGTAAAAAGTAAGGAATGTTTCTCCATTGCCTCTTTGAAGATGAAGGCTTCAAAGTTAATGTTTTGAACTGCTTCTGACAAAAACTTCAGAAACCGCTTTATTTTTCGAAAATGAGGCACCCTATTTAAAAGTCTTTAAAAGAGCCTGTAGTAATCCATTAGGTGAGCCACCAATGACCATCTTTTTGGCCATGAGGATGGGATTCCCTGAAAACGAGAGTGTTTCTTACCAAAGTGTTAATTCCATATTGTAATGATCTATCCTTTTTTTTTTTTTTGTTTTTGTAATTGGAAGTAATTAACATAAGGTAACTCTCTGAGGTGAACAGGTGAAATTTAGAAATTAATTAAAGGAATGTCCTGCTTGGGGAGACCATGCCTTTATTGTAGCAGAAGTCATTGAAACAAGGTACCTCTCGAGGTGTAAGGAGGTGGGATGTTGGCATTTGCTTGAGGTGCTGCTCAAGAAGACCAGTCCTGTCTTTGTTGCAGCAAATTTGATTGATGCAAGGTTGTCGCATTTCGCTGGAAGGGAATCATGGATTGATTCTTTTGAAAAGATTTCTCGGATGAAATAAAGCGCCAACGAGGCAAATACTGTATCTGAGAACTGTAGTTTGATGAGTATATTGTACATGGTCCCTACTGGAGATGGACAGAAAAGTTCAGCAGAGAGGGAAAAGAGAAACAGAGGAACAGAAGAAAGGGACAGAACGTTACCAGCAGAACCCCGGGATGCAGCCTTGGTGTCCGAGCGGCCGGTGGCGTGTGTGACCTCCCTGCTGCGACAGTGTGGCTTCGGTGGCCTCACACAGCGTGTGGCCCGCGGGGATGGGGGGGCTGGGGAACCCGGCAGGACAGGCTGGGGGACCCGGCAGGACAGGCTGGGGACAGCGGGGGTGGTCGGAACCGTGGACAGCATCGCGGCAGCGATCAGAACCAGGGACAGCATCGCGACGGGACCTCAGTGGCGATCAGTACCCTGGACAGCGTCATGCCGGGATTATGGCAGTGGTCAGAACCGCGGACAGCATCGTGCCGGGATCGCCGCGGTGATCAGAAACCTCGATAGCGTCGTGCCCGGTTGGTGGCACCGATCAGAAAACTCGATAGCGTCGTGCTGTGATCACGGTGACGGTCAGAAAGCTCGATGGCATCGTGCCGAGATGGTGGCAGGCAGGCTGTTGCCGGCAAGGGCGGGAAGAGCAGCACAGCAGGGTTGAGGTGCTGCGCTGGTGCCGGCGGCGTGCAGGAGGAGCAGTGAAGGCAGGCTGCAGACAAGGAAGATGGGCAGGGATGAAGCAGG
This sequence comes from Entomyzon cyanotis, assembly GCA_024500445.1. Lineage (NCBI taxonomy): Eukaryota > Metazoa > Chordata > Aves > Passeriformes > Meliphagidae > Entomyzon > Entomyzon cyanotis. Next base: position 4,811,890 of record JAKEPQ010001004.1, read on the forward strand.
ACTGCACGGAGAAAAGGCAAGGGGGTGGCCGAACGAGCTGAACCTCCCGGAGAGCCCCCACCATCTCCAAGAAACCAAAACAATGGGACTCGGTTATGGCCCAGTGAACTGCTTTCTATGTGCTAAGGCTCATCCCGTGGTTTGCTCCTTTGCAGGCAACTATTGCCAGTGAGGGAAATTTTCCTGGGCAGCAGGATTTCCCTGCATGCAGAGGGGTTGCTTGCAGCCCAGTGGTAAAAGTGTTCTCTCCCCTGACTGACTGCCAGGTGAAGTCACCCCAGAGACAGAGCTTCCTGCCATTTTCTGAAGGGATTGTCCACTTAGAGACCGTAACGTCGGTGTGTCCTGCACTCTCACATGTCCTAGCTGCCTCCTGCACTTGTACAGCCCCTGTAGGAATTAAAATATGGCCCCTGTTGAGGCATAAATAGAAATAAATTTGGTTCCTTACAAAGGTGCCTCTGAAAGTGAGATGTTATAAGAAATATATAAAACAAGGTACCTCTCGATGTGTGAGGAGTGGGACGTTGGAGTTAACTAAGGTGCCCCTTGAGAAGACCATGCCTGTGTTTGTTGCAGTGTATCTGTTGCAATACAGAAGAAAAATCCCCAAGGTCTCATTGATCTACAGAGTCAGTTTGGCATTAAACAATCCCCTCCAGGCTTGGAGTGGATGCAAGAAAATCTGTGTAATTTCCAAGTGATTGTTGATCAACTCTCTACCCTGTGGGCAGGGGTGAGAGTCAGAAAAAGAGGGAACAATAAAATCTGCTGTCCCTTGCTGCAGCCATCCCTGGGTAGAGCCAGAGAGAGGGGAGATGGTGGGAAACCCTTTTGTTTGTCCTCAGTAGGTGAGTCGGGGGAAGGAGGGTGGCTTTACATGAGAAGGATTAAGAAGAATTCTAAAGGACTTGTTAATAACCTGTCCTGTTGGTTCCCAGAAGTTCCTATAACCTTTATAGTAGACACTGGGGCTCAAATGCCTACCCTCAAAGTTCAAGATGCCTCTTTGTATGGAATTATTCCCTCAAATAAAGCAATATTGAAACCCCACTGAAGGAAACCAACCTTTTGGATTGCTGCGCTAGGTTCTAATTTATGCTGAAAGAGAGGCGTGATATACACTTATAATTACAGAATATACAAAATAGCTGTAAAAGTTCTCTGGGATAAGTGTATAAACACCTTAGAGAGGGCTTCAGAAGCTTTTTCAGCTATATGATTGTGGGTTGCTAGATGGGTGTAGTTGGATGTCAAGGAGTCAAATGCTGTTTCAGAAGTTATATCTGTTTTTCAGAGGAGTGATAGCTTATTTTAGCAGGATATTTTATATTGTCAATGGCAATGCAAGATGTGTCTTGAAAGTAATCTCAAGTAAATAAATCTAGTAAGAAAATATTGTCTTATTTTCCTGGTGTATTTCTGTACACCATAAAAGAAGTGCTTTTATACTTTTTAAATCAGATATAGTCTATTGAATGGCTGCTATCTTAAAAAACTGTAGTGTAAGTGCTAAACTTTCCTGTCATGTTTTGAAAAGAGGATTTAGTTATTTTATTTTCTTCTTGTCTATTTCTTTCCTTATTCCAAAGTCATTGTTTTGCCCCAATTTTTTAACAATCGAAACACCCTTGTTCCATTCCAATGCTTGATGCATGGAGTTGATTTAAACATAAAATGCTCCTATATGAAAAAAGAGAAATGTTACGAAAAAAGCGCTTCTTATTCTGACCTTCTCAGGCTTTTCTAATGAGTGAAACTTTACCTTTGGTATTGTAGTCTTAACTCTTCTAACAAATCAAACACGTTTCTTGTATTTTTTAAATCTTGCCTAATAAGTTCTAAACAATGTGTTGCTTTGACTTTGCCCATTTCCAAGGCTATTTTGGGTAATGTTTTCATTCTTTCACCCTCTCAGTCATTATTCTGTATGAATTTTTTTAACTCCTTGTCTCGTTTACCTGTTTCCCTCTGATATAGTATTCCCTGTGTGCTTGTAGTACTCCTTGTAAGGGATATTGAAGAATTATCCTTACTCCACTCTCTGGTGTCTGAAAACAGATTACGCACATAAAACAGGGCTTTCTTTGGCCAAATTGTAGAAAGCAACTTAACACAGAAGTAGCTTTTGTAAGTAAATTAAGGACCCACTGTTTAAAACTTACTTTCTTGGGTTAATGAATGCAGTCCCCATGTGCCTATGACTTAACCAAAGATCCCATCTACTTTTCAGCATAGTTTTCAAAAATGCTGCTTAATTCTCATTGCATTTTATATCTTACACAAATTGCTTTGCTGACATTTAAAACTGTCTACCTTTACACTGCTGTTTATCTCAGTGACCTTCTAGCTCCTCATGTTCTGATGTGAGAGCTAAGGTGGTGTCATTTGTTTTGGTGACTCCTAGACATTTGAAGTCACAGGAGTAGTTAGTTGGAATGTAATTGTCCGAATGAAATTTGTCCAAAACATGAAGTTTAACACTTCTCTGCTTGTGGAAACGATTGGGTTTTATGTCTCATCAGAAATATAATTCTTTCAGCATTGTATTTAAATACTAGGATATAAAATCAGTGCCTTGTCCCGAAGCAAGAGTGCTACCTTCTGAAAGGTGAAGGATTTCCTTTATTTAGGCTGTGTTACAGACTTCTAAACTATATATTCTCTTTTTCCACAACTTATTTCTGAAATATTTCTGTAAGTTGACCCCCTTTACGTTTTGTTTTCTACTTAATAAAAATATAAAATAGTGAATAGTTCCTTTCATTTTTGGAACTGGTAAGGGTGCAGTACAATGTAAGTGACACATTTATTATGGTTCACCACCTATATTTAACTCAGATTTGATGATGTTTCTGACAAGCTGCTTGCACTTAGACCAAGTCAGCAGTTCTCCATGATGACACATGGGCTGGAACAGGAGAACTAATCATCTGAAAAGGGCAGAAAATAAAGGATTCAATGGCAATATATTAGGAAAGATAATTTAAAGTAAATACTGAGAGCAATTATTATTATTAGTTTTAATCTGTCAGTTTGACATCCATGAAGTGCTGAATGCTTCATTTTTCAGGTTACACAAATATAATGACTGGAATGAGCCATAGTGTTGACCCAGAAAGATTTAGTTCTTCACAGTCTTTACAAGTACAAGAATATATTTTTAAGTTTCTACATGCTGTATTTTATTTATTAGCTTTGTTTAGTTCCTCTTATGATCCTGAACCAGATCTTCTGTATTTTTCTGGTTATTTCCAGTATACAATTTATTATGAGCAAGCACACTAGATTCAAGAATTGTTTAAAATCATGACATCAAATGAATTCATAAAAACAAATCAGGAGAGAGGTGAGTGCATGTTAGAGTGCTGTTGAGTGACTGAATGGAGTTTTTTTCTGATGCCATTTTAAGAGAGAAGAAAATTACCTGTTTGAGGTTTAGTAAGAAGAAAATTTAAATGAAAATTATGTTTTCATAGACAATTCTAGTGTTGTGGGATGACTGTGGCTGGCTACCAGACACACCCCCAGTCCTCCCAGCAACAGGATGGGGAGAGAATAAGAGGTAAAGCTCATGGATGGTGATAAGGATGGAAACAGGCAAAACTCGAGACTGCACATTACCAGAAAGTGGAATAATTGTGGGGAATCTTTTGTTGTGGAGGGACAAGGGTTGGTGTTTGATTCTGTGTGTAAACTGTCCACCTCTGTCAGTGGTGGGAAGATGTTCCTTTGACTTTGATTTCCTGCAGTGAGCAGGGACACCTTCCACAAAACTGAGTTCCTTGGAGCTCTGTCCACCTGGCTGTGGACTCTTCCAGGGATGGGATATTCAGAGCTTCTCTGGGGAACCTGTGTCAGGGCCTCACCACCCTCACAGCCAAGAATTTCTTCCTGTATCTAATCTAAATCTACTCCCTTTCAGTTTAAAGCCATCCCCCCTTGTCCTGTCACTCTGTACCTGTGCAAAAAAATCCCTCCCCAGCTTTCCTGTGGCCCCTTCAGGCACTGGAAGGGGCTCTGAGTTTTCTCCAGAGCCTTCTCTTCTCCAGGCTGCACAGCCCCAGCTCTCCCAGCCTGTCCCCAGAGCAGAGGTGTCTCAGCCCTTGGATCATCTTTGTGGCCTCCTCTGGACTTGATCCAGCACCTCCACATCATTCTGGTGTTGGGAGCCCCAGAGCTGGACACATCTCTCCAGGTGGGATCTCCCCAGAGCAGAGCAGAGGGGCAGAATCCCCATGGAAATACAAATATCCCTGGGCTGCAGGGAGGAACCCTGCATTGGGCTGGCAGCCCTTCCTGCTCTTCTTCTCCTCTTGCACCCTTTGACGTCTGGAAATAACATCCACCCAAAACGGAGAGGCTCCTTTTTGCCCTCTTTGTTGGCTATTTGCTTGTCAGATCTTCCTGATAAAATTCCTTAGACTCTTAGGTTGTGGATAAAGCAACGGTGGATGAAGGGATCCTTTGTGAGGTGGTGTAGGAAATGACACCTGGGAGCTCTGCTGAGTGTGTGTGTAATTAAAACATGAAAACATTGCTGTGCAAAACATTTATTACACCATCCATCATGAGCATTCAAAGGAACTGCTGTTTTAAGAGCAGAAGCAAATTTTAGTTTGTTTAGCTGTGAATTTAATGAGTAATTTGCTGTCAAAATACTCAGAAAATTTGAGGTGAGAACATTTGCAGGCCATATTTTGAATATTAGACTTTTTTACAAGGAAGCAGTCTTTATATTTTAGAGATAATGATTTTTATGTATCATGCAGGAAATCAAACTACAATCCTTTGTCCTGTTCCTTGTGCTCTCCTCCGTGTGGTGCTGTGTATCTGCAGCAGCACAAAGCTGAATTTTGGAGTAATTTTTCTATACATTAAAACATTTGACACCAACTTCTTAGCTTGATTGAAGTAAACATTCCACATCTATGGATAAATCAGCAACCTGGAACTTCACATGCAGGAATTGTCTGTCACATCTCTTAATGTTTTGACTGATACAACCACTTAAAAGCACAGGCAGATTAGTGGATTCCATTAATAATGACTTAAAATATATTAGAATAATCCTGATTTTATTACCTGTCACGTAGTTCCAGGCTTAGAGATGAGTGCAGGACAGGTATTCCAGAAGTGAGGAAGACTCACTGTGTTGTGGGATAAAAGGAGGTCTTTTAGACAAGTCTGTAGATACGTGAGCTTTGAAGTCAGTACCATACCTCAAACATACCTTAGCATAATGATAAACTGCAGAACATTATTTTACAAAATCTGTTAGTGTAATTCAAGGTTTTTAATTATTTTCTCTGCATTACAGTGATGGGCATTTCAGTGAATGTGCAGTGATCTTTTTTAGTGTGGCACATTGCTGCAAATCAGGGAGGATTTACAGCAAAACAGACTAACAGATCAACCATATCACTGACTAACACTGAATTTCATAAAAACATGGAATGCAGGCAAGCTGTTCCAGTGCCTTGCCACCCTCACAGTATAGAATTTCTTCCTAATACCTAATCTAAACCTAATCTCTTTCAATTTGAAGCCATTTCCCCTTGTCCTGTGACTCCATGGTGTTGTGAATAGTCTCCCTCCATCTTTCTGGTGGGCTCCCTTCAGGTACTGGAAGGCTGCAGTTAAGTCACCCTGAGGCCTTCTCTTTTCCAGGCTGAACAATTTTATGTGGAAAAGAATGTGGTAGGAGTGAACAAAATCACTATTACTGCACCCCGAGCACCTCTGTGAAGTGCTGCGAAGGTTTAAGTTGCCAACTGCAATTTGTCACCTCCTGCTTTCAGCCATCTCTGTGCCAGTGGACTGATTGATAGATGGCAAACATGATGCCAGTACTTTCTGAGAATTCCAGATCTGGGACACAGTGTACTGCTAAGCCTGATGTCTCTGTTGGACACTTTGATAGAAACTGTAATGCAGAATTAGTGGACACATGAGTGTGTCCCATAGGTTGGGGACCAGGCTTGTATTTTGCTTTTGAAGTCAGTGCTTCACAGTCCATATGCTTGACATACTGGAGTTCTTTGAAGATGTGAAAAAGCCACTTGAAGGAGGGAGATGGTGAAAGTTTTCTGGATTCAGAAAAACCTTGAACAGGATCAGAGAAGAGAGGATCACTGAGGGTTACTGAATATGTAGAATTCAGCTTTATTTTGTGCAGAAAAGGACTTTCAGACTCATTTCTCTTACCAGTTTCAAGGAATCTTGTACTGTTTGTGACTGTAAGAGTGGGTTGAGAGGTATTTTGTGTTCTTGCACTGTTCTTCCTGCTTTGGTTGCTGTATGTAGCCAGTTCTTAGAAATATAAACTCAGAACTTTCCTCTGCAGACTGCACCACTGGTTAATTTTATCTTAGTTAGGATAAAGACTCTTTCCCTTTATATTACAGCAGTGAATCTCAGGGAATGTAGGTGAGCAGGTGTCCAGCTATGGAAGACTTTGGATGTGTTGTGTAATAGTCTTGTTTAACTGAAAGAAAGAACAGCAAATGAGCATTAAAACCATGCTGCCTGAAATATTTTTTAAAAAGATGCAACCTAGCAAGTACTAAGAAATAGCTGTGAGCTGGATCTTCTTATGCAAGAAAAGTGAAGTAAAAAGCATCTATTCTTTACGTTATTGTACTAATGTGTAACTTTTTAGGATGTGGGTTTGTGTTAGAACTGTTAGTTAGGATTTCTTTTTTATTTATATTTGTATGGTCATGCATTGGTGATTGCCTCAAACATTTACAAGAAGCACTTCAAAATATGAGATTACACATAACATGGTGTTATAGTTTTAAGAGAATCAGTGTAAACATGCAGCCACTAACAGGACATTTGTGGTTTAAGTTTCTATTACAATCCCCATTACAAACCCTCTCTTCAATTACCAAAATTAAGTTTTTTATTCTGTTGGCCTTTCTTTATCTCTTTTAAATAGCCTATGAAAAAGTAAACTAATTGAATTTGAAGCAGGAGAAAGGGAGAGCAAGGCCTGGAACATTTGAGTACTGTGGGCAGTGGGTGAGTAGAGTATAATAACTTGCCAGATATTGTCTCTGTAGAACAACATTTTTCCTTGACATCATTCATAAAGCTGTCATCCCCACACCACAATAGAAAGATATTTCCCTCTACACATTTTACAATATCTTGTAAGTTTGTTTGACAGGGCACATGACAGGTCTATCAAAACTGGGAGTCTCCTCTGACAAAATTTGAGACAACTGGCAATCCTGTAAATGGAAAAGGTGGAATTTATATATGTCAAAAGCAACCCCATTTTTATTTAAATTTTTAAGAGTTGTCTTATCATTTTTCCTTATCATTTTTCCATATGTAGGATTTGAAATATTAAATGAGAAACACTGAAATGCTGTCTAGCTGTACCATGCTTTTATATAACCTTACATGAGCACTTGCTTGTCCTAGCCTTGGATCTCTTTATTTATGTCATTTAGTTGGAAACAATTAAACTAGAGCAAAATCAAGAAATAAACTTTAAAAAAATTTTGTTTATTTCCCTTAACACATCAGAGGTCAGTGAAGCAGAGGGCTGAACCCTGCTGAGAAAAGCTTGGGAGTTCTTCTACTTGTGCCTAATGAAGCACACAGAAAAGTTGGAGAGAAGCACAAGGTGGTGATGGCCATGGATTCCATCAATCAAGCATAAAAGCTGCATTTAAGTGCCTAAGAGCATAAACAATTCATTTTTATGAATTTGGAATATACTTAGAGTGGTGCAGGCTGTTGTCCACAGCACTTTTGAAAGTGGTAAAGTTGGTGATAATCCTTCAAAATGCACAGTCATTCACCTGTGTTCCATAGCCCAGCTCAGAGGTGTTCAGCTAAGAGTAGCGTGGCAGAGAAGGTGGCAAGAAGATCTGCTGCCTGTTCTGAACCTTCTGGAGAGGGAGAGAATTTTCTGTTTGTGGAAGCAGACCAGAAGGCTTGCGAGGGGAAGTTTTGCAAGTGAGGACTGAGAAAGGGGAAAAAGGAATGGCTGAAAGGATGGAAGCTCTGCCATCAGGATGTAAGACCTCAGCAGCCAGGGACACTCATGGGAATAGCAAGAGTTGGATCATCATCTCTCTCTGGTGACAAAATGGACTTTACATTAGTGAGCAATGTGGCAAAAAACCCTGCAGATTTTTAAAGTGAAGCAGGGAGTGCTGAGGATAGGATGTCTCTGCTGCCAGTGCTGTTGAGGAGGGATGGGGGATTTTATTTCAGACTGTCTCTAACCTGACACTATGTGCTGGACTGTTGGCTAGTAGATGGAGTGCACCTTCCAATTTAGACTCACAGTTTTGTTTCTTCTGGAAGGAATCTGCAGATGGTTTGGCTCAACACACCTGCTCAAAGCATGGTCAGCTACAGCAGGTTTCTCATGGCCATGTGCAGTGAGATGTTGAATATCTCCAAGAACAAACACTTTATAAGTCCTTTGGGCAGCCTGCTCTTGTGTTTGTTTATGCTGACAATAATAAAGCTCTTCCTTATGATTAAAGGGAATTTTCTGTATTTTGTTTGTACCCATTGCCCCTCATCTTTCCACTGGAACCCAGTTGGCTCCATCTTGTTTAACCCATCACTTTGGGTGTTTATATGCATGGGTGAGATCTCTCTGAGCCTTCTCTCACCCAGGCAGACCCTCCAGTCTCTCCTCACGGGATAGATTCTCAAATTCCTCAGCCACCTTGGTGTCCCTGGGCAGGACTTGCTCCAGGGTGTTTCTCCTGGGCTGGGAAGCCCTGCACTGGGCACAGCTCTCCTGAGGGGTCTCAGCAGGGCTGAGCAGAGGAGAAAGATCACCCTTGGACCTGCTGGTGATGCTCCTGATGCAACCCTTGTCATTCACCCTGAAGTGATCTAGTTTCATGCTTCAAGAACACTTCACAATATGAACAAAGAGTGTAAATAAGAGTGAGGAGGAGATTGACCATGAAAGCATCTTCCTGATCCAGTCAAATAAAGTCCTAAAGGTGTCCCCATAAAATCCTGTGGTGAACTGGTAAAATGTGTAAGACTATAGAGGGCAGGGAAACTTACAAAGCTTTTAAAATTCTCCTCTATTTTCTATTCATTTGTTTTTAAATTGTACCAGTTCTCAGAGAATTATAACTTGTAATGGATGGAAAGAGAGGATTTTAGGAGACAGAAGTCCAGATGATTCTATTTTGAAGTTGTGGCTGACTTCAGGTCCCATCATAGTGTTGTGGTTCATATTATCCTGTGGAATTTAAACTTGGATGTTTTCTTTTTAACATTTTGAGCTTAATGCAGTTACCTTGGCACAAGTGTATTACCAAATATTTGAAATATTACATGCAAGGCTAATAAATTCCATTTTTCAGAACTCATTAGGGCTTCTAGTCTGCTTTAGAAAAGTTAACTTCCCATTTAAAATCCATTTAGCTTCTTTTTCTCTCTGATTTGGGTTGAACTGTGGGGAGGTTGCCATAGGCAAACAATTACAAATCAACCCTCAAATTACCTTAGGAGTAATTTACACTTTTCCTATGTTAAAGCTGTGACGTTGATATATTTAAACTGCTTTCTCGTGTGTCTTTATTTCAATAGGAAAAAGTTGTGCTCCTGCTACCTGGTAAAAATAGATCATAAGTTGCCAAACAGATTGTTTACCATTTGGTGTGATAAAATTAAAATGTTAGAGATGGACAAGAACAACTTGATTCTTTATAATCTTATTATATTTTAAACCAGGGTGTGACACTTGTCATGTAGCTGCAGGAATGTGGAGTCAAGTATTGGTGCATTGCTGTTGCTTGAGTTTAAAAGCAACTTTTGGGTACTGTTTTTCTTCTATGAAAGAGGGTGTCATACAAATTTGTTGCCAAACAGTTCTTGACTTTTAAATGATACAATTCCTTACTGTGTCTTAATAATTGTGCTTTAAGAAAGGGGAGTGGGCATAGAAGGAATTCTGGATTGCTGAAATTATGTATTTTGATACTTTATAAACAAATCTAATCATAATTTCTAGGAAAATCTAATTTACTGTAATTACTCCTGTCAAAAAAACCCCCAACAAAACAAAAAAACAACCCAAAATCCCCCAAACAAACTACAGAGAAAAAAAAAATTGATCTGGTTTAAAGTGAAGCAAAGACTCATCATTCTGCGTAAATAAATCTGAATTAGAAAATGAAATTGCTGTTCTGTCATAATTATTTTAATTATCTTCCTCCCTCCCTCTCTTTTTTTGTCTGAAAATTTAGTATTCTATACAATATTTTAAGAACAGGAGACTGTGTTTCTTTTGACTATTGACAATTGTGTAATTGCATGGGATCATACCAAAAATCATTCCTGTCTTTTAGCTGGTGTTGCTGCAGTAAATGGGAAGCATTAGCAATTCTGTGGTTTTTACATTGTGGAGACACTAACTTGCCTTTTGGTGAAATGATTTCTAACAACGAAAGCCAATATTTAACTAAGATTTAGGAAAATTAATTTATAAGGCGTTCATGTTAATTTAACCGAAAACATAGTGTTTGCAGTAATGACATTTTTAATAATGTTGAAATTTAAAAAAATACATTTCAAGATGAAATGGAAGTATTATGGTGATATTTAGCAGAGTAATCCATTAAACATATATTCTTAGTATCATAATTCTGTAGAAATAGGTAGCTAGAAGATGTCAGTGCATTGTCTAACCAGGAGTGTGACAGGATTGTTGAGTTACAACTTCAAATAGTTGTACAGAGATAGAGTTACAGAGAAGAAACTTGGGGAATATCGCATGTTGTTTTCCTTCTTTCTAGATTAAAAAAAAAAAGTTGTCAAAGTTGTTTGTTTGTTTGTTTGTTTTCCTCAGTCTTGCATTCAAAATAAGGTAAAGACAAAAGCTACACATGGCGTCAGTTGTAAGGTAAAGAATGCTCAATGTATGTTTATATAAAATACTGTTTTCATGTAAGCTGCTAAGAATCAGCACTTCCCCAGTTTTCTGGTTTTGGTTGTATTTTCCCATTGTGCTCTTATTTCTGCAGAGCTTAATGGATGGTCAAGTGGAATTCACAGAATAAGGATGGTTTTTGCTTGGGATTTAATTGAGTATGAGTAACAGTTGGAAAATTCATGATTATGTTGTAAACCTCTGAAGTTATGAGTCACTGTTTGGGAGTTTCCTGCTGCATATTTATGAAGTGCTCAGAGATGACTCAGTGTGTTTTTTAAATAAGCATTTGTAATCTTTTTGAGTGTGTGCTAACCACTTTGGTTGGGAATCAAGTTAGGTCCCTTAATAAAATCAAAATAGTGGTTTAAACATCAGGTATCACGACCTTCCCTTCCCTTCCCTTCCCTTCCCTTCCCTTCCCTTCCCTTCCCTTCCCTTCCCTTCCCTTCCCTTCCTTCCCTTCCCTTCCCTTCCCTTCCCTTCCCTTCCCTTCCCTTCCCTTCCCTTCCCTTCCCTTCCTTCCTTCCCTTCCCTTCCTTCCCTTCCCTTCCCTTCCCTTCCCTTCCTTCCTTCCCTTCCCTTCCCTTCCTTCCCTTCCCTTCCTTCCCTTCCCTTCCCTTCCCTTCCCTTCCCTTCCCTTCCTTCCCTTCCCTTCCCTTCCCTCCCTCTCTCTTTTGAGAATGTACTTTCTTGGAGGGACAAAACTCAAAAGGAACAACATCAATAAGCCTTTTTTTTGTTTTTAATGTTATTTTTGTAGGATGATATGTTATTTGAAAACAGGGATGGTTCAAGTATTGTGTGAGCTGAAGCTCAGAAATCAGCACCAAATACTTGCTGCAGACTGGTCAAATTGTCACTGAGGAGCCCTTCATAAATCTGTATTTCTGAGAGAGCATTTTGTTACACCTCTCATTTGCTTTGTGACCTTTGCCTCTGGAAAATTTGTCTAGTTTTTTTGGTAACATCGCAGAATTTGAAGTATATTCTCAGCCTTCAGGAGTCCTCAGTGCAGGTGGGACTGGAGCTGCCTGGCACAGGCTGTGTTCACCTGGCTGAATTGTGCCAAAATGGGGTCAGTGAAGAGTGGAAATTCATTTTAGTGTCATGTCTGTGTCTGCTTCATATCTGCAATAATTTTTCTTATGTTTACAGAAGACCTAAGTCCAAATTCCCTGTACTGAGGGGAAACATTTGAGGAAATCACATACAGTGAGTTCATAGGAGAACTGGCTGTGTGTTTTAATAATGTGAGTGAATATTTGGTTGCTTGGCATATTGGCTTTCAAAGAGCCTGCCCAGGGAGAGGAGGAAAATACATCAGAATGGAAAGTGTTGCTGTTCTGCAACTCTAAGAACCCATTTCTAGACAGACTATAGGACAGATTTAATTTCTGAAGTCTTAGTTCTTGAAAACTAATTTCACTATTTTCTTATTTTGTTAGTTTTGATCATCATATTAAGGGCTAGGAATTTGCAGTAATCATTCTGTATTAAACTCATTAAATCAGTGATAAATTTAGCTCAGTAACTTCACTGATTTTAAAAGGGATTGTGCTACTGGAGCTGCTATTTCCAACCCAAGTAACAGCTGAAAAATCTGAAGTGCTCAGTCTCACATATTTACACGTTAATGTCTGTGCTGAATAAACAGATATAGATTAAGTTGTTCAAGCATTCCTGTTTTAAAGCCCCTTTTTTTTTATTTGCTTCTACTTTTGAAAATTCACTAATTGGGCTTATCCCTTCTAATCAGAGGAATTACTGAAAAGATGAGGATTGTTTAACCCAAGAATTCCAGAGAGCTCTCATGTAAAAATGTGATCTCTCAGTTCCAAGGATCTTTTATGTGTTACAATTGATTTTTTCCCCTTGATTTGCTGGATGCATTGTTTCTTTTTAAGGTACTTCAGTTATTGCAGAGGAGGATTTTTGTCTTTTAGGGTGTGAGTATAATTTTTCTTCAGAGTGTAGTACAATAATATTATGAATAAAAATTATACACACAGGGAAGGGAGCTTGGTTTTTCAGCAGAGTGTTTTGAGCAGTGAATGGATTTGAGATCTCCATGAAACCATTTGTATGGGAAGGATCCCTGCATTGTAAAATAGAAACTCTGGATTATTCCTACTTGGGTAATGGTGATGGCCTTGGATCTGTGTAAAACCTTATGCCCATAGGGATATGCATGTGATTCTTCCTTAGTGTAGAATATTATCTTCATATTCTCTGGTGGTTCAAAAGTTTGTAATTTTGACAAGCTGAGTTTTATGTTGCCATTGGGGAAGAAGAGTAATTAATGCAATTACTGTATGCCTATTTTTGGTAAACATGGTAAAACCAGAAATGTAACAGCAGAGTTAGTTATAAGGTACAGATGTGGGATACTATTGAAATGGGCTTTTTTAATGTGGACAGCATCATGGTAAGCAAATCTGTCAGAGCTCTTTGAAGCATGTTCTGAGCTCCTGAACAAAGGGAAAGTCATTGATGGTGCTCTCTTGATTCCTAAAAAACTTCCAGAGATTCTGACAAAATGTTCTTTGAGAGAGACAAGTGTTCTGTGACATAAAAGTGAAGATGCCATCACAAGTCAGGAGTAGTTCAAAGTAGAATAAATGGCCTTTTTACACACTAAAGGGTGATCTCCTGCCTAATTCCTTGGGATTGTGTTGTGCCTGTTGTGCTCATGAAGGATCTGGGTATTAGGGTGATTAGGATTGTGCCAAAGATGATCAATGGTAGCCTACCTGAAAACAGCTCTTGGGGATTTCAGGCTTATCCTGCCATAGAGGTGGCTTGTTAAAGTTTGAGATGGAGATCAGCATTGATCCACATGTGCATTGTAACGTAATGCACATGAAGAAAATGGAGTCTTAATTCCAAATGCACAGTGATGGACTCTGAATTAACCATTGCTATGCAGGGTAGAGATGTTGGAAGCACGAGATGTTCTACAAAGGCAAATAGGACATTAGGAACACAATATTAGAAAGTAAAGGAATAGAGAACAAATGAAGTTTTTTCTGTCCTTACCTCACTTTGTGTGCAATCTTACCCTCCTTTCTCACAAAAAACATGATGGAAATAGAAGGAACAGAGAAATGTGGGCTGTGTTGAGGAAGAGTGAAACAGTGTGGGGATGTTTGGCATGAAAAAAACAAGACAATAACTTTGTGGTGTGACCCAGGGACTTCAGGTTGCTGTATATAAGCCTATTCAGGCTTGGTGGTGTTGCTGTGGTAGGAAGGTTGGAGGAGGTCTCACCCTCACCAGACCTTAACAGCTCCGTAGAGCTTTGTAAAATTCTCACTTGCTTAACTCAGAATATACTCTGAAAGGGAACACTTGTTTGCTGAGTCTGGAGCAGCCAGATGTGGTGCGTAGCAATTAAAGAAAGTGCTGTGCTTTCAGAAGTGAGAGCTGACCTGCTTGGGAATGAGCAGGAGCACTGAGCAGAGGTGGCAGTCTGAGCTGTGGAGTCACTTTTCAGCATTTGTTTCTAGTTTTTCCTGATGTTCTTTCTGGATTGTGACTGGTTTTATATGTTATTTCATTTATGATTTCATGATGTCAGGTCTTATGCTGGAGCCATGTTCTTTGTTATGCCCTCATCTTGGATTTATCCACCTCTCACCAGGGAGTTCCTTTGGTGAGAAGGGATTGGCCACAATTTATGCCTTCACTCTTGGGAACTTTGCCTGCAGGGTGGAATGAACAGGTTTCAGTCAGGAAATACAATCAGTGATGCTTCCTTACAGCACCCAGCATCATTGTTGCTGGGAGAACCAGGCTGACCACTTGGTCTCCACACAGAGAAGTTTCCCCTTGGAAGAGTGTGGATATGGGTCTGATTTGTTCATCAATGCCTGTCCCTGCATTTATTCTCTCTTTGTACATTCCTGCTTCAGAGTCAGGGCAGGATTTATCCAAAGCAGTGTGGGCAGCAGGTCAAGGGAGGGGATTCTGCTGCTCTGCTCTGCTCTGCTCTGCTCTGCTCTGCTCTGCTCTGCTCTCTGCTCTGCTCAGACCCCACCTGCAGGGCTGTGTCCATCTCAGGGTCCCCAGCACAGAAACGACACGGAGCTGCTGAAGCAAGTCCAGAAGAGGCCACCAAGATGATGGGAGGGATGGAGCACCTCTGCTATGAGGAAAGACTGAGAGAATTGGGATTGTTCAGCCTGGAAAAGAGAAGGCTTCAGGGTGAGCTAATTGTGGCCTCCCAGGACCTGAAGAGAGCTGACAGGAAAGGTGGGGAGAGACTACAAGGGGCCTGGAATGACAGGACAAAGAGGAATGGCTTCAAACTGAAAGAGATT
Organism: Entomyzon cyanotis; assembly: GCA_024500445.1. Classification (NCBI taxonomy): domain Eukaryota; kingdom Metazoa; phylum Chordata; class Aves; order Passeriformes; family Meliphagidae; genus Entomyzon; species Entomyzon cyanotis. Next base: position 4,827,139 of record JAKEPQ010001004.1, read on the forward strand.
AGGCTTGGTTTAGATACAAGCAGAAATATTCATTACTCTGAGGTTGGTGAGGCCCTGGCACAGGTTGCCCAGAGCAGCTGTGGCTACAACATCCCTGGAAGTGTTCATGGCCCAGCTGGATAGGGCTTGGAGCAACCTGGGACAGTGGAAGGTGTTTCCCCATGCAAGGGGGTTTGGAATGAGATGGTCTGGAAGGTCCCTTCCAAGTGATGGCAATCTCTGATTCTGTAATTTTAGAATCAGAGAAGCTACCAAGGAACATGTGTGATGGTTTGCCCCTCCATTCCCTCCAATCCTCCCAGAGCAGCATGCAGCTCTGCCCTGTTCCCTAGCACACGTTTTTCTAACAGATTCTGCAGTTTAGTGTCAGCAGACAGAAAACTCTCCATGGGAATGTTCCACATAAAAGTTACTTGTGTTTAAATTATTTTTAATCTCTCATCTGTATCTCAGCCAAGAATAGCTGTGATAGCTGTGGTCAGCAGTGCTGGTAAAACCTCTGCAGCAGCTGAGAATGTGCATCAGCCCCTTGGGCATCCAGCTGCAATGGCAGGACCCAGGAGGCCTGGATGCAATTTGCCTTTAATTAAAGAAGGCAGAATTCTGTGATTAATACAACAAAAAGAATTATGTGTTATATTTCCTGAATATTTCCACAGGGGATTTAAACTCCAAGAGGGAATATTGTCTAGGGGAATAATGCTGTGTATTCCTATCCTCTGTCTTTGGGAAGTAACAACTTGTATTCCAGCTGAAAAATGCACACAAAATCACTTGTGAATGTGTGGCTGCAATAGGCAATTAGGAAGTGCAGAGTTTAATGAGAGATGAATGCTCTTCAGTACAAGATTGCTGGATATTATATTTTATCTGTCAGCCTGTGTATCTGTTTGTCAGAGTGACCTTTCATTCACCCTATTTGTTAATGCAGAATGACTACACCATGCCTGCCTTTAAACTTAATATTATTCTGCTCACATCTCCATTCTCATTATAAACATGGCTATTTTTAGCCTGCACAGATTCAGAATATGCCTTGTAAGCTTAAGGGGGATTTATTGAGCTCCTGTGTGTATTCACTAGAGATTCCTTGTTGAAGCTTACAGATTTAGGATTGGGGAGGGGTAAAATGTACTATTTAATTCCCAGCATATGCCTGCAGGAGCTATATTTAGCTTCAGCTACTTGTCATTGCCACTGGGCTATTTTTACAAAGAGATGCAGCACTTTCATTGTTCAGGGGTTTAACTAGACAGAAATGGGGATGGATGAGCTCCATAAACTCTGGTGTGGTGCAGGAATTGCTGCTGAAAGTCCAAGTGTGCACTGGGGGGATTGGAGTAACTCTGCAGCAGAGCTCAGCACAGCAGGCACCTTGTTCACAGGACTGGGTGTGTAAATTCACCTGCTTAACACGTGTGCTGAAAATTACATTTCATTGTGTGTTAGACTGATACAGAAGCTTAACAGGAGTAACAACGTGGGCTTTGTATCTGTACATAAAAAGGTCTGACTTGCTGCAGAGGCACAATTTATTTCATTGCTTAATCAGTTGTTCAGAATTTTATCATGGCTTTTGTAGTTGCTATGTATATTTTTGATGGCATACAGAGGGGAACAATTAGCTTGGAGAGTGTGTGCTGCAGTTGGGTCCTGGAGGATGATTACATATGCACTACAAGATCATTACATATGCATATCCTTTTTATAATGCATGTATCAGGGCTCCTTCTATCAATTACTGCACTATTTGGTGCTCTAAGGAGCAATAGCTAGAGGGAGAGTCTCCTTTTCTTACTTGGGGAAAATTAGGAATTCTACCTTGATCAATGAAGTATTCCAGTAGATTCAGATTTGCTTCAGGATTGGCATGCAGAGAAATGTATGAGTGCTTTCTACCCCTCCTTGGGTGCTTGAATTCTCTTTAAAAATAGAATTTTTGATTATAATATTTTTAAATATAATATTTTAAAATACATATTTTAGCTAAAAAAAAAAAAAAAAAAAGAGTTGTATCACTTATAAAAATACAAAAAACCTAAAGGATATTTTGTGTATCAGAAAATCAGACTGGTTAGCTGTAAGTGAAGAGGCTGATACTGTCCAATGAGAGTGCAATGAATAGATCTCTTTCTGCAAGAATGAATGGTTGGACTTGATGATCTTGGAAGTCTTTTCCAACCTTAGTGAATCCATGATTCTATGATATCGCTGGGCACTTATTCCACCAGTAATTTTCATGTGAAAATTCAATTTATGAAACAATTTATTATTTTTTAAAATTGATTTTAAATCAACAATGGTGGGGCGTTTCCTACAGGCAGAAAACTTCATATATATTTGTTCACGTGTTCAAATTCTAATCTTCATTTCTTAGCATGAACCTTTTTTGGGCAGCCTAAGATTGCACCAGACACTAAAGACAATAGGGAAGACAATTTATTTTCAGTTTTGGAATAACACTCATCTTGAATTAAACCTTGTGAGGTGTAAAGGCTTGATGCTGTCCTTGTCACAGCTGATACACTCTGCTTCTCCTCCCAAATGTCATTTCAACACCAGCATTTCAAGTAAAGGGAGGTCTGAGTGTGAAGGAATGATGTGAATTCCTGCATGGCAGAAGCTTTGAGGATATCAAGATCCAAATCCTGCAGGGCTGAGCTTTGCAGCAAGAGGTGGATCCAGAGACGCCATGCTGAGGAGTTGTGTGTCTCCCAAAACCAGTCAGATCCCAGTAATGTTCTTTCCTTAGGGAGGAATAAACACGTGATGCTATTGTCATTTAACTGGAGGATTTTTTTTTTCCCTGTTAGATTGGAGATTTTTATCCTCCCATAGAGAATGATAGAATTTGAAGCTAGCCAGAAGTGTCTCTGTTTTTCCTGTTTAGCAGTGTGGGAATGGTTTTTATCCTTTTATCCTCCTGAGAACAAGTGAGCAGGAGGATATTCAGCCCATGGACATAGAGGCACCTTTTGCTTCTCCCAGCACTGCTGTTAATGCTCATTCTTTTTTACACAAATTTATCCTTTAACCCCCTTTTTTTTGTATAGACTTTATCCTTTGTCAGGTACCATGTAGAACCATGGGCTCTAGACTCAGTAATGAGAGGGAGAAATAAAAATGACAAGTATTTTTCTGTTAGACCATTATAAATAAAGCTCTAGGAAGTGCTAATCTATATTAATTTTGATAGCCAGATGAATACACAGGCAGAGATGTTTGCATTTCCAAATGCCAGGACTGGATTTTGAGCTCAATGCTAAACATAGACATAGTCTTTGCATTCACAAATTGCTGCAAAGTGGAAGCTTGATGTATTTGAGTCTCATCTTCCATGGTTTCATCTTTTCAGCATCTCCATTTCCTTCCTAATGCTCACCTTCTGGCCTTTTCCTTAAAAAGAGATTCAGCTATGCTCCATGCACTGTATTTCTGTCTGAAACATTGCTGGAGCAGCATCTCCCACGTGCTTGGATTAAAAGCTTGTAGCTTGCAAGTCCTTTTTGGGTTTGATCCAGTACTGCATGTTTTTGGGGCCATCTCTGCTTTTGTCAGGAGCTTGGGCATTGCCAGGGTCACCTGCTGCCCTTGAAAGGAGTGTGGTTAATTGGAGAAACTCACTTCCTCCTTGTTACTGCCAGGTAATTTAATTAGTTACAGCTAGGCAGCTGAAATTCCTCATCCATCATTTATTTACACAAAGCTCTTTAAGCATTTCACACAGTAGAAGAAATTGAAAAATTTATTTTGTTGAGGCAGATCCTCTGGTGCCTTTTGCAGGATGGAACTGATGAAGTAGCACACTTCTAATTCTCTTTTTTTATTTTACTGGTGAGGATCACTGATTGCTGGTCAGAGTTGAGTATGGGAGCGGAATGGTCAGAGAAGGAGAGAAATGAGGGAAGGGAGGCAGAGAGGATTTAATAAATTGGGGTTTATGGTAAGTTTAAGAAAAAAACCCCTCACACCCAAACAAACCAGAAAACAAAAAGCAACAGGTGATAAAAGGGGCTAAAGTCAGAAAAAATGTCTGAACACTGAGGAATGTGTGGAGCCAGTGCTGCTAATGGGAATTTGGGTGAGATGCAGGTCAGGAGCGTGATAGGATGTGGGAATAAATCAAGTTTACAGTTGGGCGAGTAATCTCTATTTCTTTTTCCAAAGGAAGGTGTATTTGAAGATTACACGCCTAGAATAAATTATTTTTCAAATTTCAAGCCCTAATCTCATGAGAAATCATACTCATTAATGATAATTGTGTTCTAGAAGTCACTCAGAAGCTAAAATGGAAAGATTATATTCTGAATTCATTTAATTTTTGAGTCTTGTCTTCATGCTGATTTTTTTATTTCTTAGTTTTTAGTTTTGAAGTGTTATTTTTAAAGGAGGAGTCTGCAGTGGTTCAGTGTGGTAATTGCAGTCAGGATCTGCAGTTTCTGAGCAAACTGCCTGTAGCACTGACATTTCATCTTGTAGTCAATGCTGAGATCTGCTTAGTGTCATTTTTACTATCCTGAGAGAATTTAGAAAAGACCTGAAAACACAATATATGTAAGCATTTCTCACAAAGTATGATATGTTGATTTAATTATGGAAAACACTGATAATAAATATTTCAAAAATAAAGTTTCAGTTCGGAAAAAATTTGAGGAGAAAATCTTGCCTGGCTCTCTGAAGCCCAAAAAGCAGTATGTGGGGTGATGAGGGTGTCCAGGAAAAAAATATTAACAACACAATCTTCTGATTCTTCCAGTAGCAAGATACACACAGGGATAAAGTCAATTATTGCCAGTAAAATTGTGTAGAGATAAGGAAGCAAAGAATAAAGAAACAAATCAACCAGGCAAAATAGATGATGTAGGAATTCACCCCAGGAGCTTCTGACCTGAACTGTTTCCAGGCTGGTAAATTTTACACTCCTCAAAATTTAGATATATAAAAGTAATTTCCATCAGAAAGGAGGAAAGTATATAAACATTTTGTTGTTTACTCATTCACAGTGTATCACTGTAAATTTTAGTCTCCTGAGTACTAATTTATGCACTGTGTATATTCTCATTGTTGGTAGTTTCTTTGTTGATTATTTCTAATTTTGCAGTTCAACAGTTTTAAAATTTTTTTAAAGCTTGTTTTTTAATTATTTTTTTTAAAAAGAAAATGACTTTTTAAATGATTTTCGTATCTTGAAGGATTTTTTTCTTAAGAAAAGGTCTAATTATGAGAGTTGTTAAATTAGGCTAATGGTTTGTGTTCTTCTATGGAATTTTCATTTTCCTTCATGTGGAGCATATAATGATTACATCTCTGCAGGTGGATCCTTATAGCCTTGATTTATAGTTCCTTAACATACTCTAGGTCTAAGCCAACTTCTTGAGCTAAAATAGTGTTATTTGCCACACAGAACTTTGAGCACTTTTGGGGACAAAGTTTCTTGAGTTTGGTATTCAGTCACTCATCCCTCTCTTCAGAACAAGCAGAGGGAAAGGACTGAGCACAATATTTCACTTCCCAGGACAAGAAATGCCCTTCCCTCTGCTCTTTCCCCATTATTTTCTCTTATTTCTCATGTCATTGCCTGTTTTGGAGATTTTCTGTTCTCAGTAACCTTCCAGCTTCGGCATAAGTAGCAACAATCTGTAGAATTAGATGGAAGTTCTCTTTAGGTTTTACTCTTTACTTCTGGGCAGGAAGTAGTATGGTAGAAGTTCAGTAGAAATACTTGGTCTGAGTTGTGGATTGCAGTTGAATTGGCAATTAAAAATCAGTTTTAAAGGTGTGGCTGCTCAGAATCACCACTGAGGTGTTGGCAGATGGGTGCTGACTAGTCAATGAGTGAGGAAACTTTAGTGCCCAATGATTTGCTTTTCATTAGTGCCACCAAACAGCACTTCCTTTCTAACTTTACTTTAAATTTTATCATGAGAGTCAATATGGGAATGATTTCCATGAACAAACTGGTGCCAGCTGTATGCCAAATATGTTTTGAGGATGTGTAAACAGCTAAACCAGTAATTTTTATAGTTTATCTGTAGAATATTTCTGGTAGGTGTCATTGATAGTGCTGTTGGTTAAGAATCTCTCATTTAGAACTTACATGCAGAAACATTTTTGTTTCCTTTTCTTCATCAATAGAAGGAAGAACCAGTGAAATCACAACAAAATTATCAAGCCAAAGCCATTATAGTAAATATTTACTGTTGAGTTTCCAGAATGGAGCTCTGCTTTAAAACCAAGAATCCCCCCAGGTTCTCAGATTTTCTGAATTTCAGATGTGTTCAACAGTTGTCAATAGGCTTTTTTCCTGCCTGCCCTGAGAGCCTGGTGTCCTCCATCCTTCCCGTCTTTCCTTTTTTATGGATCATCTACAGGGAAAATGATGTTCACAGTGACACCCTGCCGTCTCGTTTTCAGTCTGCAGTGATGCACTTTGGAGAAATCTAATAGATGCTGCTGGGATTTGTAAGGATGAAGAGAATCTGCAGCTCAGACTGTGATTTGTGTAGGTTTGACAAGGAGTGAGGATGCAACTTCATTTAAATTGGGGGCTGTGGCCATTCTTCACTGCAGGTGCTGTGGGAGAGAGTGGTAAATTATTTTAAATTTGTAAGTTTATGAAAGTGTAGGATTTCTCCTTTCTATCACAGAGATAGAAAATCAATCTTCCATATTATCGGTGGAGTAGTTTTTGAGATTTTAAAGCAGATCGAATTTGTTGTTCATATTACATAAAAACCTAAGCAATAAAACTTTCTCTAATCATCTGAAGGCTCCTGAAAAAAAGTTATTTCCTTCAGTCATGCTCTCCCCCTACACATCTATCTACAGTCCTGATGTGAAGTCTGCTTGATGCTTTTTCTTGCTGTGCATTTGCACATTCACAGACTCCTACAAATTATCACGGCCAGAGAAAGAGCAGAGGTTTGGGTGTTCTGCAGTTCTCAGAATCTCTTGTCTCCTCAGTGTTAAATGTCCTCAGTTAGCTCTCACATTTTGGGTGAGAAAGGATGTCCTGCTGCTGTCTGGATTAATAGAAGATGGTTGGGTTTCCTCTTTCCTTTTCTCTCCTGTGGGGTTTGGGGGAGACACAGCATCATCAGCAGGGTTTCTTTCACAAATTCCTCACTGCAACAGAGACCAAGATGATGATGGTTCACTTAAACTCTCCTGCTCATCAGTGGCACATAACAGTTGCATTTTTTTCTCCTTTTTCCTGGAGGTTTTTCACTTGGTATGGGATGGTAAGGGGTTAGAATCTGGAATAGTGATGCTCTGTGACTTTTCAAGCTAACATCTATTATGTGTTTACCTGTAATATCAAGGGTCTGGGCCTGATAAAACAGTAGAAAATACAGGTTTTGTGCCAGAATCCTTTGTGCCATGGTCCTGTGTGGAATGAGCCATGGAGCTTTTCCCAGCAGGATACTGTGAGCATTCCAGCAATAACAGAACAAGCATAGAGTTCTCACCATGTCCTAATTGAAATTGAAGTCCATTCTCACATTACCATGTAAGCAGTGTCAGATCCCTGTCCTTACAGAGCCTGGCTCTGATTTTTATGAAATGGTCCAGCTGGTTAATTAGGATGAAGTATGTTTTGAATGGGTTTGTGCTTTTTTATTTTTGTGTTTAATATTGATTAGCTCTCCTGACATAACATAAACTTGAGTTCATTAACTACAAATTAGGAACTGACATAAACAGAGTGGACGGGTATGTCCAGAGTGCCCACTGAAGGGTTTTATTTGTATTGTAAGGTGACTCTCATGAATTTTAATGAAACTAAATTAAGAATTAAAATTAGCCCACTTAAAAGTGAGTTGGAAATAGGCAGAACAGTTAAGTGCACACATGTAGCAAAACATTAAGCTCTTGCTTTTGGTATTCTTTAAATCACTGGATTGTGGTTATTTTAAGAAAGCAATACTATTTCTTTTCCTTCAGCCAGGCTTATAAACAGAATGGTATCAAACAGAAATGGGGTTTTTTGTAAGTTAGAAAATCCTGAAATTGTTCCCTGGAGCTTATGAAAAAAACTAACAGGTCTCATAAATTGTTTTGTAAATCTCCAGTTGAAAGGCAGAGTGCTTTTACCTATCTGAAGGTTGATGGTGTCTGATAAATAGATTTGCTTTCCTGGATAAGTTGTTGACTTGAGGTTTGGCTTTTTTTGCTTTTTTTATAACAAATGAGCTAAAAGCCAAACAAAGAGGAAATTGGTGTTGTTTTTAAACCCTTTTAAGAAGTGTCTGTCCTTCCAGATATAGATTTCAACACAATCTGTAATGTCCATCTTAGGGTGGACATCAGAGGCTGGCACTGCTTGTGTCCTTGCTCTGGGATGTGGCAGCAGCAGCTGCCCAAGGACCAGAATAGAAACTGAGGGGCAAAAAATCCAGTGACACTTCCCAAATTCTCACCTTGCTTCCAGCAAATTGTATTTTATGAACTTAATGAAAATAAGAGGTGGTGAATAATCTGTTTGGATCAATCAAAGGTTTGTTCTGAGCTTGAACACTGATGATGACAGGGGAGCTGTGCTGGGAAGCTTCTCCCTGCTGTTCATGGAGGGAAAAGACACAAAGCCCCAAATTCAATCACAGAAGTAAAGCCTCAGTGCTGCTGAGAGCAATGAGTGCATAAGACTCATGCTAGAGAATCATATTCTATATTTACTACCCAGCCATTTCCTGTAAAATGAGAAAGACAAGGTGCATGCAACTAGGTGTTGTTTTAATCTGTTAGTTTAAATTAGTTTTAATCTGTTAGTTCATGGAGGTGAGAGTAAGTTTGCAGTGACTTGTTGAGAGACCAGATTCTTTTAGCTTGGCATAATCTTTATCTGCCCCAAAACTTTTTTTTTCCATTTGATTTTGTGATTGATGATGAAGTGGTGAATATTTTTCAAGAGTATGAAAGTGTAGTATTTAATAAGCCCTAAACCCTTCTAAGCAAAACAGGATCTTAATTTTTTTGATGTTGAATGTGGTATGGAGAGGAATTATGTAAAGGGAAATCCAGCTGACTATGTGCTGCACTCTTTAGTTTTTAAAAGGATTAGGCAACTGTTTGCCTAAGCTGCAGTTATTTGTTAGATTGCCTTTTTTCCTGAGATAATAGAACGGATGGGTTAGGAAAGCAAATTTGCAAATCACTTCTGTGGCCTAATTTAATTGAACTTGTGAAATGCACAGTAGTGAAAAACAGCTAACAAGGAATTGACTTTCATTCCTCTAGACACTGGAAGCCATTCTGAACTTCAAGTACTCAGGTGGACCAGGACATGCTGAAGGATATTACAGGAACCTTGCCCTGGGTCTGCACGTGGAGGTTGAGCCTTCTGTTTTCTTCACTCGCATCAGTACTCTGCCAGCAACAAGGTGAGCCTTGCCTTGACTCCTGAAATCTCACTCCTTGTCTCTGTTATATTGAATTTAACTTAAAGACCATGTTGGAAAGATTTTCAATATCATCAGCAACATGTAGGTAAAGAATTACATGAACAAATTTTCAGAATTCCTCATTGAGGAGTTTGTTGAAGCAATTCGTATGCATTCAACAGCTTCTGAGGTTCAGACATCTTCTCATGATGATTTATTTTATCAGGGACAGGAATCTCATGTTTGTTGTACAGTTTGATGATTTTTTTGTCTTCTCTCTTGGCAGTTGTGGTGTGTTGTGCATTACAGAGTGTGGTGTTTTTGTAACAGAATCTTACCCAAAATGCAGGTGTAAATGGTTGTCTTTGGATGTGAGGAATTAATTGTGACCAGACTCTCCTTTGGTGATTGTTCTCTCATAAAACTTAGAGTAGTTTCACATGTCATAGTGAGTTTTAAAAATTGGGGCAACATGATGGTGGTCAAATGTGATCATGAAAATCTGTTTGAATAAAATTCATCAGCCACTGAGTGCAATCAGTTTTAAAGATTAGTAGGATGATTGTAAAAAACCAAAACCCTGTGCACAATGGGAGGAAGAATTTTGTTTTATTTAAATTCTGAGTTTATTTCAGTGCAGTTATGTATGCAGCACTAATAATAGTTGAGAAGGAACTTAATGGATCCAAAGGGTTCCTGCTGGGCCTAGGACCTTTTCAGAAACCTAAAGATAGGCAAGAAGGAAATATCAGTCTAGGAGATACTGGGTGAATATTTCATTTTCAAAGGAAAGAACTGAGTCACCAGTATCATACCATGGTAGGAATGTCCAAGGATGGATGGATGGATGGATGGACAGCCTATGGTATCAACATAGCCTGAAAAACAGGGCTGTGAGCAGAGTTAAAGCATCAAGGAAAGTTTTAGCCTTGAACATGAAGAAAAGTTGGAGAATCTGGAGCAAGAAGAGTGATAAGATGGGAATTGTGCTAAAACATATGTTTGAAGAAGCTGCTGGTCTTGCTGAAGGGAAGATGACTGACAAGGGAGTGAGTTTTTAATCATGGCACTGCCAAGAGGGATGGGATTCTGTTTTCACAACAGGCAATACAGCAAATAATGACCTTTGCAAATAGCAAGGGAATTTTAGGTTAGGCAAAGATAATGAAACACTGCAATAGCTTTTTAAGAAAATATTCAAAAATGAGACAAACAAGATTAGTTTTAATGAGTCATTTGTGTCCAGCTCTTATAAAACCATATGGCTCTATTAGTAAGAAAGTTTCTTGAGCATTTTGCTACTTGACAGTGTAACATAATAGGCATGGTTTTATTATTTTAGGAACTGCTCAAGTTAAGCAAATGTAATGCTGCTTGGCAAAGTCAGAACACAGTATCCAGAACAGCTGTTTGCAAAATTCTGAGCCCCTTTTTAATGATGTTCAGAGTCTCATCCCTGCAATGGCCCATTCTTCTTTGCAAGGTTTTCAAGATTGAATAAGTGATCTCTCTGTACCCAACCTGGAAGTACCACAGCATGAACTTTAAATAGTTTTCAAGAAGAATCATTATACAGGTTAAAATAACCAGATCTCATTTATTATTTGAATGCATAGTCCCCTCCATTCAGTGTCAAAATAGCTCTCCATACCCTCATAATGTATATTTTTAATGGACAGCATGACTGCTCTTTGGTTCATTGCAGTTCCTGTCTTACAGTTACAGGGTGGATTGGGTATGAGGCTACAAACCTTCCATAAAAGCTTCAAATTCAACTTGATGCTTTGATTTGACTCTCCCTTGTTGGGACATTTGCCTTTTGTGCTCGACTTCCCCAGCTGTGTTTTGTGCAGGACAAGGTTGTGCTACCCCTGCCTCGTCAATCTGCTCTCAGGAGTTCATGAGGTGGGGAAAGTGTTTAATCCTGAGATCTTTAAAAATAGATGGAGCTGCTAATTCAAAGGTAGAGCTCATGTGTTCAGCAGGGCAGAGTTTCACACGTCGTGTGCTAAATATAGATTCTCCAATTCAGCCAAGTGCTTCAGCTCACATTGTGTGTGTGTTTGCTTCATCCTCTGCCTGTTCATCACACTGAGCAGCACTCAGTGGAAACTTTCAGTGGTTTGCTGATTGGAGATGTAGCTGAAGATGTGGCTGCTTTTAAGGGTGCCTAAAAGCTTTCCTGAGTTGGAGGAAAATACTGTAATGTTTACATTTCTCTCAGAAATGTTTTCTTGCCAGACCTGTCAAAAGGCTATTCAATTTTTTTGTTGTTGTTGCTTTGGATGTACATTGTTTGCTAAGTCATGAATGCATTTTGGTGTTAAGTTTTTCTTCTCTCTTACTGCTTGTTCCATGTTTTTGGCTTTAGTGATCTGTAACACTGTTCCTTTAGTCTTGTGCATCCCTGTGCAGATTCTCCATCTGAAGGAGAAGTCATGGCATTTGGTATTATAATTTAGAGTGAAAAATGGCAGAAATGTATATCCCAATCTGCTAAGGATAACTGTTCATCATTAAAGGAAACAGTTAGTTTTTTTACTGTTGATCATCTCTGCCAATATCTGAGACACAATGACAGCAAATTAAAAGTTAATTTTTTTCTATTTTTGCTTGCTCTGTTAAAAACTCAGATCTGATTTCCTTGTGGTTTATAACTGAGACTTCATTGGTTAATTACTGTCTGAGGTGCTATTTTTGTTTAGTCATTACAAGAAATTGCATTTATAATTTACCTTCTTAGCTGTCATTTCAGAATGAAAGTTATCATTGCATTCATTATCTGGATTCAATTTTTGCCTTTTCTTTTTCGTTTTATTGTTATTATTTTACATTTTTGCTTCCATAAAAGTAAGAAACGTTAGTTTACTAACTCCTGGGCTTAAAAAGTCAAAGCAAACTAAAAAAAAAATTGAGCATTGATTCTTCCCTTAGGCCTTTAGTGAAATAAAACCCAAACCAAACCTCAGGAAAAATGTTAATGAAAACACTTCACCCCCCTCATTGTAACATAAAGATTATGGTTTATGGCAAAGTCTTCCAAATTTAATTGTTACTTCTTCTATTTAGCTGCTTGAGCAGAAATGCAGAGGAAATATCACTGAAACAACTGGGGATTTGGGCTTGGCTTTTGTTTCTTTAAATGTCCAAGCAAAATTATATCTTCCATTCATGCACAAGCTTCTGCCTCATGGGGAGAACTTTCATTAACCACATCTTCAGTATATCTTAGGCTAAGTTTGATCATGACAACAGATCCTTTTAACCTTTATCTGTGCTGGTCTGTAGAGGTGTTGAGATGGGTTGTATGCAGCCTTTACCTGATTTATTGTGTAATTCTGGTTCAGATCTCAGCTCTCCTGACACCTAAATCTGGTTCAGGTATGTTGAAAGTTCTCTCAGTCTTTCTGCAGGTCAAAGAAATCTTGAAGAGCTTCAAGGATCTACTTGTTTAACCACTGATTTATCAAAAAAGGCAGATACATCTTAATTGGCTTTGGTAATTGGCTATATCATGTTAATGGATTCCTTAGCCCCAGAACTCCTGCTGTGGTTCCAGGGCAGTTACCAGCAGGTTCCAGAATTCAGTGGGGATCCCATGATCTGATCCCAGACTGCCTGTGGGGATGGGATGCAAATGGTTCACTGTAAGGAAACATTCTGTTGATGGTTTTGTGTGATTCTCCTCCTCATTTTGATATCCTGTTAGCTCTCTGCTGTCTAGGTTGTCTTGAATTATTTCCTTTTTACCTGTTGTTTCTCTCAAAGGTGTTACCTGTCAGTTTTCACTGAATGTCCTTCCTTATTGCCTTTATAAAAGAGCATGAAGAAATGCCAGAAGAACCCTGCACATCTGACAAGAATGGAAGGAAGGTGTGCTCTGCACTCTGTGAGGGACCTGCTGGTCTCCTTGTGTGCCTTGCCTTGTGCCATCAGCACAAAAGTGTCTAAAGAAGAGCCTACAAAGGCCAGAACATTGTGACCTTGATTATTACAAATGGGGTGAGACAGTCTGAATTTGTAGGTGAAGTCAATCCTCAGTGTGGCAGGGATGGTGCCTTCACATTTAAGCAAAGTCAGGAATCAGATATTTAATACTCTTCTTACCTGTAGATTCCACAAATTCAAGATGATAAACAAGGTATTTTTAAAATCTTTAATTATTTTTGAGGCAGAATACTTACCCTCCTATCTCAAAACCACATCAGCTGCAGATCTCTTCAGGAAAGCACTGAGCCTTAGAATCTAAGTTCTTGTATTTGAGTCAGAGAAAAAAAAAGGAGTTGTAGCAGGTCTGACACTGTTAGATTCAAAGTGCCAGTTCATCTAACTGTAGGTTCAAGGTGATTTTCCTGTGTATCATTAATGTAGATCATTAAATGAAATTATTTGGTTCTGTCAAGAAGGCATCAGTTCACAGCAGAGCCTGCAGTGTGCTCCCTAGTCTGAGATTTCTCATTGGTTTTTATTTAAAGTTGGGATGCAGTTTTTCCAGCTTGGTTTCACTGAGGGTTTGGAGACAGAGCTATATCTTGGCTGTGGTGAAAGTTCTCAGGAGCTCCTCAGTTTGGTGGGTAGAACTCTGAGGTTTAATGAAATCAGATGTAATTTCAGAATTTCCATTCCAGTTTCCAAGGTTGCCCCTATTTTCACTACAATAAATGGCAACACGTCGGGCTTGGATCAGAAATCCTGATCATTATATATTTACAAATTATACAAGGGAAAGAGTAAACAGCATTTTTCATCAGCTGTGCCTTTCTGTTATGTGATAAAAACTTACGCAGCATTTTCTGAAACCCTTCTTGGTTTTATATAGCCAGATTTTTAAATTAAATGTTCACTTTTGCTACATTCAGAATGAGAATCAACCACCTACTGATAGGCAGCTGTTTATAGTCTTCTCTTTCTTAGTATTTCAAAATGTCATAGAGCTTTGGAAGGTGGAGAAAAACCTTTTGTTTGGGTGCTTGAAGAGCAAGATGTTTAGTTTGGAGGAGGACTAAGATATGACCTGTTTAAAGGGATCTGTTGTTTCTACCTGGAGATAATAATTAATGTTAAATTCACTGTTTTGGTAATGAAAAATACTACTAATAAAAGTCAGTCAAAATGGGAACCAGGCAAATTCAACTAAATAAAGCAAATAAAGCTCTCATTTGGTGCAATTATAATGACAAATCATTAGAAAAATCTGTCAAGCAATGGATTTATATTACTGTTCTCAGGACTGGATGTCATTCTAAAATATATTCCTCATTTATACACTGTTGAGCTCAATATAGATTCTACTGAGTGGTAGCTCATGACACGTGGGAGGTTACATCCAATAGTTAAATTTTCTTGGTAATCAGAGATATTTAACTTTTGCTAATTGTGGAACATTTCAGTGGGTTCATAAGAGAGCAGCAGAAAGCTTACAGATTGAGAGAATTGATTCTTGAGATCAAAATGTTAAATATGTATGGTTTGAAGCACAAAGATGTGAGAACATGAATCTGCAAATATTTATAAATGTGCTGGGAATATTTAGCATAAGTGAAAAGGTTTACAACTGGGAGAAGTCAGATGAGGATGCTTCGTGGAATATGTGAAAAGACCTTTTGCCAGTAAGGTGGATAAACTGACTTAATCATCTGAAGTTAGTCTTGAAAACTTCATTTTTAGATAATTTATTAAAAATTGAATTGAAGAAGAGCCTAGTGAAGACACAGCTGAACCAACAAAGGTGCTCTAGATCATTCTGCTGTATTGATTTTTGTGTTGGTCAGTGGATTTTGGAGGACAGGGTTGTCACCTGTCACCCGATTGTCATCAGAGCCAAAGCTTCTCTTCCCTGTCTGGTGTTCCATTCTGAGTAACAATGGCTGTTCAAAGAAAACAGAAGAGAAGGGAAAAAAAATTTTAAAAAAGCCTCGGTATGAAAATATTCCATGATTTCAGTTGATGGGAAAGTGAGATGAGTCAGGATGCAGAAAACTTGGCAACCCCCCGAGAGTTTCTTGTTGAAAGTGACTTTAAAACGAAGCTAGAGACAGAACTGCAGTGAGATTGTTCACTGAAGTGAGCCATCAGTGCAGCTGCATTTGGGGTTTAATTCTGTGTTCAGTGCTACTGAAGAATGTCCTCTGCTGTCATTTCAAGTAATCACAATCCTCCTGAAAGAGATTTCTAGATCACAGTGTAATTGTCACTTGCCTGAAGTTCCCATGGCCCCAGTTTTGGACTGTTTTTGGAACCATATCTGGCATTGTAAGATTTTAAAAATACAGCATGATTCATTGTGCTGCTAACTTTTGCTTGTGTTATATTCTCAGTTCTGCAGTAGAGGATAACAGAAATTCATTTATGCAATAAAGCTCTAAGACACCGTTGAATTAATTCCATTTCCAATTAAAAATAGTATTTCTTACTGTTTATTGGTTTATATCAGTATTGACTTAAATTCGCTTGTTACTCTGAGATGTTGGGATGATAATCTGCTAAAAATGTTTCACTGTAATTCTAGTTTTTACCTGTACAACTTTCTGCAGTTTTGTGTCACTGGTAAAAGAAAATCTTGAACATTTAGGGAAGATTTTTCAAAAGCAAACATCAAGAACAAATAAGGAAGATTATCAAACTGGAAAAATGCTCAGGTGCTGTGATTTTCAGTTGGCTCAACTTTTTTGACCCAGACTTAATTCCTTCCCATTAGGTGGGAATAAGAGTAAAACCCTTTCAAGCAGTTTTGTTCTATATCCTGGTGTCTGTACATGATTCAGTACAGTGATGATGGTTTCATATTGTATGTTTGATACCATGCTTAACCACTAACCAACCAAACTGACCTATTTGTGATGTGTTCAACCCAGACTTTAGAAAGGAGCTGATAATAGCAAAATGACCCCTAAAAAAGGCTGGGAAACCACTGGTGACCCTTCAAAATGGGTGAAATGTGGGAGATGGTGTTCTCTGCCTTCTCTGGGGTGAATGGTAATTAACATCTAATTAACTAAACTTGGAGGACTGAAAATCTACTCTCTTCAACCAATTGAATTTTTTCTGTAAACTTTTATATGGTGGTGGATAGTTTGAAAAAGGGAGAATAAATTGTCTGTATGTGGGCAAGACTTTCTCAGTTCCAGAAATCTGTGGCTCAGGACTGGTGTTTCTCTGCCAAACATGTCAGTGGGCCATTATGGTATATTATTTAATCAACTTCAGATCCATTTATTATTTTGAGTGCTTAAAGGGTCTTTTTGTTTTAAGCTGGCACACTTTAAAATAAACTAATTTACATAGTGTTGAGGTCAGCACTAGTGGTCCAAGATTTAACATCCTTAGAACAATATGATGTTTGAAATTCTCTGGTAAAGAGCTTGGTTCAAGTAACACATTACTGCCTGAACTTAGATATAGGAGGTTGGCAAAATCTCACTGGAGTTCCTTTATCACATTTGCATGAACATGATTTGCCTCTCAAATCTCATTTACTGACACTGAGGTTCTTTAATTCCTGTCTTGCGAAGGATGACCTTCTGTATGGTCTACTGTAGGGAAATTGGAGATTAATTATTTGGCTTTCTTGTTAATTCTTGGTTTGCTTGGAACTTTCATAGCTCAGTATCATGAGTTCTACCCAGTCCTACTGATTGCAGAATGTTAAAAAAAAGAGAAAAAGAGAGGAAAAAATAGTACTACTTTTCAGATCGTTAGCACATTGCTCTTTAACAACTTCAGGGTTTCTATTTTCTTCTTTTGAACCTTTTTTTTAGCATTATGTCTGATTTTCCAGAGCTTATGCTTTCTTGGTTTCCTTACTTGGACTCTGCTTTTGTTTGAAGCTTGCTGTTTAAATTAAAATATTTTTGTAACTTTTAATTGTGTTTGGTTTTCATTGCTGTAATAGTCTCTTTGATACTGTCCTGTATTTGCTCTGAAGAATTAGTGCTAACTTCTTCTACAGTCTTAATGTTACTTTCCAATTTTTTACACTAATATCTTATTCTTTTTAGTTTCCAAGGTACTGTAATAATTCTGTAACTTTGATTTTTATTTTTTTACTTAAAGATTTCCCTGTAGAATCAACTTAAAATTGACAGGGAAAGAATTATTTGTCCTACACGTCTATTTTGTGTAGTGTTGGAAGGGGAGGAAATAAATGTCATGATGATGAATAATTTTCAAGAATTCATATTTGGGAATTTTTAATATCAGTGATGTTGTTTAGTCCTGAAGGGTGACTGCTTGTGTAGGTCCTTTGTGGCATGAATTGTTTTATTTGCAAAACTTTGCCTCTGCTGCCAGAAGATATTGCAGGAGGCGTGGATGTTGTTTCAGACAGTTGTTTGGGTTCATTGTGGCAGAAATAACAAATTCCTTCCCTGCTGAGTTCTGTAAACTTCATCTACACTGAAAGTTTCTCTTCCAGATCATCCCGTTGTATCTACTGGAGATGCAGAAGTTTCTGAGACTTCACAGATCTCATCCCACTCTCCCAGTGATGAGGCAGAAGCAGATAAAAGCTTTTCCCTCTTTTCTTTTTTGTTCCTTTCTGGTAACTGGCTCAAGTACTGCCCTTCCAGTTATTTCTTTCTTGTGAGTTGTTAAGGAAGTTTCTAACAAGAGCCATGGCTCCTTATTTGTTCCAAATTCTTGAATTTTGACATGTTTGCTTCAGGCACTCAGCTGCCTTCCTGCATCCCCTTTAGTAGTCGTTGGGATTTTACACAAAGAGAGAGAAATCTCTTCAAATATATATTAAAAAAGCCTCCACCCCCAGTTTTGCTTTTTATTTTTGCTTATAGACCCCAGCAGTGCTTGCTTGTCTTGCAGTGCCTGGCTGCAGGTGACATTTTTGTCACTTTGTCACCTCAACCGTGACCTCCTGGGCTTGTCCTGGGAGTGCTCCCAGCTCAAGGGCTGGCAAAACATTTCCTCCTTGTAATTGTAATTATAATTGCAAATTATTGTGCAATAAGTAGAAATATTTAATTAAATATTCTTGGTTGCCCCAGACACACAAGTGTATCTTGAACGTGCTGCTGAAGGATGGCTGTGACAACTCTCACCTCACCAACATATTCCTCTTTCTTCCCTTCTGGGGATAGTTCTGTGTTGTTCAGTAGCTTCTTAGAAAATTTCGAATTTCAGATAGATTGGTAAAGCATTATTGCAGCTGTATGATTTCATTTGGCGTTTTGGTACCTGGTTCCAGTAAATTGTCATGTGTATAATATTTTTATCACCAATGCTGCTATTTCTGCTTAGTCTCACAAAGAAGAAAAGTTTGTAAATTAGAATAAAATTTTCCAGAATATTAATTAGTATAAAATACTAATTGAAAACATTAACATTTTATTGTATTAAATAGTAACTAAATTATTAAATCAATAATTTTATTAATAGTACCTTAAGATTGGTAAATATTATAAAAGAATATTAATTATAATGACAAAGTTTATTAGAATGAACTTTTGCAGTATTCTATTCTGTAACTTTGTCAGTATCATTTTCTGAGGTTACCAGAAATGCAGTTGGTGTATTTATATGAAATGCTTCTGGGGAAAGTTGAATTTGAAGGATAGCTGCTGACAAATATTACGTTTTTCTGTGAGAAATGCCTGTGTTTGCCTGTCTGACACAGGGAGTGAGTTCTCCCTCTCAGAGTTGTTCTAGAGGTTAAGTGCTTTAGTTGCCAGCTTGCTTTGCTCTCTTAGACAAGCCATGGAAATGGAATTGCTCCTTGACAATGAATTTAAACCAATTTAAATTTTTGCTTGCAAATTTGTGTCTTAAAGAGGTAATGTCAAGGTAATTTAAAATAACAAAAGTTTTTTTATGGGAATGCTCAAAGAACTGAAAAAAAAAAAATCTGTGGCTTTCTCCACAGAAGTGAATCTGAAAGCTGCAAAGTGAGAATACAGACAGGTGATCAAATGCTATGGGGTGTGGTATTGTGCAAGTCAGAATTGTCATGGGAGTGCTTCTCTTTAGGATGTACCCTTCTGCTTAGTTTTAGTAAAAAAAAAAAAAAAAAAGGAATTTTTTTTTTTTCATAAGAGAAAAGAATACTCTTATAATTGGAGTAGGAGATAAAATATGTATGTGAATGTATGCATTTTTGCATGTATATTTCTATTGGTGTATAAATATTAAGTTTTATAGACATATAATAATATTATTATTGAAACTGTGGTTTTTTTCCTCCATCTGAACAGCACCCGGCAGTGTCACCTCCTCCTGGATGTCTTCAATTCCACAGAGCACGAGCTGACCATCAGTGCCAGGAACAATGAGGATCTAATTCTGCATTCTGGGGAATGTCAGCGGTGAGAGCTTTCATTGTTTAAAGGGCCTGATTTTAATCCTGTTCTTTGTCTATACACAATTGGTGTACATTTGGGGACCTGGTTCTCTTTTTAAACCTTGAACATTCAAAGAATATCAAAGTTTTGCTTTCTTTAAGGTGCATCACTAAGTTTTAGCAATATCTCAAGTAAATGTATTTTGGCTCTGCATGTAGTAGTACTGAAAATAACAAAATGCAGAACAGTTGGTACTGAGGTGTGTACAGCTCATTTCACCTGTTTTTGTAGAGTGTTTGAATGTAATTTATGTGCCCTGAATGTAATCCTGGTGTTAAAACCTGATCTCAGTAGTTTGTTATCCTTTCCTAGTTTTAAATTCTCTTGACGTGGTTCCCCAGCCATTTCATCACTTTTCCAACCAAGAAAACTACAGGCAGAAAAAATAGAATCGAAGCAAAAGCAATTCCAATCTCTGCAGGAAAATATATTTCAGCTCAAGTAGGCTGTTGGGAGCATTGATTCTTACAGCCCTACCAGTGTGATGTGCAGCTCATTATTAACCATTATTTGCCATTACATACCTGCCTAGGATTCCTTCTGCTGACTGTAGCCTGGGGTTGCTTGGTTTATCCTCATTCCATCTGGATTCCAATTTCATCTTAGAAAAGGTGATAATGTGACAAAGGGAATCTTGCTTTTGGGTCAGGAGCTCCCTGCACTGCTCTCTTCTTTGGGAGAGTTGAGCTGCGCTTTTTAAAGTCCTATAATTGAGAAACTGAGTTAAAGAGAGTTGCTTTCATGTCTGCAAACCCCTGTATGAATATTAAGCTCAAAGTCAAGCCATGTTAATTGCAAGGAAGGCAGCTGTCAAAAAGAATTACAGGATAGGTAAAATAGCAGTAAATTTGGAATACTTTTTGCCTTGGTGACTCCAAAAGCACAGCCAAGTGGAAATGTGTTGACTCAAACTCAGGTTGAATTTTACTTTACAAGCAATAGACAAAAATACCAGGAACATAAAGTGCTTGTTCCTTTTATTTGGAAAGAATTGGCTTTTTTGTTTTTAAAACAGCAGCCCAAATAGTCACTAAAATGTTCTTGTTTTCATGCATATTATTTCGTCATTTTATTTTTATGCCTCTTGCATTTTTGCATTGTTTTTGTGGTTTTCAAACCCCCTGAAATTTTTCATTGCCAGTTTCTGGGACAATATATAACAAATAGAAATTAAGCTACAAGTAAGGTTATAAATTTCTTTGCATTCCTTTGATTGAATTTTATTTTGCTATAGATGTAATATTATAAATTTAAATATCCTTAAATCATTACATTGTAATGGATATAAATCCTTTCAATAACTCTTTTAAAGCAATAATTTTTCAAGGGAGATTGTATATGCATTGCAAATTTAAACCTTTTAAGGATAGTGATTTTTATTCTTATTCCAAAGTATTTTTTTCCTGTTGGTTAGAAATTGCACTGAGTTTTCTATCTGTTCTAAACTCATTTGTTATTTATTTCTTGAATTGTAAGTGCTTTTAATTGCAAGTGTGCGTATAGCTCCTATGTTTCCATGAGTTTTAATTTTTATTCTGATGGATCTACTACAGAAAAGCAGGTGAAACATACACTGGGCTTTAAAATTAGCTTCCTCCTCCTAGGAAAGGGCTTTTTTTACTCTTTGGCAAGGAAAAAAAAAAAGGAAAAATCTTTTCCCCCTTTTAAGCAATGGGTCTGGATCTTTGTTTTTTAACACAGGGCAGGCATTCCCTGGAATCTACATTTGAACCAAGGTTTTCAACCCAAATATACAAAGAGTTTCAACACATCTCTATTTTAAATTCTCCTTTTATGATTTTTTTTTCTTTGGACATTGCTGTTAATATCTGATTAATATTTAAAGAGAGTCTTTTCAGTCAAGTTCAGGGTTTTTTTGGTTTTTTTTTGCCTTCCCTGTATCTTTTTGATGCTGCCCTCATTCTTAATGTTTGCCTCATTCTACCTTTATTTAAATCATGACTTTTTGCCAGCTTTGGTCACTTTCTCTTCCTTTTGTAATTTACTCTCTCTCCATTCATCACCATCACTTTGAAATCTCCCATCCTGACAGAGTGGAGGCAGCAGGAAATTGTTTCCATCATCCCTGTTGTTATTGCTGGGGACTCTAAATGTTTTCATATTCTCTGTCTCCAGACCTACAAAGAAGGATAATGCTGCATCCTGCTTACTCTGAACTCTTTGCTTCCCACTTTGGGTGTTTAGAAAGTAAAATAACTTGGAAGTTTTGATGTGTTGCTTCTCTTCTCTATATTACAGTGGTTCCTGTAGAACAGAAGTTTTTCCTTCCTGTGCCTGAGAGGGAATTTTCAGGGGATTTTTGCATTGCTTCTATGGAAATTGAGGAATAGTGATGGAAGTTTCTGGGTGCTGCACTTATTAGAACCCTTTCTGTAATAGAGCTGATTGATAATGAAGGTGCACAATTGACCATGGTGCTGGCAGTGGGAAGGGTGGAGGACATGGAAGCAGAAATGCCAAAAAAAGTCTGGGATTGTCAGCAGATCAGTGCTGGCACTGCCAAATCTTTCAGAGTCCATGCAGGGCACTCCCTGGGATCCATCTTGTAGTATTCAGATTGTTTGGTGCATTCCAGCCCTGTCCTGTTCTGTGGCTTATTTTTGTTCATGTAAAATGGATCTAGTATGTGGAATACTACACAATATTTTTATTTTAAGGCTTGAGAGGCAGTTTTCTTCAATTAACTTAGAGACAGGCAATTAAAGCTGCTACAATAACACTGCAAATGGCAGGCAAAACTGGTATACTGCTTAGGAACGGTGGCATCCTTTAGGCCATTAAAAGACTATCTGGAAAATAGATGCCTTTTTCTACAGTAAGATTATTCTGCTGACTAGTGAAAATTATCATTTGAGCTTTCAGAAAAGCTTAAACGTACAATTTGCTGTCCTTTTTAAGCCAATAATTGAGATTATTTACTGTGAGCATTGTGACTGTTCCTGGAGATATATACAAGCAATGTTTCTGAGAAGAGACACTCTTTTACCTCTATTTTAGGATAGAGAAACATTTTGCTCCTGGCATTTTATAGTCAGAAATGATAATTTGGGCTCAGTGATTATTTTGTTCATTCATCTTTCTGTCTTTCATCATTGGTTGTTTTGCAGACAAACAAGTGAAGGGATCAACCTTTTTTGTCCTCTGTATCCCAAGATGTTAACTAGAGACCTTCATATTCCCATCTCTGGTTTCCATGTGACTTGAAGTGTTCTTTTGTATCCCATTGTGGGACAATTAGTGACATGTTTTACTTTGAGGTCTTTTGTTCCCACGAGATTTTGGTGGGGAGGGAAGAGAACCAAGACTCCTTTGGACTAGAGAAGGAAAAGACAGGAGATTTGGCTTCCCTCTCCTGCGATGTTGGTAGAAGAAAAGAGAAGCAAGAGTTTTGGAGGGGCATTTGTTGAACTCCTGGAAATAATTTCAGGGTTCATTGCAAATTTAGATTCCAAATCAAATTAATTTTTGCTGCTTTTACATCTGCAGGAGTTTTTTTAAACTTTAATATCCACAGGGAAATTCATTGGAGAACGGGTGTCCTGATAAAAAAAGTTTAGCCTAGCTGCTCTGTGGAAGTTCTGGCTGCACTGAGTGATGCTGAGGTGTTGGCAATGTCTTCAGTTAATTTAAAATATGTTTTTTGTACCACACTGTGGTATCAACTTGTTCATCTCTCCAGGTGAACATATGACATGTGATGATGAGGGAAGCAAATTCTCTCATGTCTGCTATTAGAAAGTTCAGCCTTCAGAGATTTTTCTGGACTGAATCTCCAGTTTCTTGAAGAAAAAAGCTGTTTTGTGAAGCAGTCAGCTGCACTGTTAGACTTTTGCAGTGAGCAAAGTGGAAGCGCTTTGAATGTAATCAGTGGTGAATCTGAACTTGTTTATTGAGGTAATCAACAGGTTGTTCTGACATGGAAAAATATAGCAGACAGCTCTTGGAGGGGAATTGTATTAATGTGTGTGAACAAAGAAAGTGTTGTCAGTAGCAGTGATTTGAATTTATCGAAAACTGTAGGTATGGTAATTATTGTGTTTCTTCCTTGATTATCAAACCATTAAGATTAAATTTCATGACAGCCCTCATTTATGCATAAATCACTTCATAATTTATGGTAATAGATGTTATCTTGTTATGTGCCCCAGGATATCTCATTTTGTACAACACACCCTGCCTTGCCTTCCCATTCCCATTCTGTGCACACTGTGTTTGGCATCCAGGAATGGGAGAATCAGTGCTGGTGGAAGATGGATGGTGGGATGGTCTGAGTGGATTGTGGGATGGTCTGGGTGGATTTTGGGATGGTCTGGGTGGATGGTGGGACGGTCTGGGTGGATTGTGGGACGGTCTGGGTGGATTGTGGGATGGTTGGGGCTGAATGGATTGTGGGATGGTCTGAGTGGATTGTGGGATGGTCTGAGTGGATTGTGGGATGGTCTGAGTGGATGGTGGGATGGTCTGAATGGATGGTGGGATGGTCTGGGTGGATGGTGGGATGGTTGGGTGGTGGGTGGGATGGTCTGGGTGGATGGTGGGATGGTCTGAATGGATGGTGGGATGGTCTGGGTGGATGGTGGGGATGGTCTGGGTGGATGGTGGCAATGGTCTCAGTGGCTCAATCCTCTGCTCTGTCCTTGTGGGACAACACAGCTGATCTGCTAAAGCCTCCCAAGCCTGTGACACTCCACACTTGGCGTTTGTTCATTTGGAAATTGGGCTTTTCAGGCTGTTCTGGCCTTGGCATGAGAACCAGGAGGGTTAAAGTTTGGGATGCCCAGGGTAGGACTGGTGTGAGGAGCTGAGAAATGAAGAGCAAACAGGACAGGACATTGTGACTGAAGAAATAATTTTGTTGGTAATTCAAGTGGCAGAGACTTTTGTTCAAAATTTATAAGTTCTGACAAGTGCTGGTGACCCAGGGGATGCTGATGTGAAAGAACCTGATGGAGTTTTGGCCTTCTCATTTTTCTAATTGGGAGTTGCCTAATTAAAAATAAGCTGAAGAAATACTGCAGTGGCAAAGTCAACACTCAAGTTCAGACATCCTTTCTGGGTCAGCAGTTTTACCCTGCCTTTTAGCAGAGTTTCAGGGTTAAATGAGTGGGTTTGCTTACACATATACTCTACAGTGAGTTTTGGTTCTTTTTTTTTAATAATCAGCAGAATTAAAGGTATTTTTCTCAGTTTTGCTAAGTGAACTTTTGTGTGTAATGACTTCACCTGGTTTGAGTTTTTTTTTGTTGAATTCTAATGAGGAAAGAATAATTACAGAAAATAATTGTAATTTTCACTTTCATACCTCTCGTTGCACAATATGGTGTTTCTTTTGTCCATGAAACTCAAGAATTTTTTAAAAGTCCTTTGTGTGCATACTAATTATGATGGCCATCTCTACTGCTTAATTATTTGATGTAAATGTGTTGATTAACTGAGCTGTGAAGTCTGTGCAGTGCTACACTGCAAGTTCTGCAGTATTAGTTAACAATGCACATACTGAAAACACTTTGAAAGAAGTCCTCTTTCAAAGGGAACAAGAATTAAAAATTCTGCCCCATTTTGAACCAAAAGTTCCCCTAGGAAATTTATTGTCCATGTGTAAGTAAATGATGATTGTTATTTCTCACAGCTGCCAAGTCAGTGTTTAATTTGTGTGTCTATTTATGACAGGGCATGTTGTCTGTATGAGAGATTAATGATTTTTTCCATACATTGCTGTTACAGTTTATGTTTTAAAGACAAAGCTGCTATGATTAAGGTTTTGCCTGCTGTCAAGAGAAAATAAAATTTCACAGCAGTTGCCCTGGGTCTTCATGTTAAATCTATGGCCAGCTGGATATTTCTGAGATACCTTCAAGTCAAATTGTACTAACTAAAATGTGAAAATCACCCTTTGTTGTCTGGGTAATTGTTATTATTTTGCCTCTTATTTGACAGTTTTAAAATACACTTTAATTTTTTTAAGGCTTGCCTTTTTCTACTAATAGTCAAATCAGTCTTTATACATAGTACATAATTTTGAGTGGCTAATTAGTTATTTGCAACAAAAAAACCACAAAGGAATTGTTAGTTTGGGTAGGAAGGGGTGATACACCTAGAACTGGTCAGATTCGTAGTATGAACCAGTTGTGATGTCCATATTTATTTCAAAGCACTTTGCAAAAATTGGAGATGTTACAGGAGGATTCTGCAAAAACTATAGAATGGTAGAATAACAAACAATAACAAAAAAAAAAAAAAAGCAGGAGCAAGAGAAGAAATAATAAAGAGAAACTGAAGTTTTGGAGACTGCTTTGTAGTTAAAGTACTCAAGGAATTCATTTGCATCCCATGAAAAGCAGATGCTCTTCTGAGGTCACTTCCAGCCTTGTCTCTCCTGTCATCCTGGTTCTTCTGTAAGGTGCAAAGGTGAGCACAGGGGGTTGAGAGTCCTCAGTGTGACTGCACTGCAAAAACCAGATGTGAGCTGAGAGCAGGAGAAGCAAACACAAAGAGGGAATGATGGGAGAGAATTATTCAGTTCTGGTCACACACACAGGACAAAGAGGAGATCAGATGGTAGAAGATGCAGGTGACCAATGAAAAGAAAAGACTTTGACGTTGGTTTGGTGAGTGCAGTAAAATCTAAAAGCATTATTAATGCATTGTGTGAAGTGGGGACAGAGAAGGCTCTCCTGTAAAGGTTAAGGGAAGTGAATATATGAATAAAAAATGAACTTTGAGCTGTCTATGAATGCATCTAGAAATGAAGAGCTTTCCTGGCCTCAGGCATCACCAGACCATCTCCCTTATGGATAAGTCGACACAAACACCCTGCCTGCCTCTGAGGTGTCCTCAGTGAAATTGCCAAAGATCTGCCTCAGTGGTCACACTTCCCAACTGTAAGACTTTTTCCAGTTTTCTGTCCCTGTGACTGATGATGAAAGCAAATGCCCTTGTAGGTTTTACAGCAATAAGTTCCCATTCCCCTCTCTGTCCCCAAGGCACTATAATCCTTTTCTTCTGAATAGTTATGATGTATTTCCATAGGGAATGTGCAGATAATCTGTTTCCTGTGATTTACATTTGAATTTGGCATTTCTGTTTCTGTCAAGAGCTTGTGTATTTGAGCACAGCTGAACTTTCCTTCTCCAGTTGCTGGTATGGACACCTTCGCTTTGGGTTGGCTTTCTCAGACTTGTCTGAGAAAAGGTTTTTGTTTCTTCTCTCCCCAAAACTCAATGTGTTCACGATACCAATCCTGGGATACTGCACAGGATAGACAACTCTTTTGGTATTATGTGACTTTCCATAAGATTCTTTTTCTTTTCCCACTTCTTCAATTGCCTTTTCCTAAATCAGGAATGACTAACTCACTGGATCTAGCCTGCATGGCAATTTTTCTGACCCCTTCGAACATTGCCTTGGCCTCAGAAGACCCAGTTTGCACTATTTATAATATTTTGTGTATGCAGCTGGCAAAACGGGAGCTTTGTGAGCTCAGGCCAAGTTTGTCTCTGACAGGATTTATTAAGTTTATTGGGTACAAGATAAACGTGGCTGGGTAGGTTGGCCCTTAGACAGAATATCACACAGATGTAGCATGAGTTTGCCATCCCAGTTTTAAATGAGCTATAAATCACTCCAAATCCAAACCAGTCATCTTCATTTTCCCCTTAAATCCTAAATAGATTACAGGTTGTAGGACTTGCAGGGTTCAAAAGCTGTCTCTTGAAAAAAGTCAGAGTAATTGATTTCAGGACTCAGATTTAGAATTTTTTTTTCCAAAACCCTTTTTTTTTCTTAGAAGAAGCCAGACTTTTTCCTTCCCTATTTTCTTCAACACTTGGGAAAAAAAAAAATTTGATTGAAATTCTTGGATGCTAGGCACAGTTGTGGAAGCATTCAACAAAGTGCAGGCAGGTTAAAAAATTGACTGAACTGCTAATACTTTTTAATTGGGTTTTCATTTTTGTGCAAGGTATGTGGAAAAAAAAGTAAGAATGTATGAAAAATTGTAATTGTTTCTTTTGTTAGATAACAACAGAGCAACAAGCTAAACAGGAAAAAATACCTCTTCCTGATGGAAGTCAGAGTTGAAATGGCTTGTGCTTGCCCTTAATTCCCACATATTCAAACCAGTAAATTCATCCTGTGGTTTCAGAAAATCATGTTTCAACATTGATGGATGATGGAAAAAAGCAGAGAATGAAGGTGAACATTATCAGCCTTTCACTGTGCATTATCAACCTTTCACTGTGCAGTCTCCCTGCTAGAATGAAATACGTAAATACCAATATTCCCAGGCAGAAAAGACTCCATGGAACTTCGGGGTTTGTCCCTTTTCTAGCAGATTTTCTGAACACTGAAGGAGAAAGAAAAGTCATATTAATCAACATTGTTTTTTCCTCCCCATGTTTGTCTGTATTTCTGTGAGACAGATACTTAATCAAAATTTTTGTTTTGTCTCAACCCTGCTCTGTGGTCAGCACAGCTGAGATATTCTGCTGGCTTCCTCTCCTAGCCAAAATCCATGTTAGAAACCTGGGAGTCCTGAGTGAAATGATGGCAGGAAGAGGAGCCATCCAGAGGAGCTCAGACAAGCATTTGTCTATTTGTGCAGCTCCAACACAGTTGGCACAGCCCAGATTCCTGTCAGCCTTGCCTTGCAGTGTCAGTTGCAGGCAGGCTGCAGAGATTGGTACTGCAGGGCTTATTTCAGAGTTCTTCCTCACCCAGGGGGATGCAGCAGTGCCCAAGGCATGGCAGACAGAGGGAACTGCCCTGATGTGCCTGGATGGGAGCAGTGATGCAAGGAATGATTATCACTCACTTGTCTGGTGCTGTGCTGCTAAAGTGGGGCTTCATGGCTTCCAGATTGGGTGGGTACCTCCAGAGGGACCTTCCAACCTGCTGTGCTCTTTGATTTGAAAATCTACCTACTCATTGAGAAGCTTGCCAAAGCCAGCATTGTTATGGGCATGTGTCCATATGAGCTGCTTCCTCTGTCCCTTTCTTTTGTCCTCTAAGACTTTCTGTCTTTCCAAAATTTGTCCTAATCTGTCTTAGGTTTTTTTTTTTTTTTTTTTTTTTTTTTTTTTTTTACCCTTCCCTGGAGGACAAATTCCTTTCCTTACATTTTTTCCCTTTATTTTTCTGCTGTTACAAATGGCACAGTGCCACTTTTTGGTAAGGCTCTTGCCCTCCAGACTCATGTATTACTTTAGTGTGTGATTGTGAGCAATGTGAATTTGCACAGTCCTCCTCCATAGGTTGTTAGGTGCATTACTTTTTCTGTTCACTGTGACCTAAACCTGGTGCCTTGTATATTCATCTAACAGATGAAAAAACTCTGTGGAACTAATTTTCCTGATAAATTGCTCTATTATGATATGTGGAGACTTGGAAATAAGGAGTGAAGGGTATTTGGATGTTTCCTAGACCCTGTAGAGATTGTAGGACAAAATGGTGATGGTAGCTGAATAGTTTTAGTCCATTTCCCAATTAACCATCATCTATATTTTTTGTGGAAAAGCTACCTACCACATTTCAGGTCAGTTTTGTTTATGCTGCCAGTAAGAGGCTGAGCATTTGGGTGTAGGTGCAGCTCCAGGTCACACCTGGTTTGATCGATATCTGTAGATAAATAGATTAATTTACACCATAGCACTCCCTGTGTTTAGGAGCACTTGGCTGTGTTTTGTGGCTGTGCTGACACGGTGGCTGCGTTAATGGGATGAAAGAAGATTGTCTTGAGTGGCTGCCAGTTACGTCTGCCTTAATGGCCAAAGGATTTATGAAAGTTACACTCTGATGTTGCCCAGAGTTGGCTTTCTGCCTGCTCTCTGATGCTCTGTAAAAGATCATGATGGTACAGCATAGGTTTCCTGAAGTTGGAAATTAAAATATCCAATTCCTATTAATTTATTTTAGATGATCAAAAGTACAATTAAAATAGCTGGTTTGTGAGTCTTTCCTTCAAAGAGAACACTCATTTGAAATTAGTGCTTCATCAGCTTTAATTTATTCTTTGCCCTTGACATCCATTTAATTCTGCCTTCATTAACTGGAAACAAAAGCTAAAACAACAGTGATTTCAAAAGATCACAGAGAGATGTTAAGTAAACGCTGTAGTGTGTAAAGCCAACCTTTTACGACATTTTCATTTTGCAGTTGCAAAGGTGTCTCTCTACAAGTTGATTTGAAAAGATTTATAGGTCCTGAATTAAAAAAAAAAGCCCAAACAGGTGTTTGGGTAAGTTTGAATACAATTTGTGATTTGCCCTATGAAAGTGTCTAATCTTGGCAGGAAATGGGGGATGTTAAGTCTGTAATCTTTTTCTTTCAACCTCTTTTTCTGTCCAACCCACTCTTCCAGTGGCTGAATCCTCCCAAGGGAGAGCTTTGGCATGTTTGAGATTTTCAAAAATGCACACTCTTTCTAATGTGTTTTCATCAAAATGAAGAATTCTGCTCTAGCTTCTGATTTTTGAAGAATAATTGACAATTCTGAAGCAAGATCAGTAGAAGTTGTTTGATTTCCTGGCCCTCAGTGGGTCTGTTACCTGAGGGAGAGGAACTCTAAATCTGGATTGTGAGTACTTTGATTTCTGCCTAGTGCAGGAGGTGTGTTTAAAACCTCCATATAGACACTTACCAAATTACTCCTTGTCTTATATAGAGCTTTCAGGCTATGAAAGATCCTGAAATTGTGGAAACATTCCAGATTTGATATGTTGAATCACAAATAAGTACCCCTAGGAAAGGGGATGACTCGTACTAAAGAAGGTTAATTACAGTTTATTTCAATTTCATGTGTACATCTGTATTGAATGAGAGTGCTGAACTATGAAAGTAAACAGGGCTTTATGCAGGGAAGATGTAAATCATAAATCCATTGGACTTCAGTTCAGGAATGAACAAAGTTCTGGGTAAGGAGGATCTAATCAAGGCAGTTCTTGACAGATGAAAGTTCCCCACCAGAAGCTGATAGAGAACCCAAGCTGCTCTGGGATAAACAGGGAGAGTTGTTAATGAGTTAAGAAAGGGAGTAATAACTTGCAGAGCTCGTGGGAGTCCTTCTGGGCCCTGAACTGCTCAGCTTTGTTTGGAACCTGTTGGAAAAGGAGTGAGCAGAGGGCTGGGAAGGTTCCCTGGTACTGGACTGCAAAGGAGGGAGCTGATGGTGAGGAATTACACAGGACAAGGTGATGAATTCTCAGGTGCACTTCTGTCTTAATAAATCCAAAGTGATGAACAGGAGGGAATAAGAATCTGAGCTTTAAATAGTGAACGATGAGCTCAGAGCTGCCTTTTACCTCTCAGGAATTGGATCCAGGTTTGAATGCATCTGTGAAAATCCTACCTGTGGTTCAGTAGTAGTTGAATACAAAAGAGTCATCTTTTTGAGCAGAATGTTTTGTATCAGCACAGGACAGGAAGTTTTCACTTCTTTTGAATGATCTCACCAAATGAGAAGAGGATACTTGAAAACTATTTAACTTGAAAGGAAGTTCCAGGAAAAAAAATACTTGCAAAAGGGAACCTAATATGAGAGAGGAATCCAATGTTACACTTGAGAGGCAAAAAGAGAAAATAAAAGCAGGCACACATTGTAAATAGAAGAATGAATTATAAAACTACTTCAAGTTTAATAGTCTGAGATGATTGGTAGCATGTTATTTTTTCCTCCTACTTACAGGCTAAAGCTTTGCTGTTTGGTGTAACTATCATTAAGATGGTTAAATGAAAACTGGTTCATTTATTCTTGTCTTCACAAACTGAATTATTTACTTCTTGGGGAAGCTTTTGCTATTGCCAGAGATCTTTCCCTCCCTCCCAGCCTGCAGGTTGCTGCAGTGTTCCCACACATGCAGTCGTTGCAGGATTTGCATTGCTGATCTGTGGCTGTAAGGAGAGGAGTTGGTTGGAGGCTGTTTATATTAGATTATTTTGGGATAAAATCAGAGATTTTCCTCACCAGTGGCAGGTGCTTTTCTAGGTGCTTCAAATACTCTATTTCTCCTCTCCCCAGCTGCTTATTCTCCTCTTTAGAGTCTTCTTTCCCGTGAATTGTGCTGATGCCAAGCAGATGGATTTAGGTCTGTGCTTTAGCTGAGAGGGGATGGCAGTGGACAAGCAGGAATGCAACCTTTGCTTCAATATTTTTAGTCAGCTGAAAGAGTTACAAATTACATAACAAAATTATTATAATCTGGATAAATTCAGGTATGTGTTGCAACTAGATAAACTCAATGTAGCAGGATAGAGTTGGGCCAGTGGTTTAGTGTGGCTATGTGCCTTTCATAGAATTAATTTTTTTTTTCATCTTGGCTGTGTAAGTCTCCAGAAACAAAGCTTGTTTTAGAAAGAATCTACAGAGTCATTGCTTGCATGAGGAAATTTTTCTCTTTAAATGACCACTGATAAAACAGTTTACTAGGTCAGGAATATTTTTCCTGAAGTGTTTATTCATTGTCTTTTTTAGAAAAAGATACGTCACCTCTGCAGAACACATGGCAGAATATTAATTCTGTTAATAGTTGTTGTGAAATGTGTGGTAAAATCCCAGCCATGGGATTATCTCAGCTAAAACCTTTTCCTTTGACAAATGAGGGCCTAACATGTAAATTATAATCACCACCAAAGTTTCCTTCCAGGGTTACTTTATCAGGGAAGCTTCTCAGCCCTATCTTTTATATCAAAATTGAGTTAATGAGTTGTGTATCTCCTGATGAGTTGGCAGAGCTTTTTCAGCTTCAAGGAGATCTAACACCTGCTAATATCAATGCAAAAGCTTGGCTGCAAAGTTGCCAAACCCACATTTAACCTATTTGAATCACAAACTACCATTGATCTGGTTTTCACAGTGTGTTCTCCTGAGTGCTTTGGGTTTAGATGTATTACTTAAAGAAAGATTTTGCTATTTAATTTGCAGTGTTTAAAAGGAGAGAAGCTGCCTTTTTGTCATTGAGAAAAATTAAAAATTGCAGTTCAGTAATTTATTGATAATTAAGAAGAGACATGTAATAGTATTCTTATACTACATGAACATTCAGTTTGGTATGAACAAAACCAGATTTGATCAAGAAAAAACTACAAGTGGAAAGCTGTAGTGAGCTTTATCTACATGAGCAATGAGGATGGGAGCAGTGAGGGACTCTGTGGATGAACCAGAGCTGTTCCTGGGGTTCCAGCACAGCTGAATCACCTCTGACAGCTCTGGCCCAGGTTTGAGAATGGGGATGGTGGTGAACAAACCTTCCCATTCAATGTGGAGTTTGGAATTGTGGAAACACGGAATGGTTTGGGTTGGAAGGGACCTTTGGGATCATCCAGTTCCACCCCCTGCTATGGCAGGGACACCTTCCACTATCCCAGGCTGCTCCAAGCCCCATCTAACATTCCCAGGGATGGAGCAGCCACAGCTTCTCTGGGCAACCTGTGCCAGGACCTCAGCACCCTCATCACAGCATCCACCTGCCTTACATCCAATTTAAATCCACCCTCTTTCCATTTAAAACCACTGTCCTGTCACTCCATGCCTTGGTAAAAATCTCTGTCAGGTTTTCTTTCTTTACTTCTTCCTTTTAGGCACTGGAAGGTGATCTAAGGTCTCCCTGGAGCTTTCTCATCTCCAGGCTGAGCTGCCCCAGCTCTCCCAGCCTGGCTCCAGAGCAGAGGTGCTCCAGCCCTCTGAGCATTTCCATGGCTTTCCCTTGGAGCATCTCCAGCAGCTCCTCAGCTCTCCCATGTGCTGGGGAGCCCAGAGCTGAATGCAGCACTCTGGGAGGTACTGAGGAGCTGCAGCAGCACACATTTTATTACGTTTTCACCATCCTGAAATATGTTATTTAGGGTACTGATGGGAGCTGTGTAATTTCGTGTGTGCTGTAACAAGTTAATCCAGGCTTGTCCTCAATGAGGGTGTTTGGGGTGGCAGTGACAGCCCAGATTTGAAATAGACTTTCTTTTGTAAACACTGGAAATGAAGTGAACTTTGTGTGGAAAAAGGAGAAACCTTATTTTTTTAAAGCTGTTCACTCTTGCATGCTTGTCTGTGTATATTTGGAGAAAGTACCAGACATACATCTGAGATAGTTTCCATCTAATAAAATGTATTTTTTTAATGATAACAGCTGTACATTGTATTGGCAAATAAGAGAATTGATGCAAGATTTTCCACAAACATTTGTCCTGTTTTCATACTCTAAATCTGTGTCTATATCATTTTTCTGGGTAAAAACCTTTCACTCCTTGGAGTTTTTGGATGACTTGTGAGCTAAATTTATTTTGCAAGGAGTAGACAAAGCGTGGGTAATGTAAATCTAACCTGTTCAATTTGGATAAATCTTACACTGAGATCTCAACAGTTCAGTGACTAAAGAAGTGGGGAAAGAATAAAAAAATTGAAAAATACACATATTAAAGCTACTTGAGTAGCAGTTTATTTTCCTGCTGCTCTTTGGAAAAAAGGGGGCAGAGGGGAGAAAAGTGTCTTTAAATAGCCTGTTGGGCTGCTGCTGCATCTACTTGCTTGTGTGACAGATAATGCATTTCTCATTAAAGGTACCTTGCAAGGGCCTGTGGTCACCATAGTAACTATCTTGGAGCCTTATACCTTAAATTTATCCTGACAAAGGTTATTGTGGCAATTCCTACTAATTGGCTTTTTTTTTTTTTCCTGCTGATGCTATTTTTACCTCATCCCCTCCTCCTCCATTTAGGTTCCAGATCCTAAGTGGAATGAATTGGCAGAATTAGAGAAAAGGCTTTATAGGGTTTTGGACTAATGGGCAACTAAACTCTGTGTTTTTGTTCCTCAGTGTGAAAAAACCCTAAATCATAACTTTCAGTGGTAACTAAAAGGTTATCAGATTTGTCCTTCAAATGTTTTGACATAAAATAATATCAGTATCCTCTTGAGACACGATTTTGGTTCATGCAGGCTTCTACTATTGTTTATTATCAAATATTAGTCATGTTGTTTATTAGCAGGTATTACTACCAGCAGAGATAGAAGGAAACAAGCCATATCCTGAAGAGCTCAAAAGCTAATTTAAAGTAGGCCTCTAATAAAGAGAAGAGTGCACAATAAGGGTTAGCCTTGTGCTGTGCTATATTAGTACCTGGCACAGGTGCTATATTAGTACAGATGCAGTTACCTGGCATCTGCTGCTGCAGCAGGTTGAATTAAAAAGTTATTCATAGGCTGATGATATCATTGTTTAATTTCCTGTAGGTGTATCAGAGGACGACTGCTACATTTCCAGTGCCTAAGAAGTCTCAAATTTAATTGCTTGATTAACTCCAGTTCCATTTTCCAGGGCCAGGGCTCAGATGGCAAAGCAGTGACTTGCTGAGCACTCCCAGGGCACTCATTCCATGGGGACAGAGCAGCAGAGAGGAGAAGTCAGAGGTGGAGTGGGGTCTGTCAAGCACTGGAACTTCTGATAGAGGGGAAGGAACAGTTCAGTTCTGCTGAACAGGGAGAAATGGGATTGCAGTTATGAAAAAGTACAACATGTGGCCATGAAGAAGGCTAAGTAGTGGGAGGAAATCAGACCATGGGGGAAGGGAAAGGGGAATGGGAAGGGGAGGAAAGGAAAGGAAAAAGAAAAGGAAAAAGGAAAGGGAAAGGAAAGGAAAAAGGAAAGGGAAAGGAAAGGAAAAAGGAAAGGGGAAAGGAAAGGAAAGGAAAAAGGAAAGGAGGATTCTCAGCTTTTCAGTGAGCTGCAGGATGCAGATGCACAGCCACTGTTCTACACTCAGCCCATTCCTGTGTGGCAGAGTTCACACAAAGGTGCAGCCAGCAGTCACTTGACCTTTTTCATCTTTTTTTGAGATGTAAGAGAAAAATTCTTAAAACTTCACAACCTTTAAACAGTGAGCATTCTTATTTCAGTATCACCAGTTCAGTCCTGATGTAGATCAGCACTTCAGTTTAGCACAAGGCGAGTTTAAAAGATGCAAGAGATGTTTATTCACTGTTGGGTCTGAAGTGCTAAGGATGATGCATTCAATGGCTTTGAAGTGCAAGAAAAATGCACTGGAACTTGTTAGAACAATTTCATTTTCTTCCCGTGCTTTCTCAGCAGAAATTTACAGGGACTGTAATTTCATGCCTGGGAATGGAAATTTGATACAAGGCTTGAAATTAAAAAAAAAAAAAAAATAACAGAGCCCTGGGAGTTGCATAGCTCCTCAGGGGCTGTGCAGGGGTATGTTTCATTTGCCATTGTTTTTTCTCATGTATACCTTCAAGCAGAAGCCTCTTTTTCAATGTAAAACAAACAAAAAAAAAAATCTGGAAGACTGTCATAGGCTTTCAGCAATTTTAATTCTTCTTTAGCATGAAGGGTAAGATGAAGGATTATTCTGTGCTAAGTAGATGGACAGGATTTATATCTTGTTGACAGTAAGTCTGCCTTTCATATAATTCAAAATGAAGTTAGCACAGCTTTTTGGGATCCAAAATTGGTATTTTGTCCCTATGAAGCCAGTGGGCTTTGTAGAACCCTCACTCTCTTTCCTTAGGTGTTTGATGCTATAATTCCTGACACACTGTTGAGTTTTCTAGATTTTCCTGTATTCTTCACTTGTTATGTCTGGAAAGGAACAGAATTCAGAACTGGCATTTGCTCCCTTTTTGGAAACTTCAGTCATCTAATGTAACAGGGTGAGCTGGGATAACAAAGTCCCTCTCACATGTTTTTTCACCCATATGCTGTGAGTATGTTATTAAAGAGTGTAAGGTGTCATTTGGAGCCTGAGAGACCAAATGGGAAGTGGTATTTTGGCTGTGGGCAGGAAAGTGCCAAGAGCAGGAGCACAATCTGCTTTTCTGGGTTCTGCTGAGTGCTGAATTCACTGCCCTGAATGGAGATGTACAGGCAGTGAGACCAGAGCTGGGTATTGTGCAGAGCAGCTTGAAGGCTTCCAGAAGTTTTTACTTTAAATATGTCAGAAATAGTGATCTGAAATGTAAATGATGATTTACAGTCATGTAGAAAATGATTAGTAAAGACAAATAATTTCTTCCAAGGTTCTGCCCTGGAAATGCCTGAGCCCTGTTGGAAATCTGAAATTAAATGTGGGTTGAATAAAACAGCATTCACATGCTGTGGTAATTTTTCCAGCTTTTGAGGCATTTAAACTTTAATTTTATGTAGCAAATTATACTCATTTGCTGCCTAGAAGAATTTCTAGCTGAACACCTACTAAAGATTTTTTTTTCTTAATCTGTTGACTTTTATATTGTGTTGGCTTTGGCTTTTTGACTCTGACTTTTGCTCTGCTCAGCAGTTTTATATCTTCATTTTGATCACAGATCCATTGGCAATGGGATGCCTTTTTCCTTTGTGTGTGCTCTCCCTGACACCAAGTGTTTCTGATCAGTGCTTATGTTTTAAACACTTACTGCTGGAGGAATTACAAAAGATTAAGGGATAATATAAAGTTATGGGAAAGAGGAAAATATTAATTTAAGTTGTAGCAGCAAATGTTTTCTCATATATTTCACTTCAGTGTACAGAATGTATTTAATAAGTCATAATTACTGGTTTTATTATTGTTGGAGGAACTAGAAAAAGTTTCAATGGAAGTTAGTCATATACCTGATTCTAAAAGAATTTCAGTTGATGTAACAAAAGTGTTCAGTGTGGTTTTATTTTTTCAGATTTTGCTTTGCAGTCTGTATTACATTCTAGATCTGGATATTTCAGGATAACTGAGCAGAATGAGAAATGGAATGAAGTGCTCATGCTGTTAACACAGCTCTGTGTATTCTTGCAGTGTGAAGCCAGTTTATGAATGGCTCACTGTGAAAGGCTTGTGAAAGCTCATGGAGGGTAATGGTCTAATAAAATCTGCAGCAAAAATGGACTTGTTTGACATTAAATTTTACCTTTGTGTGTTAAAATATAAAACATATGCTCCTGACAGCTTGAGCCATTCAGAGTTTTTTCCTTTGTCTATCATCAGTGGCAGTAGATGTATTTTACATACTCAGGAACTTTAGGACCATTTTGGTTTGGATGTGAGTGCTGCATCAAAAATATTAATGAAATGTGTTGTCACAGCATCCCTGAGAGGCATTTAGGTTGGAATGGACCTTTTGAGGTCAGTCCCATGTCCCCACTCAACAGGCTCACCTAGCACAGGTGTCATCTGCTGCAGTGCTGGAGCAGAATGCAGTGTTGGTAAATTTTCTGAGAGGAAAGGATTTTGACCAAATACTTCCTGTGCTTTTCTTTCATATTTTATTTTATATAAAAGCTTCTGAGGTTTTACCTGCACCTGAGCCAAGTTGTTATATTGACTGTAAGGAATGCAGTAAATTACCAAAGAACAGAATCCCAGTATTAAGTGTACAGTTTCTCTTAAGGACTGAGCTTCCCAAGACATGATCCCTTTTAGGCTGCTGTTTCTATCTTCTCCCACATCCTTGAAGAACAGTTTGAGAAGTCCAGGCATTTATCTGTGGCTCTGACAGGACTCAGTCCTGGATGATGAAAGGGTAGGAAGGATCCCCACAGAGCAGCTGATGAGTGACTTGTGAGGATGCTGAAAGTCCTCCCTGAATGACAGTGATCAAGGAAATGTGGTGTCCAAGAAAAACTGGCCCTTCTGGGCTCCAGCTAAGGACTTTTGCCCCTTACTTTTCCAGATCTGTTGCTTTTAAAAAGGATTCCTTTTGTCTGATGGTTTTAAATTTTTTCGTTTTTCTAAGTTAAAAAAAAATAGTTGCATTATTATATTCAGTTTCTTTGAGTTCTTCCTTATCTCTCTTAAAGGATAAGCAAGAAAGGATGGTTAAAGGATGGTTTTGTTGACATTGTGGATTGGATATGAAATCTAGCTTGCCTTTTGCCTTGATCCAGAAAATCTGGAGATTCTTTCCCTTGTATCATTCTCCCTGTCTTTTTCATGGGTTTTCTCTGCACTAGCAAAGACACTTCACTGGTTTTAAGTATCTTAAGGGGGAATTTTCATCATGATCACATCTTAAAATCAATGTTGCCTCTCCATTTCTTGGTGAGCTTTCTGCAATTCCCTCTAATCCAGGTCAGGCCCTTGTCAGACATTGGTGCCTTACTCTTTTGTTATAGATACATATTTATATAGAGAGAGAGATAGAGATCTGTATATATTTATATTCACAGTTATGTTTTCACACTGAAGGCTTTGGGGTTTTTCCTTTTGTATCCCATGGCTTTCCTAGCCTTTATTTGAGGAATGTTCAAAGTACATTAGAAAACCAGGAGTTACTTTTGCAGATCAGAGTTTTCTTTCAGTGGTACATAGTAATTAAAAACTAATTAGAAGTTCATAACATGAAGGCTAATTTATGAAGTGTAAGTAAATTTGTACTTTTAAAATGATGACAGTGCTTGTGTTTTATGTCTGATCTCTTAGACTAAAAATTAGTAGGGTTACAATTTTTTTTTAATTCCAAGAGGTATCTCAGTATCTCAGTACTGTTAAAAGAAATTTTGGGTTTGGTTTAAGGTTTTTGTGCCCTATTTTCTGGCAAAATATTTTGTGTCATTGAAAAAAAAAATTACAAATAGCTTGTGTCCATCTGTGCATGAAGACTGAATAGATGCTCATCAAGGATGAAATATGTGGATCTAAAAGAAGTTAACAGGTTTTCAAAATCACTTTATTTACTAGAACATATTTTTGTGGCATTCAAATTACAGCTAAGCCTTACAGAAACATATAAAGAAATTACAGAAATAAAACCTTGGAGTAGAAATATTTTTTTTAGTGTTCTCTCCTTATTTAGGTGTGGAGTACTGTGGAATTGTTTAAATGGAAATGGTAGGAATTGTATGAATTACTCTGTGGACATGGAATTCAATTCCTCAGAGTAGATGATTTAAGCCAACAGAGCATTCTGTGTTGTACTTCAGTTCAAATTTTTGGACATACAGTGAAAGGTAAAACTGAAGAAGGTAAAATGTAATTTTTCTGTCATCTCTTAGGTGTGGAAGATGCCCCAGTGCCAGTGTGCTTGGGCACCTTTAGGGATTGAATGTGTGTTGGGATCTCAGTTCTTGTTTGGAAGAGGAGCAGTGCTTGGAATTCCTGATTTCCATACTGGAATTTGCTGAAAGTTTGAGCCTTGGTACATTCACTGCATGCCAGGTCCAATTAAATACTGATTTATTCACAACCCTGCATTGGAAATTATTTCAGTAGAATTTGGTACTTAAGGAACATACACCAAATCTGAGGAACAAAGTAATTTTTGCTTAACACCTTTTGCTCTGATGAGCTCATTGAACAGTTAGACTGAAACAAGTCTAGTTTGGGTTTAGGCTCCCCAAATTCTGTCAGCACCTGGCAAACCCACCAGGTATCAGTGATGAATTTTCAGCCACCTGTGGGTGTATTGCATGTTGTGCTTTGGCTCCACATTGGCTATCAACACTACTAATTCCACAAGAAGTATGTAATTACAATTACATGCAAATACATTGCATTAAAAACTTACGATGAATGGAATATGCTTTTCTGAATCCACTAAAATACACACATGCTGAGAGCTGATCACTTGGAAATTCATCATTTTTCAAGTCTGGTTCAGATCATAGAAATTGAACTTATTCACTGCTAAGTGTGGTGTCTAATACATTTACACAGAAGTTATAATCTTGCACAGAAATAATAACTTACAGCATTTAAAATAATTTAGTGTAAATAATACATATTAGGGCAATATTCTACTGCTGGTCTGGGATTATTTTTTTCTTAAAAATCATCCTTCAGTGTTACACATGTATTTCATTGTTTCTTAAATGTTTTTCCTTGCTTCAGTTCAGAAATAAGTCTGTCTAGTTTCCAAATCCAGTGTTGTTCTCTTGGTGTTTAAAGCAAAACTAATTATTGTCAAAGGTCTTGAATGATGTACAGAACACACCCATAAAGAAATAAATTACATAACCTCAGAGAAAAAATTATTGACTTTCCAGAAGCAATTTTAGGAAACAGTAATAACATGCACAAGATAAAGAAGCAGTAATATGCCCTTCCAACACAGAATATCTGTGATCTGGAAATAAAGATTAAATATTTCTGGAAATAATGATGCTGATGGTCATATTTGGTGTTGATGAGGTGTTTGTAATCCTTATTAAGACTGTGAAATGGAAGAAGCAGGAATTGGGTTAGAGAACATTAAAAACTGATGTAAGGAAATAAATGTCAAACTTTGTATAGCTCATTCAGTCATTTCAGATTTACAATAGGGATTATATCCAGGGACGGAGAAGACAAAGAGCTGGGAATTCTTAGACTGAAAAGAAACTTGCATTTGCAGGTCACAGTCTAATAAAGTGGAAGTGTAGAAAGAAAAAGTGAGTGAAAGAAATGAGAATACAAGAACCTGGGCTCCTGTGCCACAGGAAGATCAGTGAAATAGCCAAAAACATCAGAGGAGAGAAGGGTTCAGGACAGAAGGGTTGATCTTACTGAGAGAGTAAAAAGCACAACAATCCTCACTTTATACTGCTGGTTACAAGAGACTCAAGAGGAGAATTCTGCCTGTAACCTCTGCAGTTCTCAGCAGGACAATTTCCTCTCTCAGGTGTGAATTCCTCCCTTCTGACTGAGGATTTTGGGTTTGCTCTCTGTGCTTTGTGCTCCTCTGCTGCCTTGGGCTCTGCCTTCCCCAGGGTGAGTCTGAGTCAGCTGGGAGACCTTGGGCTGCTAGAGCAATAAAACATCTTGCTTGTCTATAAAACAAAGGTTCCATTTTGCATGATGTGCCAGAAGAGTGATTCTATTTGACAGTTTCAATATTTTGATTTCACACCGAGCCCCATTTTGAATTGCATCTGTCAAGGTAAAGGAAAGGTTTGCTGCTACAGAGAGCACTGGCTGTGAGACAGGAGAGTCTTTATTATACTGCTGAGCAAATTTGTGTATTTTTCAGCTTTGTCTTCAGCTGGCAAGGAATCAGTTTCATTGTGGATATGACTAAAAAACAATCAATAAGGAATTAAACAGTCAGAAGTCAGAGAAGGCCTGATAATGATGGAAAATTGTATTACACTTTTCTATTTATTTTGTTTTTGCTAGCTAGTGAAATGAAAGTACAAGTATGGGAACTAAAAGTTAAGAGAAAGTAAATTTAAAAAAATACCCAAATTAGGGGATTTGAGGTGATTTAATGGTGAGGTTCATGGCCTGCTTTAGTTCTGTCTTTTCTGCTTATATTCTCGAGCAGTTATTAATTTAAAATAACCTGTTTTGAGCATACTGTCATAAAGTTGGACCACTGCTTTACTTGTTTTGGTAAATTTCTCATTATTGCTGTTTCTGTGTTACTGAATTGACTGTTGTCAGTATTTTTGTGATCCACGAGTCAGGTATGTGTTCAGAAAGAGAACATGTGAGAATGAGAAGGTTTATAGTTCTGGTGGAGGAGAGCTGTCTGTTCATGAAGAGTGAATGGATACCACATGTTGTACACACTGTTTTGAGTTCATGTAAGTGTTTTATAAAGTCCCAGAATCACAGATTGGTTTGAGTTGGAAGGGACCCCAAAGGTCCTTGAGCAGGGAGCCATGGAAGCACTGCATGTTAATCTGTTGCAAGATAATCAGAAATCTGAGAGAGTAATCAAAGAGGATTTTCTGCCCACCCCCTACCCCTCAATCCAGGAGAAAATCATCCCTGAAATGCAATTTAGGAAGGAGTATGTTGCATCCCAAGTCTTGGTGATTCAGAACACTGCCAGAAGATAAATGATACTGAGCTGAGATACACTAACTTTGCCCTTCTCAAATGGAAAGAGAATAGAACTTCTACTGTTGCAGCAAATTCTTCATCTCTCTGAAGTTTAATGATGTATGTTTCATCTGAGCTATCCTGGTGTATTATGGTTGGTTTTATTTAAAACTTTCTGACTCATCAGCCTAGCCTCCTCCTTCTGTGGTAGAATTCAGAATTCATCCCTTCAGGAGATTCCCATTAGGACCCAGATGCCTGTTTGTTAAGTACTCCATAAAGAAAGTGGTTTATTGATACAGGGTGTTGTTGTTGAGTAGATTGGCAGCTCTAAACACTGTAGTAATGAGAAGTCATGGTAAAATGCAGTTCTGCAATCACTGTGATGATTGATTGGGGTTTACTGTAAAAAGTCCTGTTAGTTGAAGTTCAGAACTCCCTTTGAGAGCTCTTTGCTGGTTCAGAGAGTACCCAGATGAGTTTACTTGGTTTTTTGCTCTATCTGTATTTTCCCTGGGTGCTAAGGTTCCAAGTTCTGCAGACTGGGTCATCAGGTGTTCACCTGGAATATGGATTTTGTCTGCCTTAATTCTGGGTGCATTAAGTAGCCACAGATAGACACCAGAATTATAAAATTCATTTGGGCTTCCTTTTTGCAACTTGTTCCACTTCTCTCTCTCTCGCTCATTTCCTGGTTTAGCCTCTGTTTTTCTTTCTCCCCTTCACCTCAGCCTGCTCCCTATCTCAAATAAACATATTTTGGAAGCAAAATAAGATTTTCCTTTTTTCTTCCCCCTCCTCTCCCATTTGGCAATATTTTGTTTAGA
Source organism: Entomyzon cyanotis (assembly GCA_024500445.1). Classification (NCBI taxonomy): domain Eukaryota; kingdom Metazoa; phylum Chordata; class Aves; order Passeriformes; family Meliphagidae; genus Entomyzon; species Entomyzon cyanotis. Next base: position 4,870,432 of record JAKEPQ010001004.1, read on the forward strand.
CATTGGGAGTAGCTGAAGGTTGGAGATTTTCTTACAGTGAATTAATTTTGGTGAAATCAATTGAAACAGCAGTAGGAAATGAATGCACCAGAAAACTCCCATTTTTTGTGAAGGTGGAGATAATGAGCAGGAGATGATCCCAGAAGTCCTTGTGTTCATTTCTCTTCCTCTGTGTTAAGGTATTTTCTGAGCTAACTATGCCTTATGCAAGCAATCTTTCAAGAATGTAAAAAAACCCCAACCCAACTCTGTATAACTTCACCTGATAAACAGAAATGCTGTCCTTCTGCAGATGACATATTTATTCATCTACAGCAAGCCTCCAAATGTTTTCTTCTGTGTTTTTCAGCCCCTCTAATGATTGGGAGTATTTTATTTGTTTTTCACTGAAGATATTCCCCCATTACTCTCTAATTATATATTAGTAAGCAAAATCTGGACTTGGGAATTATTAGTGGATAGATATTCTGGAATAACCTTCAGACTGTTTTTTTTTTCCCTTCCCTTCCATCTTCCTAACTTAGTTTGAAGACAGAACTGATAATTTTATGAGCAAGGCTCCAGAATCACACCCCCAGTCGTGGACTGCCTGGAGACTGCAGAGCCTCTTGAGCAGCCTGTTCCAGTGTCAAACCACCCTCACAGTAGGAGAGGGTTACACTGTGTTTGCATGAAATTCCCCATATTTTGATTTATGTCCATCGCCTCTGGTTCTGTCACTGGGCACCATTGAGAAGAGCCTGGATGCTGCTGCTTTGCTCCTTTTCCCATTGAGAATTTATGGATGAGATCCTCCTGAGCATTCTTTTCTCTGGATTGAACAGTCCCAGCTCTCTCAGCTTCTCCTTGACAAAAAATTCATTTCCATTAATCATTTCCATGACCTTGGGCTGGACCTGTCTTTGCTTCAAACACTGCTGCATTTACTTTAAAGAGGGAATACAAAACACTGCATATTTTTGCCATGTATTTTCCTTTTACTTGTGGCCTTTTAGGTTCATTTTCAATGAGAAACCAGTCAGACATTGATTTGGGACACCAGCTCAAACCTCATTCCTTTCTTTCATCTTCATCTTTTTCACTGTTAGTTCTTAGTCTTCAGAGGATCACAGAATCCTGGAATGGTTTGGGTTTGAAGAGACCTTAAAGATCATCCAGTTCAACCCTCCCACTATCCCAGGTTGCTCCAAGCCTCATCCAGCCTGGCCTTGGACACTTCTAGGATGGAGCAGCCACAGCTCCTCTGGGCAGCCTCTGCCAGTGCCTCAGCACCCTCACAAGTGAAAATATCTTCCTAACACCTTATCTAAACACCTTATTTTTTAGTTTAAAATCTTCTTATTTTTATCTACTAGTGTAAGTTGCAGGTACTGTGTTTTTGTTTTTATTAGAATATGACTATGTCTTTATCCCAAATGTAATGGTAAACCATTTCAAAACTATTTTAAAAAGTTATCAATATATGAGTTAGAGTTTCCAATTTAGAAGAACATCTTGACTTGTGGAAGCACTAGATAATTCTGTGTTTTCCCTAGAAGTAATTATTCTCTAGTTGTGTCACACTTTAAAGCTTATCTATGGAATTCTGCAACTTATGTTTTCTCCTTAGAGACAGTATGTTTTAATTTTTTTTTCTGTTCTGACTGATGTTGGATGACTCTTCTGCCAATGAAGGATGGAAATGGATATTTAATATCTTGTAGAAAATGTTCTTTTCTGAGTTTCAATTAACAGTAAATCAGTTCAGCTTTCCTGTTGTTGTCCCCACTTAGAAAAGTATTCTATAGAGCAGAACCATGTATGCCTATTGCATCAAGAAAAATATTTATTTGAAAATAAATTTTTTTTTGAATGTTTTTTTAAGACTTCCACCTACATAAATATACGGTATTTTTAATACATGGTCAGTTATTTTACTTGATATCATATTCAGTAAAAGAATGGAAAACAAACAAAAAATACAGCTTTTGGATCAGGCATTATTGAGCAGGTGCTGCAGACACCTTCTATTATCCTGAAATGTGCCAGAAGAATTTTGTTAATACACAGTGAAAAAATCTTTATTCATTCATAGAATCATAGAATCATTAAGGCTGGAAAAGACCTTTCAGATCAATGAGTCCAGATGTTAATTCAGCACTGCCAGATCCACCAGTGAACCTTCTTGTCCTTAAACACCACATCTGCCTGTCTTTTGAACACTTCAGGGGTGGTGATTCCATCACTTCCCTGCTCCAGTCCTGACCACCCTTTCTGCTTTGTTTCTTCACCTTTCAACCAGTTAATTATGACATAGATCCATAGTTGATTGTACTGCTCTTCTTCAAGGATGTAAGCCAAATTCACCTCATTTAATTTAATACCTAATTTTTAAGGCCTTTTGCAGTTTCTCCAAGGAAGTTATGAATTCATCCAGTTGAAGGGAGATTTGTGAAAATGAGTTAAAAATGTTTTTATGTTCATGACTTGTTTCAGGTTAATAAATCTTATCCGTAACACTGAAACTGAGAATCAAACATAATTAGTGAGGAAAGTGGTATTTTTGTGCATAGCACTAGCTAAAAATATCAAAGACCCTCAGGATATGGTGGTAAATCTATTTTTAAAGAGAGCATTGCTGTTTAATGAAATGCTGAGCCCAGGGAATGCAGTCAAGGATAATCAGAGGCACTCATCACCTTTGACAGGCTGCAGTATTTCTTACAGCTTTGTTTCAGCCCGTGACTTCTTACTTCAGTAATAGAATACTTTCTGTGCCCATTCTTAAGGAAGATATTAAAGCTTAAAAAAGCATAATAATAATTTTGAAAAAAAAGGTAGCTGCAGGGGATGGGAGCATGCTTGAAACATCGGATTTGAAATATTTAGATTCCTTTAATCAGACTTTCAAATCACAGGAGGGTTGGCTCAGTCCTTCATCTTTTGCAAGCCAGATAAACCCAGCTCAGTGCAGAATGACTGAAATCCCTGATGTGTTGGCTCAGGGAATCACTTTACTGGTGTTCAGAGCACACGTACTGGTGGTCTTGTTAGATTGTCTTTCAAGGTCTACAAAGAGCAGCTCTCCCTTGGGACAGGACATTGTACCAAGTGTGGATCTGCTGCAGCCAAAGAAAGGAAATGCTCCAGGAATTCTGAGCCCATCACTACCACTGTTTCCACTCTGAGAAGTGTGAAGTGTGTTAAAGGAATGGTTAAAGGAATGTGATTAAAGAATGTGTTAAAGGAGTGTGATGAGACTGATCCAATTTCCATCAGGAGCTAGAGAGGAATCCATTAGAAGATCCACATGGAGAAGTTTTCTGATATTATTGATGCAATAGGATCAGCATTGTGTGTGACCTCTGCATTCATGGTGATGAGCTGTGCTGGACTGCACTGAAATACTGAAAATTAATGATTCCTTCTTTAATGCATCTCAAATATATTTATCTTTATTCTCCTTCAGTACATCATTAGGAAAGAGTGGAAAGGACATGCACCAAAGTTTATTTTCAGTTAGTAAGTTTAACTAAGTGTTCTCCACAGCAGTAAAGTGGTTCACTGATGAGAACTCCATGAGTAGAGCTCAGCATAAGCTGACACTGAAGAGCTGTAAAGAAATAGCTGTGGACCAGTGGCAGCACCTTCCCTTTTGTCAGTAATATTTTCCTATAGGAAGCTCTTTCTAGAGCTTTATTTCTTTGCATCTGCTCCTTCTGGCCTTGAGGGTGGGCAGCTTAAAGTTATTTTTAGACCTTTTGTGAGCCTATTTATGTGCCACTGGCTTTTTTTTTTTTAAATTTGAAAAGCCAAGGAGCTTTTTATAGCATCGTTAAAGAGGCAGTGGTCATGGCTCAGTAGTTAAAATTGAATTCTATTTTGCACTTAAAAGCTGAGATTTATCCTTTCAAGCCTTGTGCTGGCTTAATGATTTAATGCAATTGTATGTTTGCTGGGAAGCAGTTTCTGGCTGCTTTGGTCTGGTTATGTGGTTTTCTGCCTTAAAAAAAAGAAATGAAACAGGTTTAGTTTGTACTGTGTATCATCTTTATGCTGTATTTGTAGATATTTTTGAAAACTGGTGCATTTTCAGGTTAAAACCCAAGCCTTTAGCTTTACCTAAAATAGCCTAAGCTTTGAATCAGTAACTTAAACCATAAAAAAAAGAAATACATACCCTAACTACCTGCACATTAATAATTAAATTTTCTGAAAATTCACAATGGAAACTGCCCAGAGAAAGACTGATGCATAAGGCACAGGTAGAGGGGCAGTTTCACCATGCAATGACTTGCATTTTGTCTCCCTATTTTTTTTTTCTCTGATGGGATTGAGAGAAGCTTGTCTTGGAATCTCATAAAATAGCTTGCTTCTTCTGCACACGTTATTTGATCAAAGTCTGGGATCTGCAGGTATTTTTCTGTTAATGAAAACTGGCTGTGGAAACAAAGCTTTACAGCAACTACGTCAGTCCTCTTTGTGTAGTTGGCTTTTGACGCATTTTTGTGTTGTTAAAATAAATATAGTTGGTTTTTTTTCCTCTTGAAGTCATGACCCCACGTGTGCTTTCTAACACTGACGTGTGTTTCCTTCTGCTCCTCACCAGATACTTTAACTTCTCCTGCATTCCATTAATTAATGTCCTTAAAATATGTGGGTATCTGCTGGAGAACATCCATCTACCTGTGTCATTCTTAGCATGACATTGCAGCTGCATTTTTCCATTTTCCTTGCTGTCTCTTCTGGAATATTGCCTTGCTTGTGTTTTCTGGGGGCTTTGACAAAAATATGTCCAGATGATTTTAATTTGTGGGTGTCAACTTCAAAGCTGTTGGGCTTTGAGGGTCTCACTCCTTTCAATCTGTTTCCACCTCTCAACCTCAATTTTTGATGTTTGATCTGTTCTTGGTTTTCTCTATTCAAATGAAAACAACAGAAGTTTCAGAATACCCAGTTTTGAGGAAGGTCTCAGTGTTCACAGGGAGAGGAGGAGCAGATCTCAGTCAAGCAGGAAAATTGTTCTCCTCAGCTCTGGTTGTGCCTGTGAGCATTTTCTGCCCTACTGCAGCCTCTGCCAGGTCACTGTTCCTCAGTAATTCCAGGGAAATCTCAGCCTCAGTCTTTCCCTGAAGCTTCCACAGCATCAAAACTTGCAGAACTTCCCAAGAACATCTTGCAAACCTTCTCCTGGTAACACAATTATGTTAATAGAAGCAAATAATCTCTCTGCATCCTTGAGATACCTGGCTTTGCAGGAGCTGCCATCACTTTTCTGAGCCCCTGGTGGAGCTCCAGCAAGGATCTTCAGCTTCACAACAGGATTGTCAATCTCCTTTATCTGCTTTGGCTGCAGTTGTTGGTGCACAGCAGGAATGGGCAGCATTGGGGCATCCCACAGCTGCTTTGCCCACCAGTTTTACCTCCATCCTTTCCAGGAAAAGGCTTATAAAAGCTGCTTGGAAACACTATCAAGTGTCTTCCCCACAAGGTTTGCTCTCACTTGAGAAGAGCAGAGCTTTACAGCAGCTGTTTTCTGGCCACAAAGAGAAAAAAAAGGATGGAGAATTATTCTGAATTTCAGAAAATTGTGGTTGTGGTTCAAGTTAAATATGGTAACTGGGGTTGAAATAAAATTATATCACTTCATGAGGAAAACTGATTTGTATCTCTCCATCTTCTGGGGGGGGGGGCGTGCTTTTCATATTTTGCATGTTCTTGTGTAAATTGACTCAGTTTTTCATAGGTCAGGAGCCCTATCTGTACAGGGATCTCTGGTTGGATTCTCTGTAACTCTAAGGCTGCATGTGGAGGTCACTGCACCAGTGGATTTGGGCACTTCAGGTTAAGTGCAGGGGTTTTTTGTCACTGCTACCAAGATTTCTAGAGATGATTGTGCAGCTATTTCACTTACTGGAGGTAATTTGAGCCATGCTTTTTGTTTGATGATGAGTCACGGTCAGCATCTGCCAAAAGGAGCCTTTCATCTTCAGCCTTACCCTGCCAAGGTTTCCCTCTGGTTAGGAGACTCTTTTCCCTGGTTAGGATCTCTGTTCCATGAAAGTGCTTTGGAGCTCTGGGCTCCATTATGTTCCAGGTCCTGGTGGATGCTCACAGGATTGTTTGTAGTGTAAAGTGAAGCCCAAAGCACCTTGATGTGCTTGAGTCATTTCTGGATTCCAAACAAAAGAGGTCACATCCAAAATAATGTCCTTTACTTAATTTTCAGCACTGAACACACCTGGGATTTCGTTAGTGTGGATTCCAGACAAAGCTTGGATTCTGCTGTGGGTGCTTTCCTGGCCCAGCCCAGCTGTGTTGCTGATCACTGGTTGTGATTAATGATGGATGCTTTCCCTCAGTTCCAGCTCTTACTGAAAATACCTGAGGAAGAACTGATTGCAGCTGCAGTAATTATATTCATATTATCATAAGTGAGTTTCCAGCAGCTGCTTGATCTTCCGATTTATGGAAGTGCCCTGGAGTTCAGGATGGAAGTGCACGGTCTGGGAGCCTCTCTGCACTTAACTGAGTGATGAGTTTACCCCAAATCAGCCAGATAGGCACTGACAGCAGGAAAAGGTGCAACTCTTCTATTAATGGTGGTGGAGAGGCCAGAGAATGATTTAACACTCAGCTTGAGGGAGTTGATACTAACTATGTAAGACCTGCAATTTAAAAAGGTGATTTTTTTCCCCTTTATCAGTCTCATTTTTATATGTTGAATTCAGTGTGAACATTGAGAGAAGCTGACAGGGGCCAGGGAATCACACTGGCCTTTTTTGGGTCATTTTCTAGCAGCATGTGGATGGGTCAGATCTTGAATGAGATGTTGGGTGAGGTGATAGGGGTTGGGCTAAAAAGGTGACTTAAATCAGAGGTGAGTGTAAGCAGAACATAAACACTCAAGTGGACATGAGTATCTTAAAACAACTTCCAACTCTTGGTAAATAAATTTCCCTTTCCATATTTTTAAATTAAAAACTGATTACCTACTGGAGTGCAAGAGTATGATATGGAGAGTCATTATAGCCTGGGCCATCTATTATCTACAGAACTTAGAACTGAATTGTAGTTCCTTGGCCAAATTTTGTCCTTTCTTTGCATTTCCTCCTCTTCTGGGAATAACACTGACTTTGGAAAAGTTTGTTATTGATAGTGATGAATAGGAAAAAAACCAAAACAATCTGAGTGTGGGGATTAGAAGACTGAAAGGAAGGAATTAAATGATAAACAAAAGAAATTTCATTTGGAATCAGTGACCCAAGAGACTGTAGGATAGTTTTTTAGACTAAAACTGCCTATTAAACAAATTACTATTATTTTTATTGTGCCTCAAGTAAACTCAGTTTAAGCAATGAGCATTTATGGGCAGGGCAAAGGTGCTGTCTAAAGATTTCTGTGTGTTTTTGGAAAAGCTTTCGTGCTGCAAAAAACTCTTTTCAATTATTAATAGAACTGAGATTGAGAATAGATGATTTCTTCACTGTAATAAAAAGGGTACATCAAAACACAAAATGTTTCTGTACCTTCACATCACTAAACATACATCTCTCCTAAAGCTGGCACAAGAAAGGGTAATTTATTGTTGTAGAAAGGCTTATGACAATAAAAATCATGAAACAATCAAAGTATTCACCCTTAGAGAAGAAACTGCAGTATGAAATCTACTGAACTTGGGAGGAAATGTGACTAAAATAATACACTGACATTGGTAGACTTAGTAAATATTTCATCATTTTTAAGTCCATGCACTTGCAAATCTTTAGGGTTTGGTGGATTTTTTTGTCTTCTTGCATATTTGATACCTATTATTTTTACAAGCATTGTCTTTTCAGTTGCTTGATCAGACCTTCCTGTTTTGGATCCTGACATGAATGTAACAACTCTCTTTCATTTTCCCCCCTGAATTCAGTTTAGATTTATTCCCAGGCATTACACTCTGTATTGTATATTATTTATTATCCACTGGAGGGAAAAGCAAAGTATGGATGTAAAATGAAATGAAAGGTGAACGCTAAGAAATTCAAAACCATTAATTTTAAGGTAGAAGAGCACAGGCATCATGATGGAAGTTGTGAGTGAAGTCCTATTTTTCATTTGAATCTAGACTCATTAAGTAGTAAACTTGGAAAGTGGAGTTTGTGGTAAGTCATTGAGATGGTTTTTAAGATACCCATAATAATTATAATAATACATGAAATGCTGAGCTGTGCTGTGCTCTGTAAGGAATGCTCCAAACTGTTTCTTATTATTGTATTTTGTGTTACTCCTGAGCAGCCTTTACCCACCTCACCCTACAGCAACTCTGCCAAGCCCAGCAGCATCAGGCACAATAAATCTACATCACACTTCACCAATATTTCCTTTTTCCCCCTTGATTTATTGATGGAAAGCAGATATGAAGATGGGCATCACTAGCAGCTTATTTCAAGCTGTCACTTATTTTCCTTCTGAATCACAGGGACTTAAAGAGGAAGAGACTTTAGAGTATTCAGTCATGATCTCTAATATGAAACAGAATTTTGTGAGAGTAAGCTGTGGGGTGATTAGTGAGTGCTGATTGCATGGTGACAGCAGGCAATACATACATGTGTGCAGCCTCTAATGATGGAACTTAAATTTACATGAGGAATATTTTTATGTCAGTATCCACTCTTTGTTTCTGAGCCAGTTCCATGTGGGGCCAAATTAGTTTCTTTCTTGTGTTCTCTCTTGTATTTTGATGTTCTGTCTCCCTTTCTGGGAAGAGCCACCCATCTGTGATTTTGGAGAGCTTCTTGCCATTTATCTGGCATTATCAGGGAGGCTGTGCAGGCTGGACTTCTGTACAGTGCTGTTTGCAAGCCCAGGGTGACATTAGCCATGGGTTATGTCTGTACTGCTTGTCCTGAGAGCAGCCTCCCCAAAACAAGCCCTGCTTTTTGTCTCTCATGGCCTCTTGCTTTTCTCACTGCTGCTGTCAGCTCCACTAACTCACTTATATTTGATCCCTTGTGCACAGGAACTGATTTATACAAATAATTAGCATTTTAAAATAGCTATAATTTTTAAAAGCTGTTTGTTCTTTTCATATAAACTGGTTAGGTTTTTTTTTCCCTAAGGCAATTTAAGCCATGTGGTTTTTTCATTTTCTGTATTTCCATGCTATTCAATTGAGAAAGCAAATGACTTTATTTCCTTTCCAGTTCTCCATTTTAATTTGTGTACATGTATGACATCAACAATAAGCTGATTTTTCCAATATTGAAATAATGGTATTGATTTAACCAGAGTTTCTCAGCCTGCCTGGCACATGTATTCCTGTAAGATAGAAACTTCCTTGAGATAGAAAGTCACAGATTTGCCATTGAAATGGTATTGTTAAAGAAACATAACATTAAAAGAGATAGATAAAAAGTGAATTATTGGGAATTACTGGGAGGAAAATACCAATTTGGCTTAGGGTACACAAGTTGTCCCAGGTTTGTGAAAATGTTTTCCCCCCTTGGTTGCTGGAGAATCACAGAATTGATTTAATTCCAAAAGGCAGTTTGTTCTTAGAGTGTTAATCCATTTCTGATATTCTGATTATCATCTAGATAAACAATCAGTTTAACTAAACAATATTGTTCTCAAGATGGAGTGCTGATGGCTTTTTGCCTGCTTCAGACAATTTTCAGAAAGGAAAAGACTAGAAGAGCACCACAGGCAGAGGTAAATGTTGTTTCTCTCCTCCTCTGGCTCCTGTAGTCCAGGAGAGTCCTTTGGATGTGAATTTTGGAATTTATTTCCATGCCAGCTCTGGGGCTGTGCAGTGGCACGAGCAGAGAGCTCCAGGCACGGCTGAGCTGCAGCCTACAAATGCACTCTTCTCTCCCCCTCTGCCTTATTCCTTTTGATGGTGTTTGTGATTACAAAGCCAAATTATCCCCAGTTATTGTCACTCACATTTGGCAATTCAGGTGGTGATTTGATCTGGTGATTTCCTGTGTTCTGGGGGCCTCTGCAAGAGAACAGTCCCACTGCAAAAATGTGGAGATACCCAGCTGAAGGATATTGCAGCTAAAAGAAGAGAAGGAAACTACTTTTTTATGACCTTGTACTCAATTATGCATCATTAGAGTCTTGTATATTTAGGAGGGAATGCTGCTGTTTAGCCAATTTCCTACCACCTGGAAGTAACTTGATTTACAATTAAGAAAAGTGTTCTTTTTAGTAATATCCAAAATCCTAATGTACTGTTTTAGTGACGTGCCGTACAATGTGTCATGTGCTGATTAAAGTCGAGTTTTGTCCTTTTTGGGAATGATTCTAATGCAGTCTAATCAAAGAATTTAATTTAATTACATGTGTAATACAACTTTCTGCCTTTTACTTAATTGGTCTCGCCTACGTTGTTTCTGCCTATTAGATGACAATTTAGCAATTTCCAATTTGTATATCCCTGAGGGAGGCTCAATGGGAATAAATGGGAGTAAAAAAAATCTCTGCAGCTTTATTCCTCGATTTACTTGCTTGATGGCATCTCTTTTGTAGTTGTATGGAAGAAGAGAAATGGAGAATAGTAAGTAATAAAAGGCAATCTTTTGTATGAAAGGCTTACATGGAGAACAAAGCAGATCGTGTAATCTTTGCTTTGTGTATTTACAGTGTTATTTGCTTAGCATAGGAGATATAAACCAAATTTTAATCATAAAGTACTTTCAGTTTTAATATTAACCCTCTAATCCATTTATAAGTGTATAATTGAGTAACTCAGGGCAAATTAGTGCATTAGAGCCATGGTGACTTCTCAGCTGTGGATGGGGATGTTATAAAACTGCTACAGAATTTTGGGGTACAGTTCGGCTGGTAGTAGTAGCAGCCTGTCATTTTGGGATAATCTGGCTTTGGAATTTCTGTATTAACTTGCTCTTTTTAGATGGAAAAGAACAAAGAAATTTTTTTGTTTTGACTCTCAAATTGGCCCAAAGCTCTGTGTATGTTAATATCTGTGTATTTTTTTGGGGGTTCTGTCTTCTTTGCAGGAATTGGGAACTCGGTGGCACAGCATGATTTTAAGAAAAATCATGTTGGTGATCTATATAAAAATGAATTTCAACTCCTTCATAAGCTGGAAGTGAAACTATGATAATTTTGCCTCTCTTTAAAGGTAGAGAATAAATCTGATTCCTAAACAGGGATTCAGTTTAAAATAGATGCCTAAATCTAGATATGCCTGTGTTTTTTATAGTCAGAAAAATCTAGTCAATGAGTGAAAAGTATATGTCATTTTCATAAAAGAGATGGCAAAGCACTGTTTTCTATTTCAATGTCTTTGAATTTTCCCTTGCAGTTTCCCTTTTTTTTTTTTAAAGGAAAATTTGTCTTGCAAATGTTTAGATATGAGAATCTTCTGGACTTTTATTATATGTAAAGGAATATTACAAAGAAACAGAGAAAACCAGAATTTTGATTAAAATAGTTTCTTCGTTCATGAAATTTAGATTTAGGTGAATGAAAAGACTTTGTAAATTTCTGTTAAACATAAATGCTGAAAAAAACCACCTTCAACGTTTAAATATTTTAAAACATTGCTAAAGCTTCTAAATAATACCAAGTTAATGTTTTACTTGAAATAATTACTTCTCAGTTTATAAAGCAATATAAAAATTACTCTAAAATCTTCATATTCTTAAAGCTAGACATTTCCAAAGCATTATTTCAAGTAGACATGAGTGAAATACTGAAGTGAAAAATCATACCATTCCTTAGTCCTGTGAAGGTATTCTTCATTTTAAGAAAAATACTTTCTCTTAAAAATCATGAAACTTCTGAAAAAGTTTAGCAGCAGACTCAAAACAGTATCTTCAGTGTAAACTTTTAATGGGAAGATCATATTTTGGGGCTTTTGTTTTAAATTGTTCCCCAGCTGGAGGCTTTGTGCTTGTGGTGATAACAAAGGGTGCTTGGGGAAGTCGATTTTTAAAACCAAGGTGTCTGTCTCAGACTTGTAGTATTTATAATTCCCTCACTCCCTGAAAATGTAGTGAAGAAATCCATTCTCATATAAGAGATTTGTGTATATGAAGTTGATAAGAAAAGTTGTTTCATAAGTGGCACCAAAAATCCTGGGTTTACCTCTGAGTTCTTTACTCAGCTGATATTCTGTGAAAGCTTCCAAGCGTGACTTTGCTCACACGTGAAATTTCCCTGTCTGAAATTTAGATTACTATGTTCAAACCATTCCTAGACCCTATGAAGCAGGAGTAAAAATCCCCTCGATCTCATTTGACTTTAGTGGGTTTGTTTAATTTGCTTTATTTCCTTGAGGATGGTTTGGTCACTGCCTGGACATCAGGACACCCCTGAGCAGGGCTGTGCAATCCATTGTCCATAAAAAAGGTTGTATGGCAGGAAACTGCTCCTAAATGACTATCATTCCATCACAGTAATTAAATAAATACTGAATTTCTGGCTGCAGGGCTCAAATCTGATTCTAGTGGACATTTGCCTTTCCCAGGGGAGCTCAAGCTCAAGGCTCACTGAGTAGGAGGACACCTGGCAGGGCAGTTCTTGGGGAAGATATGGTGATTTCCAAAGGGGGAGTTTTGGCTAAAATAACAGTGTGTTTTAGAGCTGTGCTCATTTTCTGGTTAACTGGTAGAGCACATCAGGCAGCTAGCACAGCTCAGCAATACGTGGGGCAAAGTGTGCAAAGGTAAATGGATATAAACGTGATGAGCTGGAGGTGAAGGCAATCCCAGCTCTGCATTTGGCTGAAGGAGAACCCAGGGCTGCCAAGGGCTGAGCACAACGAGCAACAGAAGTAGGAGAAACAGCACCTTGCTTTATTACCTGTTATTTCCTTCAGTTTAAAACCATTACCCCTTGTTCATCACTATGAGTCCTGCAAAAAAATCTGCCCAATCTTTCTTGTAACTCTCTTTTTAAGTACTGAAAGGTTGCTTTGAGGTCTCCCAAGTGCATTTTCCTCTCCAGGGTGAACAATCCCTCCTGGTTGGTTTTGTGAAAATACTTTGTTTCTGAGCATGCTTCTAAATACACATGCAGGTGTCGTTGCTGGTGAAAGCATTAAATAAACTTCTGATATGTACAGAGTTTTTTTGGAAAAGAAATTGTTTCGGTGAAATGGTGTGTGGGTGAGTGAGATGTGTATAATTCCTGTTCTAAGTGCTGAGCAGGTGACTGCAGTGGAAGCTGTGACACACACTCACTGTGCCCTGAGATTTCTGGAGCATGATGAAAGTTTTTATGCCCAAACTCACGTCTGTGAACATTATTCCTGTCACTAGTTGAAAAATAACTTCTGTAGGCTGAACCTCCAGTGTGGTTGGACCACATTGCTGTACTGGGAGATGTTCACTGCTGTTCTGGTGCTTTGCTTTCTCAATCTGAGGATGTCCTGCTTGTCCCCCAGCTTTGCTCTTTGGCCAAGATTCTAGATTTCCTTGTTTAAATATGGCATCACTCACAAAACTTGCATGTGGGACTTGAGAATCTGTAATAAAGTCTGTGCAACTCTATATGTGGAAAGAATCAATGTGTCTGTGGCAAAATAAACATTTTAGAGTCAGTGGACTGGGCTGGCTTGAAATACAAGACTCTTCAAGGGACTCACCAAAGAGTGCTCTGAACAGAAAATGTGAAGGTTGCAGGTGTGATAAAATTATACAGGTTATACTGGGAAAACAGTGGCTTGGAAAAGAACTTGTTTATCACGCTAAATCATCTTGAGGTGAACGTCTGCTGCAGTGCTCTGGGAAAAGGGCAAATGTTACCTTTGTGTATAAAAAGACAAGCAAGGAGATGGTAAATTAATAATTCATTATGAATGTAAAGTCTAATTGTATCTTGAAGTGACAGTCCACGGTGAAATGTGCATTCTTGCACACTGAGCATTCATGCACCCTATGACTGTAACCCAAAAAATGTTTGAATCACTTCCTTGGTGAAAAACTTTCGTTTTCCCTATGTTGTATGTAAAGTTATGTATCTCTGCATTTTTCCTTGGCTAGTCACCGAGATGGACTCTTCTCGTGTGAATAATTTCCCAGAGGTTCAGTCTGTCCTGGTGGTTTTTGCCCCTTAATTTGGTTTTTGAGTGGGATCTCAGCATTTTCTCTGAAGTAACCTTCCAGTTGTGTGCCCCATGCCCCAGTCATATTCCTTTAGAAGAGGAGCATTGTCATCAATTTAATGATTTACTGTGAATTTGGGATCTTTTCTTTGGAGAAAGCGAATTGATGCTCCAGGTTTATCACCTGCAGGAGGCTGTGAAACTCCTCTGAGAGTTTTGGGGTCCTGGAAACACCCAACTCCACTCCTGTACATCCTGCAGTGCCCTGGGAGCAGCAACAACCATCAGTGCTGGGTCAGGACAGAGCCCAGGCTGGGAAGTGATCCAGGGGTGATTCCTGACCAGCATTTCTGGTTTCTTTGGGGTGTTCCAGGAGCAGAGACATCTGGTGGCTTTGTCCCTTAATGCTCAGTGTGTGCAGAACAGGACAAAGATGAGATTTGCACCAGGTGAGCACCTGGTTCCTTCACCTGAGGCTTCCTGGGAAAGGTGCTTTGAACATAGCAGAGGTTCTTACCTTGTTCCACTCTGTTTTCACTGTTTATATTTTGGGGTGGACAATCCTCAGTCTTTTCCTGAGGAGATTCAGACAGCTGGAGCAATAACTAGGCATGACTGTAGAATTGAGGTTTTTTGGTCTTGTTTGTTATATCTGGCACAAAATTCCATGTTTTTAATTTCCATATGTTTTCTTCTGAACTTTCTGCCATATAAAGGCAATAATGAATTACACAAATGAGCAACTGAATATGAACATATATATTTTGACATTTATTTCTCTCATTATTACTGTTCACTGAGAGAGAAGTAGGAGGTACAGCATGGCATTATTTTGGATAAAGAGAATTTTGAAATCCTTGTGTAGCTCAGCTGTGATAAAGGGAGGATATTTAACTAAATCTTTAAGTATTATTGTACTTAAGCTTTTCCAAATTTCCTAATGAAAGGCTATTGATGAATGGACTCTTATGCCCCTATGGAAATTGCTGTATTCACAGAGTAGGCTATAACCATTATTATTATTATTTTAAATTTCTTATTTCTTTAGGTAGCTAACAGCTTTGCTGCATGGTGATTGCCATGGGAGTCCAAATTATTTAAATGGGTAAGTGAAAAAAGAGGCAAATGGAAATTAATTGTTATGCCTCTTCATTTGCAGCTGATGGTTTTCAGATTTGGAGTTAGGAATTAAAAAGCTGTGTGCCCAGCACGCAGTATAATCACATTTAAGCAGAAGATTTGTGTAGCCAACTATCTCTTCTCACTGCTCCATTTTCAAATATGACATTATATCCAGTGGAACGATTCTTTCCTGGTTTAACTTTTTGTCATCCGAAATGTTGTGGGTCAGATAAGTCTAAGCTGTTGAATACTGCAGACTTCAGCGCTATAGTTTGACTTTTATCTCCTCTTCAATTATTTCAAATAAATAATTAAATTCTAAATGCAAATTTTTTAATTTAATTGACCTTTCTCAAGATTAATGGCAAAATTTATCTTTTCCTCTGCACGGTTCAGATATTAAAGCCACCGTTTCTCTTTCTGCAATCAGTTTTAGGCCAGGAGGAGAGATCATTACTTGTGGGTCACTTGAGCTACTGAATTTTACAGTTGCATTTTATAGTAGTTAATGAAATACAGATTGTACTTCTAAATCTGGGAAATAATTACAAGTAAACACAAAGTATATGTTAATTTGCTTTAATTTACACTATTAGTATCAGCCAATGATACATATGTATTCATCTCACAAGAGGTTTGATTCTTGGTTCCCTCTTTGCTTGTAAATGATTATAAGCTGGAGTGTCACTTCCAGTTTAAAATCAGTTGCAGGACTTGTATTTAGGCTGGAATTATGTGCTCCTGACATGATGTTATATATTACCAGTGAGATTGCACAAGGAAAGAACCAGGCAAAGTTTTAAAAGGAAACTTGCCTTATGCATTTTTTTTCCTCTTGAGTGTGAGAGCAAGAGTATCATCCTCACTTCAAGTTTTCCTGGAATTTAAAAGCATTGGCTGTACAGGGACTCTTCATGCTCATAAACATTCTGCATTAGTGGCAGTAACATGGTCTGGCACAGTGTCCCTGCTGTCTACTTCTTATAGGAAAGGAGGATGAACAGGAAGCATAATATTGAATAAAGTCTCCAACTGCCTCCTGTCAGCCTCATTTTGGAAGCAGCTTGCAAACTCATCTGTGGATGATAGTATTTAAATAGGTAGTTAGCCATGAGGAAGAGTTTTTGTGTTCCTGTTCTATTGTTTCTTCCTAAGGGTAATTGAATAAGGGCTATCTCTGTATTTTATTCTTCCAAGCTAAGCAGCAGTGTTTTAGTTACTTAATGAAAGTTGAAATCTACTTATGTTGAGCAGATTTCTGCTTTTCTTTTAATACCATGCCTGCTCTTAACCTTGTTTTGTTTGGAAAGTATCAGATAATTAATTCCACTTCATGGATTTATACTCTTAGAAGAGGACATGCAATGATCTGAGATGTGTCACTGGCGGCTGGGATCTGCCTGGGACCTGCTCACTGTCCTGCCAGGAACAAAGGGAGGAGTTTGCAGCACCCCCAGTGATGTTCCCTGACTGAATTTTTCACCTGTTAATTTTCTCTGCCATTTTCACTTGTGTGAAGCTGTCAGTGCTGTTGGATTGTACCTGGCACTGCTTGGGGACAGGGGGATGTGGAAGGCTCTGCCTCAGCAGCAGCCTGATGTCATTTGCAGGAAATGATTTTCCTCCATGCAAAGTCCTTTCTGCTGAGCGTTTTGTCATCAGGGCAGGGCTGGATTTCCAGTAAAGTAGCAACTCTTTTTATGAGAAGTGGTGAATTGAGCTGTCCAGTGCCTTTTTAACTCTGCCCCTTGACTTTAACAGGGCTTTAGTTGATTGTCATTGAGATGTTGGCTTTGCCATCACAAGGTTTGTCACTTCTTCCCCTGTAAGCCATCCTGACAGATGATACCGTGCAGACATATCAGCAGCACTGCTGATGAGCTGACCTTCTCCTCTTCATTCATTTAATTTGTATTTGGGTAATTTGCATGCCTGCAACGATGCTCACTTGTCTGAGGAGCTGTCACAATGGCTTGGGCTCGTTTCGTGACAAAACCCAGTAGTTTCAAACCACAATTGTTTCATTATTCATGGAAACTGTTGTTACTTTATTCCTCCTCCTGCTCAGACAAGGTTGGCCAGAGAGAAACAAAACCTGTTTTGCATTTGCAGGATTGGATATTTAATTTTTTTTTTGCATAATGCAGTGTTTTTATACAAATATCTCATTATTTATTGAAAACTCATCTAGTAGGAAATTTGGATAGCTCCCCATGAGGCAAAGAAGTTAAAATGGAATTCTAGTCCCTTTTCCTGGAATGAGTTTATTTCCAAACTTCTGAGTTTTCAGATCTTCTCTGTTTTCCCTGCTATGTAATTACTGTGAAGGGCAAGGTACAGGTGCCCTTGCACAATGTGAGCCATCGTTATCCTGGCTGTTTGCAATAAATTGAATGCCTGTTTCAGACTGAACTGGCTATTTTTACCTTTTCCTATATAGATTCCATAGATTCGTGTATATCACAACAAGCAAGGACAAATTTGGGGAGAAAAGAAGTGCAGAGAATGCTTGACAAGAAACAGGTTGCAAAGTAACTGCAGAAGACATCAGAGAGTGACTTTTATAGCTAAAATACATTTCATTCTCATTATTCTGATGCACAGCCCAGTGACAAAGTTGGGTGATGATCAAGAGGTTGCCTTTCTTCTCCTCCTTTCAGGGTGAAGTCCATGTGATCTCTAGAGATCCCTTCAAAGTTTAAAAAGATGCTTTTATAGTTGGTGATTGCAATTCACTGTCCAGCTTTTCCATTTTCTCCTTCAGTCAAGGCTCTGGGAATTGTTTGTCCATTCATTAGCACCTCACTGGTGAAATGCATCTTTTGAGATGGGAGAAACCTTCATATTAAAAAGCAAGTGAAGGAGCTGGGTTTGGGTAGGGGTACATTTTCATGGATGAATGACTGATTTAGGTTATGGTATTTATTTTTTGTTATGATTTTTGTGCAAAGCCTTCCCATGTACTACGTGTTCCATGGGCTGAGGAATAAATACTGAAGCAACTTTACAGATAAAAAATGCAGAGACGAAACTTGAAATGAATATTTTTAGCACAAGAGGAAGCAGAATAGAGATGATAAAAGGCTGATACATTTAAGAAAAAGAGCTGGGATTTAATTCTGTTGTGCTTTACTTTGAGAGGAACTATAGTCTAGAAACATTTTATTTTATCTCTGTTTATTGCTTTCATATATCCTACCTACAACTGTGTTCATAGTACTGTTTAGTGTGATATTTTTCTCTCTGTAGTTCTCTTTTATTCAGACTCCTCACTTTCTAGCTGGCAAGTGTGTTGCTGGGGGTGTTTTTGTAGCTTCTCATGTGACATGAGGTGCCACTGTGCTAAATGCAGTATAAACATTATAAATAAAAACATGGTTAGGAGATTTGAAAACTTAGTAGAGTCTCTGAGTACTGAGCCCTGTTTACTAAAGTTTTCTATAACTTAGAGCTTAATAAAAGTTACTTCAAGCAGAGATGCACAACGAACAGTTGAGAGTAATTTAAGCTGTGTTCCTAAAGCTGATGTGGATTTATTGTAGGCTGTTGGGGTAAAAAGTGCTTACATGCATATTTAATTTCCAGACAAAAATTACCATATTGCCAGCAACGATCCTTCAACAGAGGAATGCAATCTGAATGCTGCAGTTGCATATTAAACATTGTTAGGCAGGAATATTTTTCTCAAATATCAAGAACTTAGGAAAGTGCAACACAGTAATTAGATGGGAGCTGTTTTCCTGATCCGTTTGGAGATGGAGCCTAAATACTTCTGACTCTACAGAAGCTAAGATAATTTGTTCAAATATGGCCATAGGGAACTAACTGTATTTCTGTGAGAATTAGAGTAGTACTGTGTTTCTCACAGAAATCAAGTGCTGGGTTTGCATCTGCTCATGTACCATGGAGTGATGGAGTGATCTCAGAAACAAAGACAGTGAAATTCAGAAAGTTCCAGTTGTGTCTTCCACGTGCTTTGCCTGTGCAAAATCCAGGAAACCCAACCTGCCTTTGCAGAATCAAATCATCCTTCAATGCCAGTAAGAATTGATGTTGTTAGTCATTGTTCCAGGCCAGGTAATTTCTTCCAGAATCCACTCTTCAGATTGTATCTGGGTGTTTTTCATTATGTCCTTTATTTCTGGCTTGATTCTGGCCATTACTGTGATCCACTTTTGTAACTCACATTCAGCTTTTTAATCTGCCCAGCACTTGATGGACTCTGCATGCAGATGGAGAACTTCTAATGATCTCTTGCTGCATTAAAAAAAGCCAAAACAAAACCATCCCTTGGAGAGGAACAGATTAATTCCTTTGCCTTTGGGATATGAGGATCAGCAGAGATGCAGTCTGCAGAAGTGGTAGCTTATAGAAACCTTTGCCTGAGTGCTGTATTTGTAGTTTTTAGTCATAAAATCATAGAATGCTTTGGGTTGGAAGGGACATTAAAGGCCATTTAGTTCCTACCCCCTGCCATGGCAGGGTCACCTTCCACTAGAATGGAAACTTCAGAAGCTTCTCCTCAATGTCAGTTTTTGGTCAGTCTTGATTAGGCCTATTGGAATTCTTCTTCCCATAGTGAACTTCACAAGCTCTACATTATTCCTTGTAACTGCCATGTATTTTCACCCAGTTTCTTTTAGGCTCAAGATTCTTTGAAATTAATCCGAATTATAGAAAATCTTTTTCTGGTCAGGAGGGATTTTAAAGCTCTTTCTTGTTGACATTTGTTAGTGGTGTTTTCCTTTTGGCAACATTTATAAAACATGTTTCCCTTTTTATATGGACAAATAGAAGAATAATAGTAATCCTGTGTTTTTGTGAAGTGCCCTTCCCAGACCCCTTCTCAGTTTGGAGTTGCATTTAATCATGAATGGTTTTCAAAGCTGTTGCTTGGTCTCCTTAAGTGCAAAGTCATCTCAAGAGCAATATATTTTAATTCTTCCCTAATTATTTTTCTATTTCAGACAATTCAGGAAATTAAGGCTGTTTTGGCAGCATAGTATATTAGATCTTCTATAACCACATTTCATGTGACGTGAGCTGGTATAAATTCCCTTTTTTATTAGATTAGTGATTCTAATTTAACATACCAGTATTTAGTATGCATTATAGTGTACTACATTTAATTTGATTACCTTTTATGCCTTACCGTACATTTAATAAAGCAATTATTTAACCATTTACTACCAGTGAATTATACTGTGATATTGAAATTAATATTGTCTGTAAGTCATGAAGATGTACAAAGCAGGAGGGAAGTGTTTTCTTAAAAAAAAAAGCCAAGGGCCACATTAGGGCCCTACTTCTGTGGTTATTTTGTCTTTCCTTCCTGAGTTTTGCAAGGAGAAGTGAGGAAGTTGGCTTGTAAAACCAATGACTCTCCAAGTGTGTTACAGTTCACTTCAGGAGATACTATCATATATAATATTTTGCTTCCCTTTTCTATGGGTTGGTATTGATAAACAACTTTAAATAGTATATTCATCAGCTTTTAACCCAATCATGCTTTTTTTCAGCAAGTCTTGAGCACACCAGGAGCTGTAACCTCCCAAGAGTGGAGGCAGGTGAACCTCTGCAGAGCCACAATAAATCATCTGCTTGCAACTACAAAATAAATGTCTCGTGCACCACTCACAAAGTCATTAAGATGCTGATTGATGATTTGTAAAACATTCTTGCTATCAACGGGCTCAGACTTCAGTTTTCAGTAGCATAAACCATCTGGCCTATATATCATTAATTATGGACTGGGTGCCACTGAAACCAATATATTGATATTGCAGTGCTTGGTTTCACTGTGGTCTGGAGTTCCTGCAGAAATAATATCTGTAAAATTGCTACATAAAAATAATACATTTTTTCTTTCTTTTCCCGTGCTACAGCATGGCTATCCAAGTGGACAAGTTCAATTTTGAGAGCTTCCCAGAATCCCCAACTGATGGGGCACAGTTGGCGAATGCAAAGCAGCTGGAAGAAGAAAGGCAACAAGCAAGAGGTCTGGAGATTAACAGCAAGCTGGATATTTGCTGGAAAATTATATCCTTTCATAAATACTTGCTTTAAAAGTATATAAATAGATGCCCTCTGCTACATTTTATTTTATAATTCAGCTCACTTCACAGCAGTGTTACTGAAAAGAAAAGTAATTAGAACTATGAAGCTTATCATAATTATAGACTGTTTAAGGTTAATTGTGCTGTATATTATTTAGGCGATGCTTGGGTCATCCTATAATGGCTTTTTCTGACTCACTAAGCCTGTCATAAATCCTGTGTGTTTTTCCCAGCTTTTAGGGAACTGAGGAAGTGTAGTTAGGGTTGATAAGTAGTAGATTCATGGGGTCAGATTTTTCTCTTCTCCCCCACACCGAGTAACTGAATCATGAAGAAATTCGTGAAGCTGGATTTAGAGAGTTTGCATGTATTTAATTAAAATTGAGTCAAACAGAACATATTAGAATAATTTATTTCCAAGTCCTCTTTATAGATTTAGTAATGTATCTAATCTTGGGTAGCTTTTTAAGGCTTAGACAGGACTGGTGTGATGACTTAGTCATTCTAAACATAAAATCCCCACAATAATTCTAAATGCAGTACAATATTGCCTTATGATTATTAATAAGAAATTGCATTCCATTTAGATTTAAAATAAACCAATGGTGTTGCTATAAACTTCATTATTTCTATAAAAAGTCTTGTGCTGGGCTTGTCAAAAATACACTTTCTCATGATTTTCTTCAAGAAACATTCTGTACAGCAAGCAGTCCCCCAAGCCATGTGATGGTACTCAGCACTTCCCTGGAGATTTATATTTTTCACTCAGATCATCCTCAAATTCACATGATAGGGGGTGGCAGAAAATGAGAGGAGAGTGGCAATCAAATCATGCTTTATCTGTTTGTGCTTTTAATTGTACTTTTATCCAGTGATCTGAAATGACTAGTTTTAATTTTGATTCATTATTAATTATTGTGAGGAAGAACTTCTTCACTGGGAGGGTGACTGAGCACTGGCACAGGTCGCCCAGAGAGGCTGTGGAGTTTCCTTCCCTGGAGATATTCCAGATCTGTCCTGGACACAATCCTGTGCTCTGGGGACCCTGCTTGAGCAGGGGGATGACCAGGTGACCTCCAGTGGTCCTTTCCAGCCTTAACCATGCTGTGATTATTCAATTAGCTGATCAGGGTTTGTCAAAGGCAGGGCTTGAGACACAAATGAGGTTCTTAGTGCCTGGTTCAGTCCAGATTCCCCAAGCAACATTACAGAGAGAGCTCTTCTTATGCA
The DNA here is from genome assembly GCA_024500445.1 of Entomyzon cyanotis. Classification (NCBI taxonomy): domain Eukaryota; kingdom Metazoa; phylum Chordata; class Aves; order Passeriformes; family Meliphagidae; genus Entomyzon; species Entomyzon cyanotis. The sequence goes on from JAKEPQ010001004.1 coordinate 4,892,881, forward strand.
AAAATGTCAATATTTAACCAGACCTCACTTAGAAAACGTCTGTGTTATGGAGAGATATAAATATTCTATGATGGCATAGATGAATTCTTACACTGGAATTGAGTGCTTAGTTGTAATCATTTTGTCAAGGTGTAAAAATACATCCTCACTCATCCCAGTTGCTGGGCAACACTGTTTACATCCATTCTGTGTTCTGGATTTAACCCCAGTTTTGATCCCCAAAACTGTTGTGGCTGACATGAAGGTCAGTACCTTAGAAACCAATACAACAATGCATGGATTCTGTGTGTTAAATTCAGTGCAAGCATTAGTTTGTGTTTTTAATACTTGTTAGGATTATTCTCTCTGTTCCAGGAACTAAAACTGTTCTAATTAATGAAAGGCAACAAGTTTCACATGTGCTTAAAAATCCTTAAAGAAATGCTAAAAAAACCCTAGAGTTAGTCTTCCTCATAGAACTGTAGAATCATTAATGTTGGAAGAGATCTCAAAAGACCTGCAAAATCATCAACTCCAAACTTTAGCCAAACACACCATGTCAACTAAACCACAGCATGAAGTGCCACACTGAGGCATTTCTTGAACCCCTTCAGGCATGGTGACTCCACCACCTCCCTGGGCAGAAGCTTCCACTTCTTGACAGCCCTTTCCATAAAGAAATTCTTCCTGATGTCCAACCTGAACCTCCCCGGCTTCATCCTTTTATTTCCTGCAGCAACATTTAGATGAGAACCAGTCAATAAAAAACACTTCTCCTCTCACTTCTGCTAAGTTTAAGAGACTTAGTTTCTGAGATATTTTTCTCCCATCAGAGTCATTTAACACTGCTCAGCAGAGTTTGTACTGATGGACACACAGGCAGAGAAATGGATGGATGGTTCAGCTGTGTTAGCATTGTTTTCCTTCAGCAGTCAGCCTAAGTGCAGCCAAAAGAGGAAAAGCAATGCAAAAATACCAAGGGGTGGAGTTACTGATACTTCCTACTAGAGCAGGCATTTTTGCAAGTCTCTTGAATGGTAATGCCAAGTGATCCCTTGGTTGTCCATCATCTCAGAACTACTCAGAGCTCCCCAGATAACTTTTCTCTCCTGATTGTATGGGAAGGTGATGGGTTGAGGTGAGTTAACATCACAAAACCTGAGCTGTGATCCAAGGCCCACGTCAGATGATTACACCAGGAATTGCAAAAGCATGTGGAGGAGAAATCAGAGTGTGCACAGGGAATTATTAGGAAAGGAGGGATGGGCCAGTTGAAAGCTTTGTGACCAAGGGCAGAGTTGTCCAACAGAGTGAGGAGCTGTGCATTTGTTACAGACCACCCACATGAGGAGCAAAGCTGGATGAACTCCTGTAGTAACTGGAAGAAGTCTTCCAGTTGCAGGTTAGCTTATTTCTGAAATACTTTAAGGCAGATTTTTGTGTACAGGTGTTGGATGGTTTGATTTGGTGTGTGCTGGGTGGGATCTGCTCCTTGAACAAATGATCAGCTGGAGAGTTGAGGTTTGGTGTCAGCCTTGGCTGCAGTTGTTCTGAGATGACTCTGGATTGAGCAGAGGAGACTCTGGGGATGTGGGAAGGCAGGATTGGAAAGGATGCTGCCCCAGTGGAGCTGCTGAGCCTCCTGGGTCAGCCTTCTCAAAGCCTGAGAGTTACAGCAGTGAACAAAGTTCATCTGACCCTCGAGTGAGGAGAGGACTGTTAAATTCCAGATAGCCACTAGGAAAATTCCTTTTCACAGTGAGGGTGCTCAGACACTGGAACAGGTTGTTCAAAATTGCTGTAAAATTGCTGTCTTTGAAGACGTTAAAAAATTCTGGACAATGCCTTGAACAACCAGGTGCAATTTCAGTATTTTCTGTGCTTTGAGCACAGGGCTGGACAGTGACTCTGGAATTGCCTTTCAATATAAATTATTCTGTGATTTGTGCAGCTGGGCAGAGGGCTGGGTCAGAGAATGATTGTTGAAAACTCAACTCCTTTTCCTTCCCTGTCTTCTGCTATCTCCAGGTTTGATTGCAGCCAGAGAAATTTTCTAATGTACTGTGAAGGAATTGCTATTTCAGTGAAATGAGACTGAAACATTTTGGGGTCATTTTCTTGAAAATATTCTAAGCCTGGCCCTAACAGCCTTTAAAAAAGTGAGACTTCCAGTGTCACCTTAAATACCATGTTCCATTTTTATCTTTTCTAGTAGTCAGACTTTTTTCTTACTTCAGCCTTAATATCTGTGATGTATAGGAAGTCCATCCTATTTGCAATGTTTCCTTACATTTTAAAAATTGTTTCATGTGCCCCTTCCTCAGTTTTTTTGTTTTCCATATTTAAACCTAATTGCCAAAATTTCTTCCAAAGCACATTTTCTTTAGTCATATTGCTGATGCTGTTCTGCAGTTCAGCTCTATTTTTCTCAATATGTGGCAGCCAAAGCTGGAGGCAATACTGCAGGTGAGGTTTCTCACAGAATCAGATTGTACTTTCCAGGTTTCAGAGATGGTGTTTTCTCTGAGAACTATTATTTAATTCTATTGCAAATGTCGCTTGTCTGATTGATTTTTTTTTTTTTTTTTTTTTTTTTTTGCATGTGGTCTAGCATAACTTAATGAATTATTATTCCCAACTTTCATTCATAGATTTATTGATTCCCTCTAGGGTGATAATGGGAACTTTTCTTCATTTCATGTAGGTGATCTTCATGAGTTCCACTTATTTATTAGGTTTGTGAACACTGACATCTTTTCCATATAAATAAAAATTAAGAATGTTTTTGTATTTCATCATCTGAGCAGCCAATCAGGATTTTGAAATTATTATCTATCAGGCAGAACCTTGAGTCATCTCATTTGCTTGACAGCAAATCACTGATAATTGTTATTGAAATTCACTTTTCAGTGTCTATTCAGCTTTTGATGACTTTATCTTGATCATAATTATGAATTTTCAGTTATGAGAATATTACATCTTGTGGAACTTCTGTACATCAGTGAAAGTTTCTTTAAATTTCTATGCTGCTTCTTACTGTTTGCAAAAATAACTATTATTTAAGACCCCAAATAACTCCATATAATTAGTTTTAATAATAAAGTATCACAATAATAATCAAACAGAAAGCTTAAAATAACGTTAAGGCAGCTGCTGTAAGTAAAATGTGCAAATCATGCAAAATTATTTTTAATTAGTATAATTCTTATTTATGAATATTTGCTATTTTTTATGATTATGTGCATTCTCCCACCTGCATTTATTTGCAAGGGATATCCTAAAAAAAATTTTTTTTTAGGGAGAAAAAACATGAGTAACTTCCAGATAGAAACCATTGTTTAAAACCTATTGTCTTTTTAAGCAGTAGGTTTTAGATAACAGACTGTATTCTAATTGTGAATACCCAGCTAGACATGAGACAATCCAGAGATTGTAAAAGACCAAAGTTTCCCCATGGGAAATAACTGGTTCATTTGACTGTCATTTAGGTTTTTGGTATGAAACAGCTTGTATCATATTCAATCTGTTGCTACAGAAACGTGAAATAAGGGTGTCAACTGTGAAAGATTAGGTTTTTAGGTTTGCTGGCTTTTTTTTTTTTTTTTTTTTTTTTTTTGAAAACAGCATCTGGTGGTTGTGTGTTTGTTGGCTCTGAGGCTCCCACTGAGGCTTATTTGACTGTGCAGATGAAAATACCTTGAACTGTTAAATAAGAACTGTTGTGCTGAAAACTGGAAGTCAACTGTGTGAGTCCTGGCTGATGCCTGTGTTGTTAAAAACAAAGGTTTGACTGCAGGGAATGAGACCTGGGTCAGCAGTGTGGCTCCTGCAGAAGAGCAGGTTTGTGGTGGCACTGAGACCTCAGCAAAATGTGTGGAGATTTGGTTAAGCAGATAGATTCTGCAAGGTCAGACTTAACCTTGGCAGTCTGTGCTTGGCTTTATCTGGGCAGTCTTCTTCAATGAATTTTAAATCCTGGATCTTACACTTGTGTCTTTTGTCAGCTTTGACTTTGAGCTAACAATAAAGGGTATCCTGGCAACCCCTGTTCCAACTCCCTTCTTTCATTGACTTCTAAAGGCTTTGACTTAGGCAAACTCTTGAGTTAAGCTTTTCTCTTTTGTCCCTTTGATATCGTCTCACTGTGTATTTTGGTTGTTTTTCATCTCCAGTGTAATGAGTGTGGTGCAATGTTGAGTTATGTGTTTGTCCTGTAATGAACAATTGTATGTAATTGATGATATTGATAATTGATTTGTCTCCTGATAACTCAGGAAACAAAGATCAGTGACATGGAATTCCATGATCCAGATCCCTCTGTAGGTCCATGTGGACACATAATCCCTTTATGTGGTTCTTCCTTCTTGTTTCAACAAGTCCACTTCTTTGGTTGCATTGCCTTTCCCTCCTTTGCCACCAGACTCCCTTATGCTGCTTCACTCAATGATCTCATTAGATAAATGCAATTTATTTCCTGAATACATGAGTCAAATAATCTATGCATGGCCTAACCATTTAAATGCTATGTTTCCTTTCACATAGAATTGCCAACTGCAAAAATTGAAATTTCTCATCAGTTCTACAAACCATGGCCATGTGTCTGAGATAAACTGATATCATCAATTTGTTTTGTAAATAAACAAATAAGACCTCCAGGTTAATATACAGTAACACTCACTGAGCTATTTCTTGTCTGTAGAATTTATTTGGCCACAAGATGACAATAAGCAGTGTGCTAAAAATGAGCTGAGTTTATTTAGTGCTTGTGATGGAATAAGGAAATCTATTTATCCAAGAGTTTGGGCTATAAAAACCTCACTGCCTCCTATGGTTTTATGTTCCAGGGGGAATATTGTACATCTGTGTACGTGGATCTGCTTTGGTAGCATTTACCAATGATAAAGAATGGAGAATCACCTGGTTTATAGTAATTTTATGGTGTTATTTGAGACATTAACTTTTCCATGAAGCTTTAAACAGTGAAAATTTGTAATATTCCAGGCACCACTGTGAGTCTGGTGTAAGTAAATTACAGTAAAGTTAGTTTAATGTTACAGTTAATGTCAGCCACTCTGTTTTAAAGCATCTTTTAAATACTGCCTTTTTATTAGTGTTTTCTCTCACTTATAGTCCTTAGATTAAAGATGTGATAACAGAATTATTTATCTGCTGTTTCTGTGAAGTAACTCAAATCATGTATTCTCTACCCTTGAGTGTGTTTTATGGAAATTATTGAGTTGTGCTGGTGGTTCTGAGTCTCATTTTTCATCAGCAATGCTCTTCTAAGGTGATATTTTGCTGCCTTCAGTTTTACAAATAGATGCTTTTCTTTAATGGTGTTTACAGCTTTCAGACTCTTTGGGGTTTGTGAATTCTTTCTTTGCCAAAGTCTTTTTAGGAGAGAAAAAAAAGGTATTATTTATGACATTTTTCAGGGCATAATGAGAATATTTTTAAAAATAATGGCAAAAATATTGCACTTGGTATTGATTCTCCTCTTCTATTATCTCTGAGCTCTTGAGTCTCAATCACTAACTGTTAGATCTGCTTTTGTTCTGAGGTTTCAAGACTTTTCTTTCAATCTCCTGGAGACCCTGCAAGATTATGTCCTGTGGTAGAAATTAGTCACCTGCAGTGCTTGTTAATTTTCTTTTAACTGGCACAGGTGAGTATATACCTCAGCAGCCAGATGATGTGCATCTCTTTCCAGAGTTTACAGCAAAGGGACTGATCACATGCAGAAGCTGTTTATAGAAGCTCAGATATTCTTTTCTTTTTGGATCTATTTTTGAGGAGCAGGATTCCAGTACTTTTAGAGTAGTTGGTATAAATCTTGATGATTAGTCCTTAATGATGTTGGGATATATGCCTGAATACAAGATGATGCTGACATCTCCATGAGCTTCCAAGCCCTGTGAATTCAGGGGCTTTCTGCAGTCAGGGAATTAAAAAGAAGAAGTCCAGTGCTCTTCCTGTTACAAATTAATGTTATCTCGATTGTCTCATCGTGCAAAATTATTATTAACTTGTTTAAATGGATAACACTGTCTTTGCATGACATTGGATATTTTTTATGCTTTTATTTAAGCACTTCTGTAACCTGTTTTGAAGCCCGTTTTCAAAAGCCCATCTTCTGTCCACAGCAGTTTATTTCAGTGCTCTGCTGTCCTTAGAGAAAGAACAGTTCCCTAATTTTTTCTCTTTTCAGCATTGGGCTGTTTCTGAGCTCATACAGGGTAGAAAGGGAAGTTTGCAGGTTCTGTCCCTGTGTGGTTCTGGTTTGATATCTCCCTCAGTAATGCCACTGTCACTGTCCAACATCCCTGGACCTCCATGGAATTGGCACCAAGGCAGCAGCCAGGGCTATCCCAGCAGTCATTTGTTCTGTTTTCTATTGCCCTCTCAAATTTTAACTGTTTTGTTTTCAGATTGTTCCTATTTTATTGTTCTGTGTTCTCATCCTGCACCATGTACTTAGAGGTTTTGCATTTTGCAGCTTCCAGGCTTTTTTACCCTCGTGTTTTATTATGGTTCAAGTGTGTTTTACCTTTAACACTCCTCAGTGGAATTACATTTTTATATTCTGTAGAGATCAACTGCTGTAACTTTTACTGTTGGTCAATTTATGGGTTAATAAACCATATGTAACATTAATCTTTAATCAATCTCTAGATTACACTTTTCTTGTGCAATAATAAAAATCGTTCATATCACATGGCCCTTTTTCTCCGTGAAACAAAATTTTCCTTAATCCCAAATTACCCTTCCTTGAAGCGTGAGGGGGAAGCAAGTGTGGAAGGTGTTCTCAATCAGCTGGTCCTGGAGCATCTGCAGTTGGCTCCTCTCCAGTGGGGTGAGTGGTGTCCAAATCCATGGATGATCTATTTTAGAGAATGTAAAGCTCTTAATTTTTAGCAGCATGAGAATGATAATGTTTTCATTTACTGACAGTCTGTGATACCGGAGAATTTGATAGGAATTTGATTTTTCTTTAGCATTTTACTTAGCTGGAGATAAATGCAGAATTGATATCTGTTTTATTTTAAGTACCACTGTTTGGTGATAGTAAATGTGAAACCTGACTGTGCACTTTTTCCTGTAATTTTCAGTCTTAGTTGCCTTGTATGAGAGGTAGCTGCTACTTAATTTTTCCCTTTTTCTTACAGTGTGTGTTTTAAAAGTAATTTCTCTAATTTTTTGCTTTTGGAATGGTAATGTACTTGCGATACATTTCTTATTATGGTCTAGACAATTGCATTACTAACTTTTGAGGTGCAGAAAATGTTTTTACTCTGGGTAGCAGGCAAGAATTACTTGTCTCAATTTTGCATTTAGAATGATGTTCGCACAATGAAAAATTGAATTAATTTAATTTTGAAGAGTTGTAATAATGTGATTTCTGTCACATTATGAGGTGCTCAACCGGGTTTGTTCAGAGGCTTTGGGACATGAGATGTTTTATCCCCAACACTTCTATGTGAGTTGCAAGTTTCAGATTGAGTCCCCAGCTCATCAGAAATTTGTTTCCAAAGCTTTTGCTTTTAAAGGAAATGTAACTCTATGCTCTATGCGTATTTTAATACTTTGATGACCTGGAAAGGACTAATATTAAGGAACAATGATCCATCACTATTGCCTGTGTTAATCAGTAAAACTAAAATGATCCCAAACTTTAGTATTTGTTTACTCTTTTCAGTGCTCAGGTTTTTTCAAGCATGTTGACCACCCTCAACTCACATGTTAAAACCTCTGAGCACTTTATTTGTAGATGAGAAGAGATTAAAAATGGTTTAAAATATGTGAAACTTTAACCATTACCAGCTGCCTCTGAAATCATGCTTACCTGGCCTCAGTTCTTCAGGGGATTCAAGGATTTGGTAGCATTTTTTGTGTGATTGATGAGATCTGGCCATGATTGCCCAGGTCCTCACCAGTAAAACCTCACCAGGTTTGTGTCAGGTGTGTGCTGTGAGCTCACACTGGTCATTTCTCAGGTCTGCAGAGAGGCTTTGACCAGCAGCAGGTTTGTAACCTGGGCTCTGCCTTGGAAAATCTTCCTTTGGCACTTCTGCATGGGACATCACCCTAAGGATGAAATACCTGTTTTTCCAATTTCCCTTGGTTTCCTTCTTTTAATTTTCTTTTCATACTGAATTCCACCATTTTCTTAGTAAAAGAGGCTTTTTGAATCCCAGGATTGTGCCTGGCACTCCTGCCTGAATAGTGATACTCTTCGATGCACTAGTTGAAAAACATGAACATAGCACTGATGTACAATAAAATCTCCTGTGGAGTTGCTTGTTTCTCAGTCTGCTGATTAGTTCAGTTAAAGAGTTTTCAGCCAAAACTCTCTGATATTCTCTGTTTCGTAACTGCAAAATTCTTCTGAAGCACAGTCTGTTGACTGATGTTGTTGTAAATGTTCATTTTCTACACTGAGCAAAGCAGAGAAAGGAAGATCCTATGGGATATTGACTGCTTGGTTTGCCACCACTTAGATATGATATTTCCTTGTGGAAAGTTCAGTTTTGCAGCAGTTCACATAAATTTTTTCTTTCATTTTTCTTAATCTGAAGTTGCTAATGAAAATTACCTATTTTGTATAGCACACAATGTCCATGTAGAAGCTGTAGCTCACTGAATAGATTATTAAAAGGACATTTTGATTAAATGCCCGATTTTACTTCAAAACAAAAGCAAAAATTGAAAATTAAAGACAATGGAGACATTTTAGCTTCTTTTAGTCAACCATAATTTTGAATATTCAGCAGTTAAATCTTTGCTTGTGTTGTAGCCAGGTAGCTCTGCAGTCCTTCCAGACTCTGTATTGTGGCAATTCAGGATGATTTTGTGTTTATTAATGGGTGGGATGGAGGAGGAATTAGCAGATTGTTTTTATTGTTTGGTAGGTGGGAGTAATTAGGAGCTGTTGAAATGTCTGGACAATCAGGGTGTTTGTGCCTTGTACATGCATTGAGACAACATGACTCTGTCTTTAGCACTTAAATTCTCTTCCAGTGCCAAAATATATTTCCTGTTCCATTCTTACAGGCATGGAAACATGTTAAGAGCTTAAAATACTGTAATATTGTAGTATCAGCCAGATTTTTTTCCTCTTAATTGTTACAGTGTTTGTAGACACAAGCTGGCTTTGTTTTGAGTTTTGTTTTTCTGTATGTTAACAATAACTTGTGTTTTAATACCAACCCTTTACTAGTGACCATCCTTGGAACATAGTCTTTGCATAAATTGGCAAAAAACTGGCTTAGTTTTATGCAATAAAATTGATTCTATGACTATTCAAGGATTTTGCTATATTGATGGTCACATTGAAGGGTTTACTTTATTATTAGAGTGCTCACAGTGAAACATGAATGAATATTTAACATGGTTTTGATTAAAAAAATGACTGGCTCTTATTCAAATTTGTAGAAGCTGTACTCCAACATTCCTTTTAAAATTGGCATATTTAATTCATATAAGAGTTAATATTACATCTCTAAAATTATGAAAGCCTATTGAAATAATTTTTCATTTAAATTTGACAATCCTGTCATTTTTTCATTAAATGTAAGGCAAAGAGTAGAATTAAAAGTCGGTGACATTGGAATTTTGGTCTGAGGGCAAGAAGTTACCTCTGAAAGTTGTCAGAGGGGAAAAAAAGTGGTTTGTAGTGAATAGTTTGTTTTGATTTCATGTAATTAAAATACTTGGGAAGGGAAAAGTATTTAAGACATGAAGAATCATAAAAAAGAAAATATTTCAAAGGCTGAAGTGAGAGTTCTTAATGTGTTGTTAAAATTGATTTTAAGATTTAGGACATCTCTGTAAAATGAAGTTGTCTGTTAGGCAGGTTAGTAAATCACATGGAATTGAAAAGCATTGTCTTGCTCAACCCCAGCAAGTTCAGCGTTCTCTAAAATTTATGACATATTTTCATTTTATGGCTGGGCAACAAACCAAATGTAGGCATAGATGGGGTTTTAAGGTGAATATATGAATAAAATCAAACCAAGGAAACCCAGCCTGCAAAGTGTAATGAGGAGAACCAAAGCTCCTCAGAGGGGTTTGTCCTGGAAGCTCCTTGGTTGGGCTTGGAAATGACCTGCTGGACTCACCTGTGGCTGCTGCCTGTGCAGCACTTTTACAATCTTCATTGGATTTGTGTCACTGGCTTTGCAAGCAAGCAAAATCCTGGGACTGAACACTTACCAGTTCTGCTGGTGCTCTTCTGCTTTCCATAGCAAAATTCCCTTACTAAAAATGCATGAGTGAGATTTGACTGGAACTTGCAGGAGACTGAGTTTGAAATGAGCTCCTGGCTGAACCTGGAACAGGCTGGAGTTGGGATATTCCTGCATCCAGATGAGAAGTTCCTCTCAAACAAGAGGCTCCTGACACTTGGAATGCTGTAAACAATTTTCATAATAAAAACTTCTTTTGGTTTCTCCCACATAAAGCTAAATAAATATAACTTCCTTCACTGCCTGTGAGCACCAGGAATAGAAATCTTGTCCTGATGACCCTTGTGTGTATAAGAGGGAAGATTTATTAGAGGAAATTGGTTTAGGAATTTAGAACTGTAGACACTGAAAAGTGCAAGAGGTTTTAATGTATCAAGCAAATGCTTTTCTTTCTCCATAGCAACTAACTGAATAACTGGAAATCAATGATTATACATGAATTCTAATATTACCAACAGTAGTGTTCCAAGAAATTTGCATTTGTCAAGCTTCACCATGGAAAAAGTCCAGAAATAGCTTTTTGCTTTCATTCATTCTTTTATTTCATTCACTCATTTCATTAATTTTTCCCTTCTCCATAAAAAATGTGACTTTCAGGACAGTTTATAATGTCTAAATGTTCTTGGATTCCTTTTCACAATGCAGTGCATTTTATTTCCTAGTATGTGATTCCAGGGAGAGCTAAAATCGCTGCTGCCGAATGCTGCTGAGATCATAAATACAAAAAGTGATGGTCAGAAGACAAAGTCTTGATTATTTTCTTATTGGTAGGGAATGCTACAAGCCTTGTGTGCCCACAGGAAATTCTGTGCCTCCCTGCAGCATGTAGGAATATTATACTTACAGAAAACTAAGAAACTCAGAAGTGAAGGTGGTTTTAAATTGTCCCTCAGAGGTAATTGGAATCAATAGATGATGTTGATTTTAAAAGGCTTTTGAAGTGTTTTATAAACATATGGTTCATGACAGCTTGTTTGGAAGTTCTGTCTGTTCATGTTTCACAAAGCATCTTACAGAAGCATTACTTTAAAAATAAATTATCTTAATAATTAATTTTGTGTTTTAGAGAGCACCAACTTGTAATCAGTTTCCACAGCTTTGTGTTTCATGGATTTTAACATTAATTACTGAACCTACACACCCATTTTATTTTGTAATTTCCAGCCTGACCTTAGACAATAATTAAATCTTTCTTTCCATAATTCATGTGATTAACTTTGAGTGATTTCAGCAGAGTGAGATCACCTCATCCTGAAGACACAGGAAAATAGTGTGTAGTATCTACCAGTGAGTAAATGATGTTTTGGATGCCACCTGGACAATCTGATAGCTGTTGTCCCCATGGACTTAAATGAGCCAAACCTCTGCACTCATGACCACTGTTCACAGCTTGCCTTTACTGCAGTATTTTTGCAGTCCTACAATGTTGCTGTTCCCCCATATTTGAAATTCCAAGGCTGTATTGGATGTGTTTTCAAAGCCTGGACTTCATGGGGAACTGTAAGGAAGTAGTTTTACTTTCTCTTTTAATTAAAAAAAAAAAAAAAAAGCCTCCTATGCCCTAGACAGGATAATTTATGTTATACAAATACAACCTTGGAGATACAAAGAGATCAGCAGGGTATAGGAGGGGGCTGCCCTTGAGAAAAAGGTGAATGTTACTGTGTTCATTCACCAAACTAAAATACTCTGCAATTATTTCTATTTTAGAATTATGGTAGTCTGGCCATTGGCGTGATTGGAGAGATGAAACCAAAAGCATTAGCCAGAAAATCTCAAGAGTAAGCTGTCTGTAAGGCAAAAAATCACAATCATTCACAGGACGACCAAAATTGAGAAACAATCTGGTGATAAATGGATTTTGCAAGGTAACAGACCTTTCTCATCCATTTAGAAAAATCTTCAGGTTTTGCATTTTTATTTTTAAGATCCAAAAGAGGTGGGAACACTTTCATATCCTAACAGCTTGTGTGAGGGCTGTTTTGGAGGATATTTTGGCAATGTCAAGCAAGCAACATGCTTTAGTTCCTGGGAAGTGTTGAGGGACTGGGGTAGTACACAGAAAAAATGGACTAAGTTGATGAAACTGGGGCAGCTGGCACAGGAATAATGGTCTCTCATGTCAAAACACACTATTGTGTGATGTGTTTGGAATCAGCTGTTGTTTCTAATTCCTACCCAAGCCTTGGTTACTCAAAATTGAAAAGCTTGTAGAGAAAAGGTTTCAGACACAGCCAGATGGGTAGTGATTTCAAAGGAAAGATGCTAAGAATAAAGAGATCACCCTGAAGTGAAAATAAATTAACAAAACCTCTTAGGGAATGGCCTGAGAGAGGTTGTGTGAGGTGCCAGTGGTTAATTCATATCAGATTTCTGGAGGAACTGGCAGCTTCAGGTGCAGAACTTCTAAGGAAGCCATGAGAAGAGTGGGAGGAAAAATGGGGTAATAAATACTAATGGAGAAGTTTAAGTTCTGATGTAGGGTCAGCCACAGACTTTCTGTGCAACTTGTTCCACTGTCTCACCACCCTCATTGTAAAGAATTGTTTCCTGAAGTCCAATCTAAATCTTCAGTTTAAAACTCTTGCCCCTTTCTTGTCTTGGCAAAAGTCTCGCTCTGTATTTCTTAAAATATTTCAATAACCTCAGAAACCAAGTATCATAAATTAAATGGATGAAATGCAGTCCAAAAAAGGTGCTTATCTGCTCTGAGACATGTAACACAGAAATCTGATACAAGTTCAGCTGTCTGAAGTCATTGGAAATTATTTAATTGTTAATCTGAGCTATCAGAGCAATTAGCTGTGAGGAAAGGTGTATGTGACATTTGTCCAAGTCTCCAATGAAACTTCTTACAGAAGTGCTCAAATCAAACTAGAACAGGAAAATGGAAAGTTTTGGAGGTGATCTAGGAATGAAGACTGTTAGCAGGTTTGTACTGTAAAGATACCCAGATACCACACTGGATAAAATCTGACCAATTCTCCAAAGTTGAGTACATCTGGCAGGTGAGTTCTGAGTTCACTATTTAGGATATCTGCAGTCTGTTTGCTTTGAGTTGCAGCATCTCCAAGATGCATTTTTTTTAATTACCAAAAATCAAGAGTTGACTGATCTCCAGGAATCCATAAGAGCACCAGGAGGGAAGAAAAACTGCTGAAGTAGGGCAGATTTTGGCATAAAAGCATACATTATTTTCAGCCCAATGTTAACCGTTTTAGAACAGTGTTACAGTGGAAATACTGCAGGAGAGGAAAGTACCAAACAATGGTGTTTAGTCAGATACAAAAAAGAAAAAGAAACAGGACATTGTGGTAGAAAGAAAATTCACTCATTCAAGCTTGACCAGGCACATGTGCCTAATACATTTGGTTGTGTTGAGTGACTATTTTCAATATTTCATTTACAAAACCATTCTATTTTTAAAGGGGAAAAAAAAGAGCAGCCATGCCTTGTTTACTTCTTCATAGGAGTATTGCTTACGACATTTCAGTTAAGCCATAACAGGTGATTGAGAAACACCATAATGATGATAAATTGTTATGCAGTTATGCAAGGTGCTTCATTTCCTAGGTATTGTTAGAAGTAAATTGAATAATAGATTAAATGAACATCCAAATTAAAAAATGAAAAGCTCCTGTAATAATTATGACAGTGGGTTACATGTTCAAAAAGAACTGTGTGAAGATAATTGTAAGGAAGAAGATTGAAAAGACAAAAAAGCTGTCTTGTAGTTGGTGGAAAACTATCAGTGAATCCTCAGAGAAATACATTTCTATTACTTTGATGAACGTAGAAGATACCATTTGAATAAAAATTCAGAAAAAATATGCTTCAGCTTGTGGACAATTTTTAAAAAATGGAAATGAGATCGGAAGATGTATGTATGAACAAGAGAAGCAAGAAAAATGCTTTGATCAGGCAAGATTTTAATTGCCCAACAATTAAATGAATTGTACAGTTAAGTGTGTGGAGAATGAGAAATGGATAATATGCTAATTGTAGTGGAGGACTACTCTGAACAGCCCATGTAGGACAGATTTAACACAACTGTGGTTTTGGGCAATAAACAGGAGGGGAAGCCTTAATCCAGAAGGGCAAGGCTGAGCTTTCCTTCCCTGGCTTCTGACACTTCTTTTTTGCATTGAGAAAAACAAGGCACAAACTGAAAGCTGTGAATGCTGTAAATAAAAGAAATTGTCTCAGAAATTTGGATCAGACTCTTTTTCCTAAGAAAATTTGTAGTTTGACTGGAGCATGATGTCTGCTCAGTAGAAGTGCTCATGACTCTGCTGGAGTTTGAAGCTTGTACTTCATCAAGATAATCCGAACGTTTCCCTTTTATTATACTAGAATGCAAATTTTCCCAAGTGTTTGCATGAGTTCTTCCCCCACCTCATGTGTTTTGACTCACTGGTTGAGGCCAGCATGACCTTCCATCAGCAGAAGTTCTCCAGATGTTTTAGGGAAGGGAAATTAGGCTTCATTTTCATTGCTCATTCTGAAGTAGTTCTTTACTTCATCAAGGAAGCAGAAGTGAATTAACAACTACAAAGACCATAAATCCAGCTCAATAAGCCTTGTAATTCTGAAATTAATAGCTTCCAACTGTCAAAACCTCAGCAGTAGGAAAAGAGAGCAGAACAGACAGATTTGTGTGAAGAAACATAAGCTTTGACTGAAGTGCTCTCTGTCATGTTCTCTCATTTTCTCCTCTTTAGTCTCTCTCTCTCTCAAATTTGACATCTAATTGTCTATTTTTTAGCATAGCAGATCTTTTTTTCCACCATTTTGGGATTTTTCTTAGCCTGTCGCATCTCCCCTTGTCCCTCTGGTAAAACAATATCAGCACTAGATATTACTTTTGTTTTTTATTTTCTATCCCAGACCTTTGGATTAAGCAATCATAACATTCAATTGAAATATTAAAATTTAATTTCATTTGGTTGATTTGAATGATTAATTGATTTGATTTTACAAAATAAGCCGGTCAAGCAGAAAATATTTTCTGAGCTAAAATTCTGTGTATTTGTTCATAATGTATACTCAATAGGGAACTTAGACTTTTAAAGAAATATCTGTTTCCTTACTAAGCAGAAATTCAGGGTCACTTTAGTAACATTTCTCATTACCTATGGATACATTACACAAAGTTATGGAAGGAGTAGAAGTATTTTTTCCATTTCAGAGTATAAAAGCGAAGCTGGGCAAATGCATTCTGTAGGATGGCTTTGTACAAAAGAGCTTTTGTCAAATGATACTCAACTTGGTTTTTATTACTCATTACATTCTGTGTAGTATCATATGAAGTTGTAGCTTAATAATCTCAGAAATGTACAGAGCTGTTACAGAATTTTTGTATCTAGGCCAGACACATGAGATGAAATAAGGCAGAGTCAATTAAAAATGTTAGTAGGATATAGAAAGGCTAAAATATCTCAGCAGTATCTGGAATTACACAGAGAAGTAATTGGTTGCCTCATGTGAAAACTTCAGGGAAGAAAAAAGGCAGCAGGAGAAATCCTCAATAATTAAAAGAAGTGTTAAAGGATAATTACATTTCTGTGCTTTGATAAAGAGTCAGCTGTCAGTTTTCTGAGTGAAAGATGGGTTGAGTTGTTCAAGTCAAAGGCAAAACCCAGGTATTAAAAGTGTTGGAGACCATAAATCAGAAACTTGAGAGCAGAGCAGGTGCCACCAGCCTCGAATGGTTCTGGTGGGAAGCTTTCCATCAGTGCTGCCAGCTGTGGGAGCTTCAGTAAATGTGTTTGAGCAGGACATGGAGCCTCAGAGCTGCTTTGACTCTGCACACAACCTGCGGACTCCAGCTGGAGACCTGCTGGGGTGGAATCAGCAGCTCAGACCTGGCAGGGCTCCTTGGCTGGGCTTGGCCTTCCCCAGAGCTCAGGCTGAGTCAAACAGGACTTTGCAGCTCTGCCTTGGGCAACTTGGATTCAGAGCCCTTGTTGAAAATGAGATATGAGTTGGTAAGGTGGTGTTAGGTCATAGGTTGGACTTGATGATCTCAAAGGTTTTTTCCAACCTAGTAAATTCTGTGGTTCTGTGGTATTTATAGCTCTTTTCCTTGTGCCCAGAAATGGAGGTCCATGTTTAAAGCCCCCAAAACAAGAGCTGACCCACACTGTCCTGCCCACTGAGCCCTTCATGGGGCTTAACTCCCAATAACTGCAGCACCTCCCTGTTCCCATACATGCTTCACTTCCAGAAGGAAAACATCCAGGTTTATCTCACTAATCAAATAGCTAAAAAGTGGTTGTGAAGCACAGAAAAGGAAAACTGAGTGAGAAATGTAATCTAAGGTCTGAGACTGGGATGGAAATAAGATCAGTGAGCAGCTGTCAGTTGCAGTGAACAACCTGAACTTTGCCTGTTAAAGAGTCAAAATGACCTCTCCTGTTCTCTTAGCAGCTATAATTTTGTGTGTATTTTTGCTGGATCAACCAGTGAGTTTCTGAACATCTGTTCCTAATGAAGGTATTAATCAGCAATGCGCTCACAATTCGCTAATTATGAACTGTTTTTGTTAAACATTTTGGCTGTGTTTGAAGGAGATGATTTCTCTTCATGGGTACTTAGTAGATAGTGCTTTGCCTGCATATTGCTTTAAATTAATCTCATAACATGAAATATACATCTTCATGTTATTTAATTCAGTAGACTGCAGAAGGTGTCTCAATATAATTTTGTTTGGAGAGCCTTTTGTAAACTTACTGAGCTCTGTCTGAGATCCTTGCTGCGAATAGGAATTTCAAGATTAAATTTATTTGTGACTCATTTCCAGCCCTTTTGTTCTCATGTCAATATTGTTCTTTAGTTTAAATAGCTTTTCTCAGTCTCTGATGTTTGCCTTTTATCACTCTTGCTCCTTCTTTTGTGCATCTTGAGACAGCAGTCAGGACTAACTCTCCCAGTCTCTTTGACAGCACAGGGCTTTTTTTTTTTAATTTCTCACCCCACAATTATCTCAGTAGCCTTTGTCTGTGTCTGGTATAAAGTGTGCTTTTTGTTGTCTTAGATCTGGTTGACAAGCTTAGATCTCTACTGGCATTATTCCTAACATGGATCCTTAATGATCTCTACCTTAAAGTGAGTCTGTGCTTTCATTTCTGAGACTCTCTGTTGTCTTTCATTAACCACCAGAGTTATAGTGAATATTTAGTATTTCACAGAACATGATGTAAGCTGTTGCAGCCAGCATTGCCTGTTCACAAACAGGAGTTTGAAACAGGCAGTGATGGAGCAAATCCAGCTTGTTAAACCTTCTGGCTCATATCAGAGTTTGTGAATTAAGACCAATGTGAGTGTGGTTGGTGCCTGGCTAAAATACAGGGTTTAGCAAGTTGCTGTTGTCTCTCTCTAGTGTATCTCTAGTAGGATCTTGCAAGTTAAAGGTGTATAACAATGTAGTCACATTGATTAAATACAGAATAATTAAACCACCAAAATCTTTAGAAGTTAATTTTCATTAAATTTGAAGTTTCAGCTACTCAGCATCATGACTAACAGCGACATGAAGCCTTACAGGCTGGAAATTCAACAGTTGTTAGCAACCCCAGATATGCAAGTGAATTGCAAGTCTCTGTTACTTTTCATTACACAATAATTGCATTTTGGGGAAGGTTGCAGTGCAGTTGTTTGGAGTCAGTAATACTCAGAAATCCCTGCAGAACCAATAGATAACTACACAAAGGTAAAAAACGTGCTGGAATGACACAAGGCAAGGAATGACAATGAGGCAATACAGGATTGCTTGCTTGTGAGGAATTCTTCTGGCTTTGTGGCTGTCACAGTCCATGGTTTTGTACCTCTGAGAATGCTGTGTATAAATCAGACAAGTTAAAATGAGCAGGGGGGACCAGGACTGTGGCATGAAGTGATACATGTCTGATAGGGGAGGCAGCTTGTAGTAGAGGCTGGAGATGAGACTCTGGGAGCTGTTCTTCAAAAGGCATGGTGGCAGACAATGAAATTCTTCTGTTATTTTGAGAGAGTAAAAAAAAAAAAGAGTCCAACTACTTGTTCATCATGTAGAATTAACCTTCACAAACCCCTCTGTTAGTGTAAGAAATAATTTCTCAGGCAATGTATTGAGTGAAGTTACCAAAACCTCTGACATACTGCGTAACATCACTCTTAATGCTTCTTTTCTCCTTTAGAGGGTCTTTTGGATTCCATTGGTGCTGGCAACGTGGTAATAACTCAGTCATTTTACCTAATTTGTGTAAATTCCCACAGATGGCATTTACCTCTGCCATTCTTCTGGAGTTTTCAGGCTGTGGAGCTGTTTGTTTGCCAAAGTGCCATAATAATAAGCAAACCTTTAGTGAAGTTGGATATTTTGATGGTATGAACTCAGCAGAAAATTGCTACATGTCTAAATTTAAAGTTGAGGGGACCAAAAATTGTGGAAAACCAGAGATGTCATTTAGCCCAGGAACTAGATTTTACTCAGATTTTGTGGCCTGTAGATACTAAACCATTGCTCTTTTGGACTTTTGAAGCAGGTAGGTTGTGTCATCAGTTATCTCACATTATAGTTTACTCCTCTGATTAGAACCTCACTGTATTCTGTATGGATAGTAGACATTTCTCAGTTGCACAGATTCCAAGTGTGACCCTTGACTGTTCAGTTATTGTCTTTATTCTCAGAAGTTCATGCTAAGAGCATTCATATTCCTAAGATACCATTAGGCAATACTTTTGGATAGCACTATTTATACATAAACTTGCAGTATTAAAGTTTTGGAACTACCTTTGAGAGGTAGCTGTAAACTGAAATAATGTAGTGGTGACTCCTCTGCCTTTCCAGACATGCTAAAATCTGTAGAGGAGGCTGTGTGAAGGGCTTTTCTGAGATAACACTGATGAAACACAAGATATATGTGCAGCTTCAAATATTTCCAGTGCTAAAGTTTCTACCTGCTCTGAGCATTTCACTAGAAATTAAATTTGAGTGCATGGTGTGTGGCAATTAATAGCACATTAAAAGTACCTTTAGAAGCAGTGATTAGGCAGTCTTTAATTTCATTACTTCATATTCTGATGGCAAACTGAATTTATTAAAGTTTGCAAACACTGGAATAAACACAAGTAAATATTTTACTCTGTAAAATTTTACTTGTATGTAATAATGTCTAGGAGAAAAGTCACTGGAGATTCTTCCTGTGTTGAAACAGGGATTAAAATTAATCCAAGTCATCTTGCTTTTCATTAAGTAGCTCACTCGTGCTCCATTATAAATAATAAGTGATACAATAAGAAGACTCGTCATTGTTAGTGAAATCTGAGTATCAGCAAGTGAGTTAGTAGATACAAATAAAAAATGAGCTATAATCAGCATAAAATGTCTTTGAAACTTTGGCAAACTGTATGGTGAAAATCAGGATTGGATACCTTCTGCTGGTAAAAAAGTGAAAATTGCCAAGTTCTACCTGGAGAGCTTTTTCCTGATTTTTCCATTCCCATACTCCATTCAAACTATGTATGATTGCCAAGACTAGAGAGTATTTATTGTCTTCACCCATGAAAATGGGTGATTTAAAAATGTATATATAAACTCATTCTGTAGGATCCTTAAGACATCAGAAATAGCTGCAGACTTCTTCCCTTCAAGCCCTGTTAACAGAGAAATATCGTTATGGTGTTTTTATATATATGTATGTATATAATTTTATATTTTTATATAGATATATATATCAGCATTCAGTCAAGAAACTATAAATAGATTCACGTAAAACCCCAGCTGAGATCCCTTCCCCATTTTTGGGATAGAATATCTTAGAACTTTTGTGGGAAATCCTGGGAAGTTAGAAGGATGATGCTGTCAGTAGAAAAACATTGTTCTATCTCCTCTCTCCCCATCCTCTCCTTTTCACTCTCCTGTGTCTGGATGTCTCTCACTGAAGAGAAATCATGTTTGTGATTTGGAAGATGTGTGGATTGAAATATTGTGGGTGCTGTTGGATGCCTGAAAGCACCAGCGACACGAGGAAATTTATACGTTACCCTGCTAATTGTTGGGAAATATGAGCCCTAGATTGGTATGCAATTAGAAGTGTAACAGCCTGTTAAACATATCACACAGCATATGGCATGTTAGTAGCAAATCCTCTAATTTAAAAAGAAAAAAAGTATGCAGTTCTGCATATTAGCAGTTTTTGCAGGCAATCAAAATTTGCCATTTGTCTAAATGTCAGAGGGGGAAAAGCCATCCTTAGTTATTTGGTTTATGTTTGATAAAATTTCTGTTCTCTAACAGTAAACAAATATAACAGAGGAAAACCCAGAATACAGTTAAATGTACCATTGGTTCTAACTAGTCAGAAGTGTGGCTTTTATTAAAAAATAATAATTTGAATAACATTACCACATCTGCTTTAATTCCAATAAATTAAAAATGCTAACACAAAAACATATTTGCAGAACCTCAGGAAAAAAAAAAAATCAAAAACCCATGAGTGGAATTCATTGAAGGGCAATCAGATGGTGCCCTGGTTTGTCAATTAAAAATATAGAATGGCTCCATGGACAGATGTTCCTTTATTTAAAAACCTCAGAGGGCTGAAGGCTTGATTTACCCTTTCAGTGCATAACTTCTGATCACCTTCTGTTTGCTGGAGTGTTTTGGGATAACATGGTCACATACATACGGAGATGCTGCAAGAAACAGCCTTTTATTTGAGGCTGAAATCTTGCTTGAGTGGGCTCAGGACTGAGCAGTTCTTCGAATATTTAGCAGCCCATTTGTGAGGCTAATTGTGAGCACTGCTAATTGTTGGTTGCTTGGTGGGTCATGGAGAGATTGCTCTGTAGTCCAGGCTAAGATGGGAGCAAGTAAACTGCACCTGGGAGTGGAATAAATTCCTTTTTCCAGTGGATGTGCAGGGTTACTGAGTGTCTTCAACTTCAGTCAGACTCTGGGGGGATTGGATTTCACTGACTGACTGCACATTCACCACTATTTGTATTAGTGATGTTTAAAATCTCTGAACACTTCACACACGTTTGTTAACAGAGTACTCAACAAGCTTGTCTTTTTCTAGTATTTGTAGATGGTCAATTTGTCTCATATTTGCAAGTAATGTTCATCTTTTTCCTCAAAGTTTCTGACTTCCTAGTCAGTCTTTCACTGTTAGGAAACTAACACTGTTAGTTATCCATGTTAGGATAGCTCATCACTTATAAAATGTGCTTTATTTCTGCTTTAATTACATCTTGTCTCCTGTCTTCTTCCCATGGCAAGGTGCTGGTGAGACATCAGTCTAATGGTTTATTTGCCAGTGGATCTCAAAGTAACCTCCCAAGGTTTGCTTTATTAAGTGAAATGAGAAGTGGGATTGCCATCCTGCTGCTCCCTGCCTTTGTCACCCTTCTAGCTGTCCCCAGGTTCAGCCAAGCCACAGCCCAGCCCTGGGAGAGTTTGTGTCTCAAGCCAGGCAGGAAAGGGAGTTTTTCTGCTTTGGCAGATAACTGATCATTTGTTCTGCTCAAGCACTGACATCAGTTTTGTTGTGACTTTGTGCTCCATTTTGACATTGCATTATACAGTCAATTTGGCATCGAACTGGAGAAAATGAGAATACCAGGAAGCCGATTCCTCAAACTATTAATTTGGTATCAAAATCAGCCCTCCATGGAAGGGAGGAGGGGGTTCTTTTTCATTCTGCTTTACTCACCAAATGATGCAGTTACTTCAGAAACCTTAAATGGAGTAAATTTAAAATCAGCTTGTGCTACAAAGCCTGAGGTTTGGTATCGGTTGTTCCTGTTGTGTGTTGTAGTCACTAATCCTTTTAATGAAGAGCTTTTAGCAGTGAAGAGATTCTATTTATAGTAAAGCCATTAGAGCATAAAGCTCCTCATTGCTATTCTGCAGCATGGAGCTGTAATGTTTGTCAGTGGAGAAAAGATATTTTTAGCTGCAGCATTGAAAACCAAGGCTGAAAGGTCAAGAATCCTCAGGGGGATATGTTCTGCTACATCAGTGCTATCACACAGCTGCTGTTTACTCTCTTATCGTTCCTCAGTAATAAGAAGATATTTTTATTGTGACACTGAAGGTATAAAGCATCAAAAGGATTTTGTGCATGAAATGAATACTTGGGGAGTGATGTATCCAATCACATTAAATGTTCTACTTCTTAGGAGGATGATTTTATTTTCCCAAAGACTATCTCAATGCCCATTCTTCAAAAGATTCATTCTAGGAAAGTTTATTTTATTTTATTTTTTTTAATTTAAAGGGGATAAGACCTAATGTGAGCAAAAGACAATCTGCTGAAATAGTGAAGGATTTCAAGCACACACATTTCTGTCTGACATCTCCACCATTCATTTTCTTAGCAGTGTAGTGCATGAACAGGAGACATGAAATCAACATGGAGTTTGCCAGAGGAAAAAAAGTCTGGACATTGCTGTTGGTAATGTGAGGAGCAGAATTGTGGGTGGTGGGTGATCATATGTGGTACAGGACAGCTTGCAGCACACTGGATAGGTACTCAGTGAGCACAAAAGGATCATGTGCTCCTATTGAAACAAAATATGATAGATGGTACGTGAAAGGGAGAAAGGAGGGGGGAAAAAAAGGATAATTATAGGAATACAAGTTTGCATATATTAGCTGAGTCTACAATGTGGAGGCTTCAGAGACTTTTCTAATATCTTTATATAAAAATCAGGGGGAGAAGAGATTAATTGCCACACTGAGAAAATTAGGGTTGTATGATCAAAGGGAAGGCAGAGAAGAAATGGCCTGTTGACAGATGGCTTATAAAAATGAAAAGATTTTTCTGAGGATATGAGTTTGGAGTTTTGTGCTGCTTGGGGAGACACAGGCACTGTCATCATATTTTAATAATAATAAGCTGCTATGTAACCCTTTTTATTCATCAAACATGTAGTGTAGGAAAAGTATGAGTAAAATAATACATGGATAGGTACACTTTCTTCTCAGAGTATAATGAAATTAATTGTACTTCTCTAAGAATTTATTCAAGGTCTTGCTGCTAAAGGTTCTTATCTTCTGACACATGGAGTTCATTATCCCATACCTTTTAAAACAGTTTCTTTCATATCAGGAAATTATTTTCATTCTGCTCTTTCTGCATACCCAAACCTGTTTTTAACACCGTCTTTCCCAGGCTTTCTGTATATGCAGTATTTGGCTAAACCCATGAGGTTATAGCTGTTAAATTGTTCCCTCTGCAAGCATTGTGCCAGGCAGCAGCAGAGAGTGAACACATTAACAGGCAGCTCCTGTCCTCAGTACATAAATAAACCAAAAACTGAAGGATTGTCAGAAAAGAACTGGGGAAACGGAAGGGATCTCAATTCTACAATTATTTTCTTTCATAATTGAATGGGATTTAGGTAAATGGGCATTGGCAGAAGGGAAGGACAGAGAAAGGGAGTGTATGGCTTTATGGAAAGACGAGGCAGTAATGGTTTGTTCCTATCAAAACTGCCAGATGTTGCTTAGTCCCATTATCTCTCATCTCTCACTCTTATGGGAAGGAAACTCAGGTGTTTCTGCCTCTGTCACTTCATGGCACAGTGACTCAGTTAAACTCACTAAAACAGCAGGAAAAAAAAACCCCAAACACCCAAACCAAACCAGAAAAAAATAGTAACTTCTGGTTTTGGGTGGTTTCAGGCTGGGAGGTTGAGTCAGTGAGTTCTGCACCCCCTGGGGTGGGCAGAAGGAGGGCAGGAGGGAATTCTAATTCAGCTTTA
Source organism: Entomyzon cyanotis (assembly GCA_024500445.1). Classification (NCBI taxonomy): domain Eukaryota; kingdom Metazoa; phylum Chordata; class Aves; order Passeriformes; family Meliphagidae; genus Entomyzon; species Entomyzon cyanotis. The sequence goes on from JAKEPQ010001004.1 coordinate 4,916,856, forward strand.
CCATCATGGGAAACAGGAGCCAGACAGAGGAGAGGCATGAGAAACAGGGAGAATAGGTTGAGAGAGGCTCATTTGGATTACAGAAGGAATCAGCAGAGAACATGATAAAAAATGACATAAACTCATAAGCCATGATCTTAACTGCAGATTAGTAAATTTGTTTATGGCTTTCACATTTATTACAGCTTCATGTGTTTGCAGCTTTCACACTCCAGGTATTTGTGGGGGGAAAAGGAAGTTCTAGGTCACAGACTGATAAAATAATGTTTAAATTGACTGGTGATATTTTCTGTGAAAATGCATATGATTTTGGTGCTCTAGCTGCTAGAGTGTTGCTGTATATGACTTTTACTCCACCTCTCTAGTTAATCTTGATGCTTTTTATACTGATTAGTTCTGTGCAATCCCATGTAGGTTTGCATTCTCTTTTGCTTTCTTACACTATTTCACTCTTGTTAGGGCTTAGAATTGCTTTAGTGGTTGTGTCTTTGTTGAAATTTTACAATCACTATAGCATTCCTTTCCCCCTCCCCCCCCCCCCCCAGTTACTGTTCTCACAGTTATCTGTTCACATACCACCCAATTTGCTTTGTTAGACAAACATTTCTGGGACAAAGGGGTTTTTTAATTGTTTTTTTTACCGTTGGTGATTTTGGTTAGTAAAATCAAAGGGCAGGTCTTCTGGAGTCTAATGCACAGATGCTCCTGCTTGGTTGTGCCTTGGCCTCAAACTAGACTGGTAAATTTGGTATCTATTGCCTGTTGAACTTCACTGTAAATTTGTAAAATTCCATGCAAGTCAGTTGTTAAAACATTTGTTATCATTAAATTCTCCCCTGAATTGCTTCCTTGTGCAGAGATAGGTTAAAAATAATCACAGAGTAAAGGCTTTCCAGCCTGTGTTGACACAGAGTCAATGAACATGCAGCAATTGACAGTTCTCTTTTACTGGTTTCACATTTTCACTTTAAATATATAGTTTCTGTGAGAGTGGAAATGTCAAAGCTGTGTCTGTAGTGAAGACAAAAATACTTGCCTGTAATTACTGTTCTCTGACTGATTTTCTTTTTCTGAGGGAAGTTTTATCTGTTCTCCTTTCTGCTCTATCTGAGACTTGTACACTCTTGCCTTCATTTGTTTGTTAACCAAGGGGAATTTTTATCTTCTTACTGTCATGTTTTGAGATTTATGGGATTGCCTCTAATTTGGAACTTGGCAAATCTTGGGAAATATGGAAATGTGACCTAGTTCTGACCTCATACGCCTATGTTGCCTCTTGCAGTGATGCTCTTGGCATGTTTGATGGCTCTGCATGTCCCTTTATTTGCAGTGTCATTACAAAATGCATTTGGCTCCTGGAAGTTCCAGTTTAGAGATCTCAGTTTAAATCTCGTCGCAACATCTGAAATATCAAGGGTTGTTATTAGGGACAGACTGAGTTGTTTCAGGAGGTGTGGGAAGACCAGTGCAAAGCTATGTATGTACATCAGAAGGTGTCATCTTTCCAACTGCATTTTTTTGGCTGGTTCAGAGCAGGATCTGGAGATAATGCCAGGAGTTGATGTACTTGAGTTCTTATGTGACTTCAGTTTATGGTATACACCCAGCCTATGCTTAGATCCAGTTCAGATTAAAACAAAATGCAAGGTCTTGGCACTTCACTCCATCTGCAGCAGCAGTTGTTTGATGGTGGCAATGTTGGGAACACTTTTGCAAATAAGGCTGCAGGCAGTGGTTAACATTTTAATTGCCCTGTCCTTTAAATTTGCTCATTTGGGGAGTCCTGTCAATTTTCATGTTGTCTCCCTCATGCAAAGCCAGGATGACTTGTGATTCCAGTCCTGTTAAGTGGATGTATTTCATTTGGAGCTAATGACTTGCTGCTGGTGAATGGTAAGTGCAAGTGCTGATTTGTTTTATTGGCTGTTTAAAGCTCTCATGAATCTCTGGAAGAGTCTTAAAATGCATTTTTGCTGTGGTTTCCTGCTTGTGGTTGGGTGTCATTCAAGATTTGTAAAGAATTAAGAGCTATAAGGCAGCCTTGTCTGGCTGCATCTCTCTGTGGTGTTTCAGCATTTGGAATCCAATGCAATTCATGTTGACAACATCTAAATTGGGAAACCTAAGGGTAAAAAACTTCTGGAAATGAACTCTGTTGTTCTCCTTGTCAATTAAATGGCTAAGTCTCAGTGTAAAATCTTCCTCTTTGTTCAAGATTGTCACTTGTGTGCTGTTGACATGCTGGAAATGCAGGTAAGATGTGATGAAAGGTACTGTTACTATTGCCTGCCCACATTTGTAATTTGTTTGCTGCATCAGTACACCTACAGCCTTGTTCCATAGAGAGGTCAAGTAGCTACATAGAAACATGAACTGGTTTGGTTAATTCACAGAATTCTTCTGTGTTGTGGTCAAGATAAATATAGGTAAATCAACCAAGACTTCATTAGGGAAAACTATGTTTCTGCCAAGTTGAATGACAGCAGGCCAAAAAAAATTCCTTCCAAAACATTCCTCAGCTGAATTCTGAAGGGAATACCTGTGACTTCTAACATCATCAATCTGTTCCTACGGAGTAGAAGTTGAAGACTAAAGGATAATTTGGTCTTTTCACCAAGTAATTCTGAGTCTCAGAACTGTACAATGAATAATTCAAACAGGTTTTGAAAAGCATGGAAGGAGAATATTGGTGTGGTGTGGGGGAGCAAAACCTATGAAAATGTCTAATTTGGACATCATGCTTTGCATCTAAGAACAAAGTGAAAAATGAGCTAGAAGCATGACTGTGAGCACATAACATCCTTGATAGGTCTAGTTTCCAACTAGTTCCCAAAAGAGAATGTTGCAAAATTCTCCTGCAGAACTGCTGGAACTCCTCTTTCACACTGTGTATATCTGAAGAAATGTGTCATTATCAGTCTCTGCATTGCTGACCAAGGCTGCAGTGGAATTTTGATAAAACAAATGAGCAAGTCTGTTTAACAGCAGGAACAAATTCCTTCTTCTCCATTTTATCTGCTTGCTTTCCTGAGCTTCTTCTCCCATGCCAGCTTTCCAGCTCAGCTTGTGCTAATATGCTCCTACAGCATCTCCATCTTTTTTTTTTTTGGCTTGTGTGATCCTCCCGAGCTGACAGAGCCCAAGTCTTGCTGTTCTCATTCCCTCAGGATTCGTGGGATGATGTGGAAGATTTCATCCCTTCTGGCTCCAGATTAGAAGTCCTGGAATAGTCAAATGGGTATCTTTTCTCTCAGGGCAGGATGAACTTCTGACTTTCCTCTTCTGGCCAGCATTATGTTTATATGGCTGGAAGCTCTCTTGGGAGGATTTAAAAAAAAATTATTTTTAAAATAAAACTCTGCAAGAACTTGATATTGGAGAATGGTATAATTCTTGGTAAAAAAGTTTGTTGCAACTTCTAAATTGTCCAACTGCACTAGTACAGGAAGACAGTTGTTTTCCCCGTGTTGCTCACCTCTTGTGGATTTATAATGCTGTTTTTCTGAGAACACCGAAATGTTTTTTATCATCAGTGAACGAATCATATCCCTGTGAGAAGCATAATGTGCATATTACATATAGACAGACTGAGAAAAGATCATTACTTTGCCTCAGGCTACAAAATAAGACAGTAATATAGTGGGAAGCTCAGTCTCGCAGTCTCCTGGTTTAACCAATGAATGACTCATTATCCTGGCTGAAAAAGCACCAGGAGTGAATGGTGGTGAATAAAGCTTCGGAAATGATTGGTCAGACCAGAGTGTCCTGTTCAGGGTTTTTAATAACCTGTGACTTTCACACCCATTTTGAGATTAAACTAAAAGTATGCAGCTGTATTTTGCTTCTGGCAACATCCCTGATTAATAAGCAAAGCAAATGTTTTTTGCACTGACTTGCTGTCAGTATCTTTAATTCAGTGTATAAGACCAATCCATTCAGTTGTGGTTTGGCTTTTTGGCAGAACTTATTTTGTTGCTCCATTTACCTGCCACTGGCTTGGCAATGAGGTGGCATTAGTCTTCTGTCCTTCTGAATGAGAAAACTTCTAAATATCCTCCATCAGCATCACAGCAATATTCCAATTCCTGATCTTGGAATTGGAAGAAGCCACCTCTAGGAAGAGGTTTTGTTGTTAATTGCAGGTGGAGCATCCACAAATCTGTGCTCAGTTTATTCCAAGCCCAGTTCATTCTCAAGGCTCAGAGGAACTCCAGACAGGATGTCAAATTCCTGGTGTCTCCTGACCCTGCAGGCTGCTGTTTTCCCTCTCCTTCCCCAAGTGTAGTTTGGGGAGGATTTTAATTGACCTGAGATAAGGGCTGCTACAGTCTGTGTGCATTCCCCACTTCCCAGTTGTTCTGGGTTTTGGCTCTGCTGTTTGTATAGCTGCTGGCTAAGTCAAGTCAGGGAGTTGATCTCTCTGAACACAGTTTTCACCCATCACTGCCAACTCTTCCTCCAGATGATTTCTTCAATTACTTTGTGTATTTTTACTACCTAATTTGTTGCAGCTTCACCTCTTGCCAGACTTCCCTTTACTGCTTTACCAGACCAGTCTGACAGAAGACAAACCCAGTGAGAAATGCTGGTAGTTTTCTGTGGCATCAGTGATTGGAAAGGGTGATGGGATGATTGCCTTGATTGCTTTGAGAATTGCAGGCTCAGATCCTCTGTTCCCAAAACCAGACAGGAAGTAGATTGCTAAGGACATGGCATCTCCTCCATTCCTATCCCAGCCCTTCTTTATGTGATCCTCATTAAAAATTATGTTTTATGATGGATTTCCATCTCCCTGGGCTTCAGTGTGCCAACCTCAACACCCAGTGCTGGAGTGCTGTGTAATCCAGGCTTCTTTCTGTGCACAGGAAACCCCAGTGCAGAATATCCTTTGCTCTGTGTATCTTTTCAGCTGGATATTTTAAAATACAGAGCTCTTAAGAACTGACTGCTCAGTTGTAACCAGAATTTGCAAGTTATCTGAGGGTTTCGTTTTCCTCCAGAGTTGTATGACTAAACACGAGAAGGGAAAACAGATTAATCATCAGTGAAAACAAACAAATAATGACTTAATAATCACAAATCTAACTGAGAAAGCAGAATTAATTATTCATAGAGGGTGATTTATCTTAAAACATACTGTTAGACTGGCAGCTGAAATAAAGACAGATGTTTCTGCTTTGTCCCAGAGGGTTGGAAGTACAGAACTGGAGTTAAATTTGATACCCACATAATGATGTGGGAGGTTACGGAAGTTTGTATAGTTGTTATTTGTGTTTGAAGTTTGCTTTGAATTGCAGATGGAAACACTTTATTTAGTAGCTATACTGTTTCTAGTTTCTTGGAATTGTAGGATCATAGAATGGTTTGGGTTGGATGGGACTTTAAAGCTCATCTCATTCCAGCCCCTGCCCTTCCAACACCTTGCACTATCCCAGGCTGCTCCAAGCCCCATCCAGCCTGGCCTTGGACACTGCCAGCTTCTCTGGACAGCCTGTGCCAGGGCCTCACCACCCTCTGGGTAAAGAATTTCTTCCCAATATTCTAATGTAAACCTTCTTCTCTATGTTGTGTGGAGACTGCACTGTAACATCTCCATTTAACACTCTCACTGCCTATTTTGGAACAGATGTTTACAGGAGTAAAGAGAAATGGAAAATGCCATATATTACAATAATAATAGATAGTTTCTAATAGGGAAATCACTGCTAATGGTTACATTTCACTTTCAAAGGGCTTTGCAAACACACCTAAATACCATGAACCCTTAGTTTCAGAATATAACATTTAGATTAAAGGTGGAGGCCTTTAAGTAAAACAGGAGTGAAAAGGAAGGAATAAATTTCTGACTAAAGCTTGCAGTTCCACATCTCAGAACATCTGTTTTTGTCTTCCACCTTTATTGTAAATCTGCTGGGATGCTTTGCATAGGTTGGTTTGGTTTAGTTTTGTTGTAAGAGGTATTGTGAGCGAGCTATTGAAGTTTTAATGAAATTGTAAGGCACTAACTCCATGTAGCTGGAGTGGAACTGTGCCATCATCCATTCCAGACCTGCTCAGAGCAGGGCCAATGCTATTGAAAAGAAATGCCAAGTCAGGCCAGGTGTGAGTGGAATCATTGCTTTGGAACTTCCAGCATCATCACCACATGCAATAGAGCCAGGTTGGGTTCTGTTCCCACCCCAACTCTCCCACTTAACTTGCTCAGCGATCTCTGCACAGTCCTCTTACAGGCACTGAAGCTTTTCTTCAGAAGTTACATTGTTTATATTTAGAATTTAAGGTGAGATGAAGGACTCAGGGTTATGGTGAGGAAAGGGAAAACAAGTTAAACAGCTTTTCTAGGACTGGAGCTCGGAATCTGTTGCCTTAGTTTAAGGTGTTAACAAGGTGCAAGGTTAACACAGGGAACTTTGTTGGTAGATAACTGTTTTCACCTCTTGTAATTTGATCTGTTAAAATATATGGCATCATCTTGGAAGTGTGACATGATCTGTTTAAGAAAAACTGACAAAATAAGCCTTAATCCAAACCATCATATGTTGGTATTCAGTGCTTATCTACTGATCAGCACAAATACATGAAAAGAATCCAGATTTAATTGAGAACATGGGGGAAATGTGTGGTATTTACAGTTACATGGTTGTATTTTTCATCGTCCCTGAAATTTGGGGTGTCTACTGCTACAGAGTTTATTATATAAATTAGTTATACAGTACATGTAATAGCTTTTTATGTGTTTTAATCCCCATTTTTCCTAAACACCCTGAGAATGCTTTTTATCAAAATCTCCATCTCAGAGATTTTAGTATTTTTTCTTTAATGTTTTCTTTGGAGAGTTGGTTCTTTCCTGGAAGCTTGTTGCCAAGCTATCTTCATTATGCTGTTATTATTTAGCTTTTCCTTCCACGAAATAACACCAGAACTTCTAAGAACTTAATTTGGTGATAATGGTTGACCTTTCGTGGTATTGAAAACCCACACACTTACTTTGGGAAGATGGCTGCATTTTCTCTGTCTGGAGAGACTGAGAGAACTGCTTGAAAAGAGCCTCTTCCAGCTACTTTTCTCTACTGATGCCTAAAATAAAATAAGTAGTAATTGCCAAAGCCTCTTTGCATGGCTTAATAATAGAACCTATGGCAGAACATCCTATCAACTGATGGCTTCATTTATCATTCCAAGAGAGAAAAGGCACATGAAATTTTAACTGGCTCATGGCTTTTCAAAACAGGTGATTTTTAAAATTTTAATTGTCTGTTGAAGACAGTCACTCTTTTTTTTTTTTTTTTCCAGAATTAGCAATGTTTGGATCCCTGACTTAAATACACGGCTGGCTATTATTCTTAGCTTTTAGCTAGACTCAAGTTCCTGATGTCGTAGGAAAAAGGCTTTTGGCTCCATATTATGCACATTCTTTTGTCTTTTTTATGAAAAAATCATTTTGGAATTATGCCCACCTTTTCCAGGAACATATGACTTTGTATATGTCAAGCTGAAGTAAAGCACGAGGCTAATGGATATTTGATTTCCTTGGAAAAATAGGATTTTACCACATAGTGGATTCTGGGTGAACAATTATTACCTGTGGTTGTCACACTGTGGCACATATTCCTGCCAGCTACATGGAATTGGCCAAGGTCAATTGGGAATTTTCAAGATTTAGTGTTTTATATTCCTTTACCCTAATCATCCTGATACTCATTCTTATTTCATCCTCATAAAATATGAGGATGTTCATATTTTTTGTCTCTGCTTTCACATTTTTCCATAAAACATGTTTGTTGCTGTTTCTATTTCTAGACAGAGTTTTATGTGTTTGTATTAATAGTGTTTCTGTTACATGTTTATATATTTTTTGTACATTTATATGTACAAAAAATGCACTAAGGCTGTATGTAGGTCAGTTCAGTTTGCATGATCAGTGTGTGTTTGTGCAAAAAAAGTTAAAGTTTGGAGGGGAGGAAAAGATTTATGGAATCCAGGATACAGAAACGTGGTAATTTAGTCTTTTGAAGAAACAAGTGATATTTTCACCCTGCATCCACTTGCTGAATATTCCATAAATAGACTTTATTCATATCCCTCTAGGAGAAACGTGGCTGCAGTTTATGGAAAGCTCCTCATGCTTCATGGAAAAGCTGAATGCTGCAGCTTTCACTAAAGCTCACTGGTTCATAAATGTTGCAGTGCTATGAGCAGTATAGAAGTGCCTTTATTTTTCCTTTTTTTTTTGGCCTTTCTGGCAGGCAATATGGTTTTATTGCTTGAAGATAATTCCTGCAGAGTTCAAAGAGGAAAAATGTGAATTCTCAATGAATTTCTGAAGGAATTTGACGCTGGCTAATAGAAAGATTTTCAGAACAGTCTGAGGTGACAATTGGCAAGGTGTGGTTCCAGTGGATTGTGCATTTCTGTGGCTTCCACTCAGCCCTGTGTGCAGTGTCACATTCCAGTCAAGTTATCCATTCTTGATTTGCCTGTCAAGAGCTGAAGTTCAGGGAGAAACTCATGCTGGGGCTCAGCTCTGGAGGGCTGCAAACCTCACAGCTTTCCTATCTTGACAATGGTAAAAAAATTGCTCACCAGAAAAGAGCTTTGCTGGGTAGTGACTTTTATTTCCAAAAGATGAAATCTCTTAGTCACAACAAATTATATTCTTCCCTTTTACCAGCAAGTGCTTCCATCCTGAGTGGAAACACTGTGACAGTGGGATCGGTGCTTGCAGTGTCCCTGCAGTGTCCTTGGCAAAGTGCTTGATGGATTAGCAAGAGAGAAGTTCTATTACAGATTATGGGCAACTCGTTCTTCATAATAACAGTAGATTATGGTGCATTGCTATTTACCATCCCAGGCATACCAAATTAAAGTTTGAATATGGTTATATTAAAGCCATATATTTAAAAAAAAAAAAAAAAAAAAGAAGAAGAAGAAAAAGGAAGGAAAGAGGATTCTCTGTAGTTTTAACTTGCTGGTTTTGTGAAGCATTTCCAACCTCAGGACCTTGTGTGGACACCAAGGATTCTGAGTGATGTTTAAGGAGGAAGCAGCTCTCTTCATTCAAATCATGTGTATTTAAGTGTAAATGACCCAGCATAAAGTAGATGTGAGAGTAGAGAGTAGCCTGATACTGCTTTAGATGGGATGTAGCCTGTAACAGATTTTTCTCATTCCTACAACCCAACTCTGTTCTTTCCCAAGCTGAAAATAGGATATATACTTATTTGTTGCTGTTGCATTTTGACTTTTCACTAAATGGAACAATGTAGAGTATCAGAAAGAGGTAAAAAAGCACTAAAGAAATACTGAAATTAATTAGGAAGGACTTTTTTTTTTGTCTTTCCCTTTTTTTTATTTAAAGAAAGTAATTAGGTATCATGAATATTTTGGTTACTCTGCAATAAGAAATTCCTTAAGGGATGAGAATATGCTCTGTTTAGCTGCTTTGCAAATGTATAAAATTCATAATGTGTTTGATTAAAACTTCTGTATTGATTAATTAAGGTTTGTACTGAATTCTGCAAGCATTTCATAAAGAGTAGTTCATAAATCCTTTTTAAGATACACCTACCATCTTTGACAAAGCCTGATGTATGGCAGTTGAGAATTAAAAACTATGTTTGAAACTTAATAGAAAGTTAGAAATACTGTAAAGAAACAGCTCTTTGTATTACTGGGGCCTTGGGCTGTGTTGGGATTTCATGTTTTTGGTTAGTATTGTCTTGTATTTGTGATATTTCTATATCCTTAAGCATGCCAGAGATATGTGACAAAGGATAAATGGGAAAGCAATGCTGAAGAGGGCAGAAAGAGGGAACTTGAGTTCTATACTGGCAACAGGTTTCTGAAGGGATATCTACTTGATTTATTTTAGTAGTTTTCAAATGGAGTAATTAGGATAATTTACTGTCTTTTCCTGAAAACCTTTAACAGAGCCACCATAAAATAAACATTTTCTTCCCAAACTCTGAATCTGTGGGTGAGCAAACTGATGTGGTCCTTTCAGTGCAGGCACTGACAAATAAAGTCGACAAATAAAGTAAAAAAATGAGCTTATAAATTATTGTGCATCACATTTAAAGGTTATAATAAAGTCTTAAATAAAGTGGGTTTATCTAAATAATGCATGCACTGCAAAGGCTTTTAGTACAATGCTTTTCAATAACTTGTTTTTTGAATGATCATCCCTGGGTCACCTGAAGTACCCTTCTTTCCTCTTTGCTGAATTTTATTATACACTCTTGTGATTTTCCAGCTCAGAAACAGGAAAGAGCCATAATGACATTATTGCCCTGTTTTTTGTTACTGAAATTTTCTCCAAGCCCTTCAGCAAAGTGAAGCTGAACCCAAATTGGTGGCATTCATCAGCCCCAGTGAACAAGCAGGGATCACTCTTCACCTCAGAAAGAATTTTAATGTTTCATTGCAATCCAGAATTGAGGACTGTTCTTTCCTCATCTCCCTCTCCCCAGTATATTTACTTGGCCATTCATAATACTGACATTTGTGCTGACCTGTGTTCCTTGAAATTGTTTTGCAGCTCTTTAATTCTGTGGTTCCAAATTACTCTGAGGTGAAATTTTTGCTGTTCTCTTCAATGGCAAAGGCTGATAGAAAAAACAGCTCATCTCAGTATAAGCTTAATGTCAAGAATTGGCTCCAAAAGGAAGAAATACTATACAGAAAAATATTAAAGTTGCACAATGTATGATTTTACAGTTGACATGAAAGAAAAACCAATTGATCATTTCCATGTATTATGAAATCTAAAATCATATAGGATGCAGAAAAAAATCATAAATGGTAATTCTGCATTAAGGAGAGGGTAAATAATTGGAGAAGAAGAGGCTGATTTATACAGGTTTAAGACCCCTGACAAAATGGCAAATAAAATAAAAATCAGTCTTGCATTTCAGATCAAATTTAAAAAGTAAACAGTAAAACATATGAACTTCAAACAAATAAAAATTCTATTCTAGATGTTTCTGAAAATTTTTGTAGTAAAGTCTGATCATTTAGCAGTTTCATTCAATATCTTTATTATAATAAAATCACCATATTTGATAAAATCAAGTGGGAGAGAAGTGCTTCAGTAAATTTTGGATTCCCAAATACTGATATGCTTGTGGACTGCAAACTGCTCTGAAATAGGAAAAAAAAAAAAAATTCTGGTTTTCATTTTGGTGACATCCCTGGCAGTGTCCAAGGCCAGGTTGGGTTGGGATTGGAGCAGCCTGGGATAGTGGGAGGTGTCCCTGCCCAGGGCAGGGGGTTGGAATGAGTAATCTTTAAAATCCCTTCCAAATTAAGTTTGGAAGTTGCAGATTTTACCTTCTCAATATCATTTAATGCACGATGCTTCTTTTGAGCCAAAGTATGACCAACAGCAGATCTACAGCTTGAGTTATGATGGAGATTTCTGAGAGATTTCTTTCTACCCCAAAGGAAAAAACAGTTGCTTATTTCAACAGAAATGTAAAAATCTGCAGCAGCTGAAAATGTTGGCCCAATCCTTTGATCAAGAGGGGAACATCCAAACCTTTCAGGCTTGCAAGGAAGGTTTTTAACTATATTTACCAACCTTCACAAAATCCTGCCACAAGAAAAATCATCAGTTTCAAATGATAAATTTTATATTAAGATTTTCAGGGTGAGACTTCAGCTACAAACTTTGCTTTCAGTTTTCCTGTGATGCAGAGAAGCTTGGGAAGAAGTTTGTGCTTATGAAGAGAGATGCTTTCTTGATTGTAACCTTTCCTGTTGATTTTAACTTGGTGTGATGCCTGAAGAATACCCTGGGCAGCTCATCTCCTTGCTCAACTTAGTGGTGATGATGATGATGATGATGGAAAAGGAGCAGTGATCTGATTTTAGTTCAGAAATGTCTGGTTATTCTTTGTGTTAGATGCTGTGGCCTTTGCCTGCTGATGCGGTTATGGAAAATGAGTTTTCATGTGTTGATGCTGTTTCACTTAGGGGTCACTTTCAGTTGTGGATTGCAGTTCCATGAGTTAAAAACTGTTTGGAAGAGAAGAATGTGGAGATTTATGGGTGGTATCTCAGTATTTTGGAACAACATTGGGGATTGTATGTATTGGAATGATTATTTTCTTTGCTCTTAATTGCAAAAATCCATTTGAATTTAACCAACTCCTTATTCCAGTTTGGCAATGCATCTGTCTGTGATGGCTACAGCAAGTGCTTTTGAAAATACAAATCAAATTGATTAACAAGCATTTAATCTCAGGCAGACTTTTTTTTTTTTTCTGAAGACTCTTTTTCCCTTCCAGCAATCGCTATAAATATTTTTTAAAATTCTCTCTTTATGAAATATTATGCATGTTTATGGTCATATAGAACTAAAAAAAAAAATAAAATTGCAATGTCTTTTTTAAGAAAACAAATGTGATGCAGTTATAGTTATGACTTATTTTGATTATTTTCTAAACAGTTTTATTTTCCACTACTTTTGCTTATACATTCCAATGTAGAGTCACTGAGCCTTGTTTCAGAAGAGATGAGCTGCATTTTCCCTGCTCACTATGTACTTTATATTTAACTTTCCACTCACTCTGGCTGAGTGGGCACCAGAATTTGTCGCAGTTCCTTGTGTGATTACAGGGAAGGAAGAAATGTAAAAATGTATTCAGAAAAGTAATTTCCAGTGAAAACATTTTTTACAAAACAACCATTAAAAACAAAGTGTAAAGTGATACACACTGAGTCAGGTTCCCCTGTGGTTTTTTTTTAGTTACATCCCTCCTCTAATTTTCTGTAGTTCCTGTTCTGCCAAAGAAAGCAAGTGAAATGAAGCCATTTTCTCTCTAAAAAAATACCACAGGATAAACTTAATTTAGGTTTATTTCACTAGATTTCAGTTGTTTACCCACTCTGGCTGGCAAGCATACCTGGCACACATTAGTGCAAGCTATACCATGGAAAGTGTATTAAAAGCATCCATGTTTAATTACAATATGCTTCATAATGAGAGAGGTCCTAATGATGCAGCAGTTTTCATTTAATAATTGTATAGCATCAATCTGATATTATCAGAGAGCCTTTAGGCTGCACAGTGTCTCTATCAACCTCCTTGATAAACTAAGAATATCCAAACCTGTGAGTCCTTCTGGGTTCTGCTGATGTTTTCTAAGGGAAAATTCTGACACCGTGTCAAAAACTTCCCAAATTCTGCTCCAAGAAATCAGGAGCAGAGCAATAGAGTCCTTATCTGCCAGCTTCTCATTCTACCCCTTATCCTGCAAACCAGCCCTTCTCTATTTCACTGAAAAAATTGCTTTTGCCTTTAAATTTCTTGCAGGAAAATTGACCTTTAGGAAACCCCCCTCTACTTCCCCAATTAATAAATCTGGTTTTGACAGTGAGTTCTTTCTACCCTGTGCATAAATGGGGCACAGATCTGTAGAGACAGATCCTAAAGGAGACCTGTAATAAAATCAGAATTAAAACCAGAAGCAGTCACACACTCGAGTGAACTCCTCTTTCCTAGGGATGCTCATTCAGGCATCTGATCCTGTTGCACACTGAGCTGCTCTGACTTGTGTTGTCTTGGGCTTTTTTTGTGGGCTCTAGGCAGGCTGTAACTGCAGCAAAACTATCACAAAAGGTATTTCTTCAGGCTGTGCATTTCACTTTCTCTGTCTGCGCCAAATTCTTTCATGACATACCAGGAGAGCTTATCTTCTCTGCACTACTGCTTTCTTTCTGTGCCCAGAGTAAAAATAATTTCTATGCCTACATTTTTTTTTGCCCATTCTTCCTCTTTTAGGAGCTGAGCTGACAGACTAGGAGTTGAAAGTGGAAATGTGCAGAGTATCAGGAGTCAGTTCTGACTGAAATATTTTACAAACCACCCATGGCTGACTGTGTAGGGGATATAGGGTGAAAAGGGCACAAAGAGGTCCTGCTGTACTATGTTTGTGTTGCCTGTGGAGTGAAACAGCAGGTGATTATATCCAAACTCCAGCTTTTAGCTTAACCTTGCCTCTTTTGGCATTTTTTTCTATCTTTTCCCATCAAACTTACTAAGTTTGATAAATTTATCAAATGAAGCTCAATATAGCTGTTTAGTCCAGGGCATAAGTCTAGATACGTGCCTAACTTTAGGAAGGTGGGGTCAACAAAATGGTACTTTTTATTTAAAATGCTCAATTTAACATTCCATTTCTCCTGCATTTTCAAAGTTAAGCAAAGGGCAGCTGTTTCACAGTCAGACCATGCTGGTGTTAAACCCCCAGGCTCCCTGCTCTCATTTAAAGTCATTTCCAAACATCTTAATTTGATTCAGAATCCTAATGAGTGACCACCTGACCTCTGTTTCCTCCCTTGGTCACAGTGTCTGCAGCCAAGTCTCGTGTTCAGACAGTGCTGTGAGAGTCCCAGAGACACTGGAATTAGGGAATCATGGAATGATTTGGGTTGGAAAGGACCTTAAAGATCATCCAGTCCCAATTCTGCCATGGCAGGGACACCTAACACTTATCCCAGGTTGCTCCAAGCCCCATCCAGCCTGGCACTGAACACTTCCATGTTCTCATGATGCTTCCAAACAAAGTGTGAGAGAGAAAATGAGTGTGTTGGTCACAGATTTTAACATGCATTCGAGAAAATGCTGGGCAGAGACTTCAAGGGATGGAGAAAGATCACTCAGAACAAGAATGGGGTTCAAGTTGGAGATTTTCCTCCTGCAAAGGGGGACAGGCAGAGAGGCACCTCCTTGAAGTAGAAACTCCTAGAAAAGGGAGGAGAAACTCAGCCAAGCCCTGCAGCTCAGATGGGAATGGACTAAGTCTGTTGCCACTCAGAGCAGTGATGCAAAAGGGAGACATTCAGAAACAAAAGTAATTGGAGAAAGCAGCAGGACTTATTTCAACCTCTGTTTCAGTTTTTTTTATCTAGTTGCTTTGAGCAAATTCTATTTAAAGAAAATCTCTACCTCCTATCGTAGGAAAATGTAGTGTTGGTGTTAATTCCACCAGAAATTCTGAGGGTTGTGTTCTGTCCCATTTCAGCCTTTGCAATTGTTTTTGTCCTTGCTTTCCCTGCTAGCTCCTGCAGCAAGCTGGGCTTTTATTACTGCAGCATATTCTTGCAATTTCGCAATTTGCTGTAGCCATATTTCATCCAAGACAAGGAATTCAACTGAAGAGGCTTTCAGGGGAAAAAAAAAAAGATTCTTCTCTCTTTTGTGGTCAGTGATCAGTCCATTCCCTTGTACAAAGCACCCCTTACTTTAGAGCAGAATTCCACCGAGATCCATCCTTGTTTAAGTATCCTGGAAGTTCACAAAGCCATCCATCAATTGTTTTTGAGTTGCTTTTCAACTTCTTTCAACAATATCTCAGGTAGTGGCTGAAGTGATTTTGTTTTGGTCAGAATGTTTGGTGGAAAATGCTGAATTTTTGAGGTCATTGTTGATTGTTGCTGATGTGCAGTGCAACATATGGAGGATGTCAGGGATTATTTTATTTTGGTGTCAAGTAACCATCCTATCCTCTACTCAGGATTTTTTTTTAAATACTGGAAGCCTTTATAGAACTGTCAATATTTTAAGCCTTGTGTGTGTAGTCTGTGTCTGCTTGCCAGTGTAGAAAAACAGAATTGTCATCATGGCAGAGCTTCCCTTCAGAACTGGAGGTTGAGAGCCACCAGGTACAGCTGGGGCTTGGAAATTCAGTCTTGCCAGGGGTACCTTTATTGGGCTCACATTCAACCAGTTCTTTCCCATCAGAGCATTTCTCAGCTCTGGGATTGATCTGCTAGGGATGATTATTCCTATTCACCTGTGTTTTTCTTGTATGCTGTGCTCAGAAGGCTTTTCTTCCCCAGGCAGTGTAGACAGTAGGGAGTTCTTGAGACACCAAAACCAGTGTATTTTTCCTGTTCTCAGGTTTAAAGTTTCACCACTGTCAGATGGCTCAGTGTCACTCCAGATTCACTCTGGTGTCATCACCAGTTAGGGACATGGTAATACAACACATGTACAAAGTTCTCTGGAAATGGCTGCAAAAGTAGTTGAAAGCATTTTAAAAAAAAATCAGGAATTGCCCAAATAGCGATGAAATTGGCTTTAGATTACTGTACTGTGCTGGCTGGCTTCCCTGTTCCTGAATTTATGTCCCAAAGTTTTGACCTCAGTGACAGGTCCCCTGATTTTAATCCCATCCTGTCACTTCTTTTGGTGCAGGAGGATGGATTTACCTCATTTCCACATGATCCTCATGCCTGAAAGGGGATATGTGGAGAGTTAGGATGGTTCCTCCTGAACACACGAAACTGTGGAGCTGCAGCACTGCCTATCAAGAGGGAAATTAAAAAAAAAGTAGACAATACTATGTATTTTAGCACATTATTTTTTCATGTTGAATTGTATTTTTAACATTTATTTTAATGAAGCGATAGTAATATGATTTTCACTTTGGAATGAGAGTCTGAAAAATCTTTCATAATGAGACTGGAAGATGCACAGTTTGTTAACACGTGTGCTATTTTGTTTTAGATGCTTACAGTGATGTTACCTGGAGTAAGCATCAGTAGAAATAAAAACAATGTACTATAAAGTCAAGGGATTGAGCAGAATGTGGGAGCTGGTTTAGTCTCTTTCTGTTTCATTTGTGCTGGTTTTAAGAGGCATTGTAAGTGCTTGTCCTGATTCCCAAAGCAAATAGCAAAATCTTCCTGCTCATAAAATATAAATAAATTATAAATCTTTTTGTACTCATCCCAGTGGATGTTCCAGTATATTATGTGTTCATCTATTTTTCATTATTTTTACCTTAAATTTGTCAGTGTTTGCACTCCTAGGAAATGTGGGCTCTGGCAAGGGGAAAAAGTAAAAAGGAAAAAGTTTTCCGATGTTGACGGCAATAGAAACAGATGAGATACACATTAATAATAGAAATAGCTTTTATTCATTGGTTTCAGACTACTGCTGTATTTTACTGAGGATTTCAGTAGCAAAGGGAGTGGATAATTTTGACATTAAGCAGTGTTGCCCTGGGCTCTGATTAAGCTGAGACATTTGGAGACACAAAGCAGGTGGTGTTTGTATACATTAATTCAGTTTTTCCTTAGCTCCACTGTCAGCTCCTTCACTTTGGGACTCTGGTTTGACCCAAGGGGGAAGAAGGTGGCTCTGAGTGGCCCTGGTTTTGAGTAAATGTCAGATACAACCACAGTTTTAAAAAATGGCAGAAAAAATCATATCCATTTATCAGTTTGGGGTGTCAGAGGGAAAGCAGTGAGCCTGTATTTGCCTTGGCAGGTTTGCACAGCACAGAAAAAGGGATTATTGCAGAGGGCACTGTGTTCTTTGCATCCTAAATTGTCAGAAAGGGACAAGATAAAGAAATCCTGTTTTCTTGGGGAAGCAGTGCAGTTCTTTACCCTTCTGATAAACCCCAGATATTCAGCAAAGGCTCAGAGGGGTTTGCAGTGCTCCAGCCATGCAGACCTGCTGCAAATTGGGTCATTTGTGTGAAGGGTGGCGTGGCTTAGAGGAAACAGCATTTACTTCCTGGTTTGACAATCAGTCTTCTTAGAACCTAGAAGAAGGAAGTATAATTTCATCTTGTTTTCTGAGGTGTGAATTTGTAATGTTATTTTTAATTATGACGAATTTCAAGAGGTAGTGGAACAATGCTGGTGGATGCTTCCCCTGATGATACAATTTTTTTTTTTTTTTTTTCCTGGGGAAGAACAGTTCTGCAAATTTTTCAGGTCATTTGGTAATCTCAGCTCCTGAAATAAGAGTTGCCCCTGTCTGCTCTGCAGGTTTGGAAGTCATCAGCTCTCCTGGGTCAACTGGCTGGTGTAGACAAAACAAAGATAATGTTCTGTTCTGGTTAAATCTGATGGTCTGTTGTGTGTATTGCTTGAAGTCTAATAATGTGCAATACACCCACACAGTGTCAAGTGGAATAATCCCTCAGTGATTTCCAGGGTGCTGAACCAGGGACTCTGAGCTGTCATTTTATTGGTGGGATGAGAGAACACTTAATAATATGTGGGTTTTATTTTCCAAGTGTTCATTAACATCATGAATTCTCTTGGGGGGGGGAAAAAAAGGGAAAACATAAAGTGTTGACTTGAGAATATGTCATAAGGTGGAAAAAGAGTTGGAGCTGGAAATGTGAAATATTGCAGGATGCTGTGGATGCTGTGTTTAAAGCACATAAAAATATGATTAACTTACTGCAGGATGTTGAGGGAAGGAATCTCTGGTGTGAAAATGGCACTTCACACCTTGGCAGAAAGGTCAGCATCAATCACTGCAGAAGGGAAATCATCAATTGAAAGTTCTGCAAGGTTTCTTTCCCAGATTCAGGCAGAATATTGGCAAACATGACCTCACTCTGAAGCTGCTTTTAGAAGAATGTGCCTGCCTATTGTAGGCTGCTGCTGGAATGAGCAGTTGAAGTGTTTTCTTTAGGACTGCTTTCAAAACTGTCCAAATTGCATTTGTTTATTAAAATAATTTAGCTAAGTAGTTTTATTTTGAAGTATTTATCACGTTGCATGGCAGTTGGGATCTAAATAAAAGGGATGTTGTCATGATGAAATGACAAAGGAAATGCAAATTAGATCTTTCAAAAAATGGAAGAGAGAGTTGCAATAAAATGCATTGATAATAAATACTTTAAAAAAGACTCCCCAAATGACTGGACAAGATTTAAAACTGATAACTAACAGAAGGTATTAGTGCTATTCAGAACAGGAGGAGACAGCTGGCTGAAAACCAGCAGAGGAAAAGTTTTAAGTCCCACATCTTGTGTCTAGTTTTTTTGTTGGATATAAAGAGAAAAATTCAACATAGACTTAGAACATAGAAATATTTTTTGTGATGTTGATATGCCGATTTTTTAAAACGACACAGGAACTTTTTTTTCCTTTAATTAAAAAAAAAATATTAATTTTATTTTGCATTTGTGCCCTGAGAAGAAGAATTAAACTGAACACAAAAGTTGCTGTGGACTTTTCAGATGGTGTTTCAGACCTGAACCAACTCTGACATCTCCCATTTCAGTTTCAGCCACTTTAGAAAACAAAACCAAAAAGCCACTAACAGCTTTTATTTGCATTAAGGTAAAGCTATCTTTGCTTTATCTTGCAGTATGCCAGAGTGCTCTGCAGAGAGGATGCTGAGGTGTATCCCAGGGCCATGTTGTGACATCCTGGGGGAGGAAACTTGTGGGGTGCCTGGTTTTGGGAAGAAATGCAGATGTGGAGTGGGGAAAAGCCATAGATCTAATCCAGCTGCTGGTCTTGGCAGTGAGAGGTCCAGGACTCCTGGGTACTGTGGAGGGCAAACCTCATTAGACACTATGGGGAGCCAATTTAAAAGTTGTATTCAAAGTACGGAAGTGAAAGTATTTTTTATTAAAATAAAGAATTGAAATTATAGTTGGTTTTTTTGGTTTTTTTGGGTTTTTTTATTAAGATGCACTTAACATCTTAACTTGGAAAAAATACAGTGTATATTTTATTGAAATTCTGTAGACACAAATATAAACCACTTTCTTAGGCCAGCTTTTTCCTCCCAAGTTCATCCAGGTTGACTGTTCTGGTCAGGATCTGAGAGATGCTTGGTGCTTTCTCCCTAATCAGGCAGGAAGAAAAGACTTGGGGATGCCTTTTGCCTGCCCATGGCCTCCTGCAGCCTTGCCAAATATCTCCCTGAATGTTTGCCTTTCCTGTCTGCTGTAGACTCCAACCCACATATTGCATTTTTGTCATTCATTCACAATCACCACTGCTGTGATAAGAAAGCCAGTGTGGTCTGCTGTGGAGCTTGATGAGCTTAAATTTAAAAAAGGGAAAAAGGGAAAAATACAAGATAAAAGAAAGAGGGGGAAAAAAGGAAAATTGAGCTAAGAGATACTTTTAAGCTTTTATATGAACAAGAGAAGATGCCAACCAGACATCTATTTTTTGAGAAGGTTTGACCAGATCTGACTAGTGAACCAGACTCGACCAAGGGTGGAAGGTGACATTTTGGAGATTCAGAGAGATTGATTTCATTTTTCCTTTGTAGGCAGGGATGAAGGAGGCTACTTGAAAACTGAAGTGTTGGGTGTAATAGCTAAAAGGTGTTTGCTTTCTTCTTGCATTTAGCTTAATAGGAGAACTGCTGAAG
This sequence comes from Entomyzon cyanotis, assembly GCA_024500445.1. Taxonomy (NCBI): domain Eukaryota; kingdom Metazoa; phylum Chordata; class Aves; order Passeriformes; family Meliphagidae; genus Entomyzon; species Entomyzon cyanotis. The sequence continues at coordinate 4,937,005 of JAKEPQ010001004.1, forward strand.
TTCCTCACCTCTATAACTAATTTTTTAAGAAGCTCTTCAGAATATTATACTTTAGGACTCTGCTAATGATTTCAAATGTTGTTGAAATAAGAAAAAGTATTTTTAAAAAAGTTACTAGAAAGGGACAACTTAATTTGGAGAGGGTGTGATCGACTAAACCTTCTTGTATTATGAAACCTGATATACTTGAGCAAATCTGAGCCAGATCATAGGGAGTTTTGCCTTTTCCACTCTGCAAGCATTGTCATCAAACTCAAACTTACCTGGGTTGCTCCGTGTTTTCCCCCAGCCAATCAATTAGCAGAACATTAACTTTTTATAAATGCCACATTGCTGTAAAATCACTTTGTGTCAGTTGATTTTCCCCTGGAACTAATTTTTGTGGCACAGGGAGAAGTATTGATGTGTGTAATATTTTGGATCTGAGCAAGATTTGTTGGAGTAGCATAATAACCATACGCTTTAAACCAGAAGGGATATAAGTTATTTTCTTTGGGGTTGCTTTCTTTCAGCACAAAACTTTTGATGAAAAATACGATTGTTTATCAATAAAGTCTTTGTTCCCATCCATCCTGATGAGATTGATCATCACATAAGAGAATCAAATCTCTATCACAAGTCACCCTAAGCAAGTACTGATTGATAAAATTATTTCTTTCTTGCTAAGCTAAGGAAGGGTTGGTGTCTTGCAGTGTTAAGCTGTTGCTACTTCTATTTTGCTGCAATTTTTGCTTTGGATGTAAAAGAAGGAATTGGGGGCAGAAAGATGTGTAAAGATGAGCCATAATGGTTAACCTCTTTTATCAAACCTGTTAAGCTTCCCTGATAAAATTTTAACCTTTGAAATTCTGAATTTGGAATTTCATTGTGATTACAAGGAAATATACTGATCTTCTTGACATTTTACTTGAATGTTTGTAACTTCTTGCTTTTGTAAGGTGAAGATTTTAAGAGCTACTGCTGGGCTCTTCAGCACTCTGGAATAAGTATGGAAAAACCAAAGCTGTGGACCAATATTCAGTGCTTTTCACAGACTTCCTCTGTCCTGCCCATGCAGTGGGAAGTGTGTGCTGAACAACCTTCTGTCAAAAACTCTTGTCTTGAAGATACTCCCTTAGCATCTCACTCAGTATTCACCAACAAAACCCCAAACTTCCCTTTCCTTTTGGTGTGAGAACTCCACTGAGTGAGCTGTTTTAGAGGAGACCTGTGCTTGTGATGTGAAAGTATAAAAATTCCTGTTTGCTCAGTTCTTAAAAGTGTGAATTCTAATTTACAAATGCAGGACAAAAATGCTTTTCTTCTCACTTTCTTCTGAATTTCTGTCTCGGAAAGGAGTTTGCATTTTCTAAAATCTCTCTGCTTTCTAAAATCCCTGCACTTCTACAAAGCTTTGCTCACAGAGATGATATCTGTACAAGCAAGTTTTTAAACAGTTCTGCAATAGCATTCCCCATTTCTCCTTCATATTCTCATGCTAATTTTTCTCTACAGTGAGTGTAGAGCTGCACTCACCTAGGGAGCTCCAGTTTTTGAACTAGAATGTGTCTACCTGTTTGTGCTACTCCTTCTTCTCAGGCTCTTTGATTTTCTCTTTCAAAACAACCAGCTAAAAGATACTGAGTACTTTTTTACTTAGAATCTGATTAAAATATGGCATTAAAAAGAAGTAATATGTCAGGAATACTGAGCAGCTCTCCTGGTGCATATTTGCTTGCAGATAAGGTAGGTGGTTTTTGCTATTGTTAGTTCAGGAACTTAAATCTGTAAATCTTTTAAAATAATGCTTTGTTTAGGTTTGGTGTATTGTGTTCATTCTTTATGACACCTATATCAGCTTGAGGGTTTCTGAAAGTGCATAATTGAAAAAGTGGGCTGTTAAGTGTACACTCAGCCACTTTAATCTGCAGTCATTGGCAGACGAGAAACCTTGAGTCACAAAAATATCAATGTTCCTATAAAGCCATTTATTACTGTCTTTTTGAGTAGTGTCATGTGGCAGAGCCACGATGCAAAAGGAAACATAAACCAGGAGTCCACCAAGAACGAGCTCTGCACTCTAAAGTGGTCAACAACCTTTTTGCCACAGTTGGGTTGTAAGGAATATGATGTGTGCCATTTTTTGTACTCATTCAAACAGCTGAATTTGCTGGGTGGAGTTGGTTTTTGGTGCTTCTGGTGGATTTTCTATATGTGCTACTCATCAAAATGACACTAATGCAAGTTCTGATATATTGGTATGTCCACCCCATAATTTAAACTATTATGCAAATTAAAATAGTTGTTATCCTTTTGAGGTGAAAAAGACTAATTGAAGGCATTAATACCCTGAAACGAGACAATAAAGTTAATGAACAGGAAGTGGTAAAAAAAAAAGGTGTGGTTTTCCAGGAGGAAGTGACAATCCCTAAGGAGAGAGAAGAACCAGTAAGTTCTGTTAGTTTGGGGAGTTTAGTAAGGCTTTTGACATTCCTTCTCATAACACTTGAAGCTGAAGACACCTAGTTTAGTATTCTTCTGTATTCTTCTGTATTCTTCAGTACAGGAATGCAGCACTCCTTGAAAAACTTCACCTGGAGAAGAGTTAGGAGAAGTTTGTTGTGAGACTGGCAGGATGTGTTGAATGGCACTCAGCAAAGACCATTTCTGATGTGTATTTTCATTACCAACCCAGCTGCTGGACTAGAAGACATTCTTATTAAATTTGCAGGAAGGCTGTGAGAGAAATTAGTGAAGAACTGGACTGAAAAATGTGAGAATTCTTACAGGAACAAGGACAAGCTCCTGAGTTTAGGAGAGAACCCTTTGTTGGTTCTCTGGTGTGCCTTTCCAGCAGGGTACATAGAGAATTCAGAGTGCAGGCATGGTTTTGATCAGACATCCACACAGTGTGATCTGAGAGAAGAACGAGAGAATCCTTTTTTTTTGACATACAGAAGACCAGGAGGTACAAGACAGCCTCTAATATGTTACTTCTTGTACTGGTTTTGGCTGGGATACAGTTTATTTCCTTCACAGTGGCTAGTAAGGTGGTTTGTATTTGTCATGAAACCAGTGTTGGTAACATGGGGATGTTGGGGATGTTTTAGTTATTTCTTACAGAGCATCAAAGCCTTTCCTGCTCCTCCCTCTGCCCTGCCAGAGCCTGGAGGTGCACAAAGACCTGGCAGGGGACACAGCCAGGACAGCTGACCCCAACTGACCCCAGGGATATTCCACATACCCTGCCAGGTTGTGACAGTGAGAAAAGCTGAGGGCAGAAGGGGGAAGGGGTGATGTTTGCCTTCCCAAGTCACTGTTCTGCAGGATGGAGCTTGGCTTTCCTGAGCACCTGCAGGTCCATGGGGAGTGCTGAGTGAATTCCTTGGTTTGCTTTGCTTGTGCTCACAGCTTTTGCTCTCCCTATTAAACTGTCTTTGTCTCAACCCAGGAGTTGTCTCAGTTCTACCCTTCTGGTTGTCCCCACATCTCAATGGGGAGGGTGAGTGAGCAGCTGTGGAGGGCTGAGTTGCTGGCTGAGGTTAACCACAACACCTCTGTTGTAAAAGGGGACAAAAAGAACAGATTTCTTGTTTTTCTGGTTAAAAAGAAATTAGCAGAAATAAAGTTTTACGGCAAGTGGTTTACACAGTGTATTTGAGAAAAAAAAAAAAAATCACAAAGTTGCGGGAAGAGGTTGTCTTGGGAGGCCATGGTGGCTTCACCATGGAAGCCTCTGAGATCCAACCAGACAGAAATGTCACAGAAATTATTAGGTGTAGCAAGATGCTCATGTGGGAAAAGGAGATGGAGCAGATGTCTTCTGCAGGATCATCTGATTTTCATGACAGCCTGGCGAGGTTGCCCTGCGTGGAGCACCAGGAATCTCTGATCATCCATGCTCACCATTTTAATTGGTGGGTGTGTGCTCAGGCATATAAACTTGTCAGGCTGTATCCTCCATTGTTGATGAGTGAATAAATTAGCTGCTTTATTTTTACATTTATGAGACTATAAAGGCTTCCTTCGCATATCAAAACAGAACCTTACACATTTCCTAATGGCTTGTAGGAAGCAAATGAAGCTTGAATTTGGTTCTTTTCATTGTGACAACTGTTATTGATATGAAGTGTAATGAAAACAGCCTGTTGGTAGGCTTTTAGTTATTTGGTATGCTGTTTCCAGCCTTTAATTTACAAGGATGAAATAATTGACCCTGTGTCCTTACAGGGCTGACTGGGAATTAGTGGCTGCAGTTATGTTTTATTTAACCAGCAGTGCTGAGCCTGTGAGAATAAATGGACACCTGTCTTTAATAAACACAGAGGATGGGCTGGTTAAATGGTTAAAGGTTTTTGGTGCTTGATAACCTTCTGATTGTGCAAGTATGGACTGAAAAAGCCTTGTGAATGATGAGCAGTGATAAAGTCAAAGGAAAGGTAGCAGAAAATATACATTAATATAAGTGCTGCTGAGTTGAGGTTCTCATGGCAAATTCAGAATATTTTGCTTTACAGCTGTGCCCCGAGGTACTTGTGGAACAGCATGATTTTGGGTGTGATAATTAGAATTGTTTTAGTGATATTATTGTTTCCTTTAGTTGGATCTGATAAACACAGGTCAAAACAACTAGGTAGTTGTTATCATCACAGATGTGAATATCCTTTGAAGTGAGTTTGAGGATCACTGCTAAACATAAGTGAACATTGCAGAGCTCCCAGGGCATAGCTGCAGAATCACAGCAAGTTACTGGCTTATTTTTTGTTGTTGTTGCAATTAGGGTCAGAATTCTATCAATTTAGCAAAATTGAATTTCAGTTGTATTACATTTAAATTTTGGTGAGAAGTTTACATGAGCTCCATGATTGGCAGAGTGAAGGGTGTGGCCTGGAGAATTTGAGACATCAGGAAAAACACTTCTTGCTGACAATAACTTGGTACCTCCCCCTCCTCTATGCACACATTTTTAAGCTGTTCCCCATCCTACAACTCTGATACATGGATCTTGATTTGGTATGTCTAATCAGAATTTCTACATAATTATTTTTTAATATTAATTTGGAGAGTTATGTAAAGAGTGGATTTTCTTGTGTAAGAAAGGTGGTGGGCAGCTGTCCATAATGAGTTTTGCTAAGTTCACTATGAAGAAAGCCCAGCATAGTCACTTGGCAAGGAATAATCTAAAATTAAAATCCTAAAGATTATCACTTGAAGGTGCAAATTGCCTTTTGCCATTCCATTGCACCAACATTGTCATACATATTTCTTTTCTTTTGACTTGCTATGAATTATCCACATTGTTGACTGGCAGTTTAATCCCAGCCTTTCCCATTTGCTCCACAGCAACCTCCCTTGCTCCCTTTCATGATGTCACCTCTGGTTTTATTCCCCCTTGGCCCTAACTCTACTCATCCTTGTCCTTCCAAGTCCCCTCAGCTTGCTGTGCACACTGCATTTCCTTCTTTCTGTGCTGTTCTGCCACACCTAGTTCACTGTTCAGGTTCACAGCACAGGAGAAGGAGGTGGGCACAGCCTGCCATGGTGTCTTGCTGCAGTATTTGTCACTCTGGGCGTCATTTCTCCCTTGCTCCCAGGGACAGTGACCTGTGCCAGGTTATTTGCCCTATCAGTGTTTATTTTCCTGTTGAAACAAGCAAACCCATCCTGGATAAAGCGTTGGGAGTTGCCTGCTGGAGCTTCATTTCCCACCTCTTGCCATTCATCTGCTCTTCCTCTTCAAGTCTGCCTGCTCTCCCAACCCCCTGCCCAGCTCTGCAAACAGATTTATTGTTGAAACTGTATTATTAGCATGGTACCTAACACAAAGCCTCTGGGTGGCACCACAACATGAAGAATGATAATTATAATGAGTCGAGTCAGCCATTAAATCACTTCACCTTCAAATCTTGGCTATGTGTGGAGGCCTTTTTTATTTCTAGAGCTGACTTCTTCCAAATCTAAAATTCATTACTCAGTGCATTTTTCATCTCCACAGACGTGCTGGTGCTCAGGGAAAATAGGGCTGCAGAAAGAGACTGAAAAAGCTTTAATTAAAAAGCAAATAGCATTTTTCAGCAGAGAGAAGAGGTGGTGAGATCTCCCCCAGGCTTTTCTTACTATAAAAAGATCCTTCTATTTTTGTTTCACTTGCCTTTTAGAATCCACCACCTACCTTGTTTATTCATTCCCATTTGGAGTTTACTGATCCAGATGTAAGAGAGGTGTTCCAAATTAGCAGCTGTGCTGTGGCAGCCTTAAGGGGTATATGACTTCCTTCAGTAAAAATAAAATTGCAGGCTCTGCACATTACTTGTGCAGCTACTCAGCTGGGGGGAGGAACCTCTAATAGTGTCAGTACCTTTTATATTCAATATTTAATTGGCCAGTGCATAAAGATGGAATACTTTTGGCAATAAGTAGAGCAGGTAAAATGTGGGGGGATTATTTAATTTTTTAAAATTTTTTTTCCAGAACAGACCAGGATGATTGAAGGAGAAAAAGTGAAATGCTCTGGTTAGTATTTTACTTCACTTTTCAGAGCTTCATTTAGGATGGTGTGGTTTATCAACCCTACTATTTCTGTCTTGAGGAGAGTTAGTAAATTCAGCATATGTATCTTTTAAAACATAAATCACATTATGGTGTTTAGGACATGGATTAGTGGTGAACATGGCAGTGTTATGTTAATAGTTGATTTTAGGGGTTTTTTTCAACCTTCATGTTTCTCTGATTCTTTGAAAAAATATTGTACTTATCACATTCCCCAACTGGGCAGAGTTGGCTGAGTTGTGGTACAACTGCTCTGAAAGCTTTTTTTCTGCAGTTTACTCTCTTGTATTCAAAACCAAAGCAATGAAAGCCCATTACAATTTATTAGCTATTTGATGACCAATTTGAAATGACATGTGATCTCTCTTTGTACTTCACAAGAACATACCTTGTTCTGCTATATTTAGCTGTAATTGGCATCTTTATTGGCAGTCTTAAGAAAATGAAATGTTGAGGTGGGTCCTGGGAGCTGATTAGACCTTTTAATTACTGAATATTTGTACTCCTGGGAGACACTCAGCTGTGGCTCTGGTGAAGAGGAGCTTTACCCTGCTGCTCCTTTTTATCTTCGCAAAATGCAGCATCTGATGCTGCTGAGCTTTCCGTCCATCCTCCTTCATGTGAATAAAACCCATGAATTATTTTCCTGAAGCAATTCTAATTTCCATTTGAATATTGGACAGTGTATTTCTCAGTGCTTCCTCAGGTGCTGAATGTTTCCCTGTACTGGAATATGTCATCCATCCCATGGTCTGGTTTTGAGTTCTCAAAGTCCTGGTTTTACTTTAGTTGTTAAAAATTTGATGTTTGGGTGAGTGATGACAAGGATTTCACCTTTAATATCAAATGTTAAGGTGGCCTAGCCCTCAAGCAATGTAATAAAATTTTCCTGGATTTAGAGAATAAGAGATCTTTAGAATTTTTTCTTAATTAACATTAAAATTATTGCAGCCTTACACAGTTTTCTCTGAAATTATGGTGTAAAAAATTCAGGAATGACATATAAACATTGACTCCAAAGCAACTGCAAGCTATAGCTTGATTACTCTGAAAACTGTACTGCTTTTCCAATAATGTCTGGGATTTTGAGGATTTCTTCATTAACAGGCACAGTTTGGTTGCTGTGGAAAGCTCTGCTCTCTCTGTAAATGTTTAAATGTCTCTGTGCACTGTCTCTCTTGAGAGAAGATTTGACTTTTTAAATGTGCCTCTTTACAGCTGTTTTGAAATGGAGAATTTGCACATCCCAACATTTTCCAAGCAGCAGGGACATCACTTAAAAATGTCCCTTTTTTAACAGCATAAACTCCAATCAATCAATCAATCATTCAATCAATCTCTTCTTCTACAGCAGGACTCTTCTTCACTCCTGTAACTGAGCACTGGGTTAGTCCTTATGATCAGAATATGCAGCTAGATAAAACTGCACCTGGAGGTGATTTGACAGCCTATGTTTTTTTATTTTATTTTTGGTTTAGCTCATTACTTCTGGTAATCAAATCCAAGAGACCTTCCCCTTTTTATTAGGACATAGATGTTTAGTATCAATCCTTCCAAGCAGTCTCTTCATAGTTGTTGTTTTGCATTTGTGAAACTCTAAACCCATGAGAGCTGAAATCTGCTCTTAAACCTCCTGCCACCCAGTGTATGCATAAAACCTGTGATTTAAAATCTTTTAGCAATATAAAAACTCTTGAAGTCATCAATTTTATTATAGACCTTTAGGTGCTTTTCAAGTCTTCTGAGAGACATTACCTTTTTCCTGTCTGGTGCTGTGGAGTGCCTCTTCCTCAAGTCTTTTAGTACATAATTCTTAGTGGTTCCAATGAAAATTGCATCTTGATTGATGTTCTCATATTGAAGACTGCTGAGAAAATGAATTTTGAAATTGTATGATGAAGGGTGTTGAAATAAGTTACTGTTCAAGTTGGAAGCTATACTCAGAATTCTTGGAGTAATGGATAATATATACTTCAAAAATGTCTTTTTCTTATCCATGTTATAAGATGGTGGACCTCATTATAAAAATAAACTGCTACTGGATGTGTTGAACAATAGAGTGATTTATGTGATTAGAAATAAGTTTTCTGTGTTACTAGATGGAGATATTTCTAATCCATCTCTGAAACACTTAGTGGAATCCTTTTATAGCAATCTTGGATTCACAAACACGATGTCAGCTTGAATAATCAGATGGAGGCTTTAGGTCTGCCTCTGATGTTCCTCATTTTCATTTCACTGCCATATAAATTATATTCTCTTGGCTTATAAGAGTTTTTCTCATCTTGTAGTTTGGAACAGACTATTCTATGTATACTTTGATTTTTTTCATAGTCCCTTTGTTTCTAGATTTTTAGGCAGTGTCCATCACTTGTTACATCAAGCTTCTTGCCTTTTTCTTTCCCTGCCTAGCCATTTCCCCTTGTCTTTATTTCATCTCTAACCAGGCCCTTGCCTACTTTCCTTGTAACATTCAGATCCCCTCAGGAGATTTATTTCCATTATGATGCTGACAAAACTGTAGACAAATTATAGCAGTGCATTTTATAGGCAATTATTTATTTTAAAGGCATTTACTAAAAGGAGGAGCATAATCACAGTGCTTGTTTTATTTATATATGTACCATTTTTTTCTAATTCTCATCTGGTTTTAAATGCCTAAATTTGCATATTGATTGCAAGGAGGAAAAAAAAAAGAAAATAATGGGAATTTAAACATCCTCCAAGCAACTGTGTTTTAATTGTCAACTTTCTGAAGTAGTTGCCTACAGATTACCTACAAATTATTCAAATGTCTAAACTCAACTGCAACAGTAGGAATCCTCCCCAATAGTGCTGGCAGATTTATTAGGCATTAGCAATAGTACTGAAGATCTGGGAAATGATACTGTAAAATCATCTTTTGTAATTTAAATATTATTAAAGGAAAAAAAGGGGAAGAGATAAAGTGTCAGCAGAAGTTAATGATGTGTAAGGTATCCATGTTATTAAATATGTATCACAGGTTTAAAATTTTCTTGGAAGTTGTCATAATGGAAGTACCCAGCAGCAGAATTTTATATCAGTACTTACAAAAAGTATTTTTTACTTGTTGGGAACAGTGATCTCAGCCTCTCAAAGGCTTCAGCTCTTAGACTTGGAGACTCATAACAGCATTTCTTCCCAGTGATGAATGACCACTTAGATTTTCCTTTCAGTTAAAATTACTTTTGTGTAAAATACTGGAGATTTTAAATTGGGAGAGGAGACTATTTATCCAGCCCTTGCTATCTGTTGTATTTCTCCTTTAATATTGCTTGGAAAAATGATCGCCTTTACACAGAAACAGATTGTAAACATCAGAAATTTGGTATAGTAAACTCCATTTCTGCCCTTAAATATTCTCTGGGGAAAGAAGCAACCATCTGAAGTTCTCCAGGAACAGGAAGATACATCTGCGATATCAGAGATTCAGTAAATTGAATAGGAAGCTAAAAGGATCACACAGCACTGGAGTACTTAAACTTGGAGGAACTGTGAGGTAACTACTCAGTACATCAAAACTCAGATTCTCCTTTGCAGACAGGAGCAGGGAGGAGGAGGATGGGGTTTGTGTAATGTGTCCTTTCAACTTTCCAGGTAAATTGTGTTCCCCCTGGGACACTGCAGGTCACCTTCTGCAGGGCTGAGCCTTCAGCAGGTGTTTGTTCCCCAGCCCTGCAGAAGGAGGACACAGATTTATGTCTTCTGATGGCACAAGTTGACTTCTCATCCCAGCTGGTGCCTCAGAAGGGAGTGTAAGGAGCAGGGACAATGCCACATGATCCTTCCCATAAATACATGGCCAGGATTTACATTGCCAGCTTCTGGGAACAAGCAGGTTCAGGACTTTCTCATGCAGCTGCAGTGAATTAATAGCTGCTAATGGGGTGATGCTACAGAAATTGGTGTCTTTTTGAGCTTCTGGGCTCATGGTCCCTACAGCATCCTGTGGTGGTGAAGTCCCACAGCTCATCTGTGCTGTCTGAAATGTATTTTTGTGGGTTTGCTTTACATTTGTCACTTGATAACTTGATTCATGCCCCAGCTGTGTCGTGTAGAAGAATCACTCCCTCGTCATCTTTATTTCATAATTTGTGATTTCATACATCTGTATCAGACCCTGTTTTACCAGCTGTAGCAACAAAATGCTTGTTTTCTTCTCATGTTGAAAGTGCCTAGGTTTTGGGGTTTTTTTGGTGTTTTGGTTTTTTTTTGTTTGTTTAATGTTTTGTGTTTGGGTGGGGTTTTTTGTTTGTTTTTGGCTTTTTTTGGGTTTGGGTTTTTTTTGTTTGTCTTGTTTTTTGTTCATACTTTTTGTGGTTTTTTTGTTGTTGTCATCATTTTTCTCAGCTCTCTTTATTATTGTCTGACAATAATAATTCCCTTGTGCTGTGTGCTGAGCAGTCACATTTGCTCTCCCAGAGCTGTTGGCCACATAGCTGAGATTGCTTTACAGAGTGGGGATGAGTAAGAAGCTGTCAGTGTTTGCCTTACACTCAGACCTGTCTGCTTCCCTCTGCCCTCCAGCTGCTCTTTTGTCACCCCAGCTACCCCTCAGGTGGGTTATCAAGGTGGGGTGACCCTGGTGGGATGCCAGGTGCCACCAAAGCACTCTGTCACTGCCCTCCTCAGCTGGAAGGGAGAGAAAGTAGAATGAAAGGCTTGTGGGGTGAGCAAAGGGCAGGGAGTGATCACTCAGCTGTTAATGTCATGGGCAAAACAGGATCAGCTGGGGGGAAAAATGTAATTATTTATTACCAATCAAATCAGAGTAGCATATTAAGAAATAAAAACTGAATCTTAAAACACCTTCTCCCCTACCTCCCTCCTTCTTGGGCTTAACTTCATTCCCAAATCCTTTACCTCATCCCCCCAGAGGTGCATAGGGGATCCCATTTCATCTCCCCATCACTTGGGTGCCTTTTGTGAGGCTACCATTTTTTGCAGTTAACTTTTTATTTTGATTATTCTGAAGATTTTCTGTGGTCAGCAGACTTCAACCCTGTGCTAGTCCATCATTTTCCAGATCATGTGTTAATCTTTTCAAATCCACAGGTCCCCTGTGTGTTTTCCTGCTGTGGAGAACTGATAAGTGAGCTATAATTTTAGAGAACTATGATTTTTTTTTCCTGCAATATCCAAACAGATCTCTTTTTGAAGCTTTTCAGTGATCTGCATGAAGAGAATTTGGTGTTCTTTGGTCTTCTGCATATAACTCTCAGCACCAACATGCAACAACTGAGCAGAAACTTGAGTAGGTGTTGAAGGAACCTCCTTCACCTGCTCTGTGCCTTGTTTGGTTTGGAGGGAGGCTCATTACTGCCTGGACTGGGAGAGATTCAGCCTCTCTTTTGGTGTGAGATGGATATTTGAGGATGAATCACCATCAGCCTTGAGGCATTGCTCATAAATGAAAAACGCCTTTTACTATTTTTTTTAGGAAAATTTATGAAGCTGTGCAATGATTTTTTGCTGCAGCCATTACTGTGTTATGAATCTTTAGACAGAAAAATAGCAAGCAGATAACTATTGATCATCTGATAGTCCCCATATTTAGATGCACATGAGTACAATTTCCCTTTGTTGGTTTGCTCTGTGGCCCTAGTCTGGCCATCAGAATGAAGTAATGTTTACATATTTCAGTTTTATGGTCCTTTTTCTCAAAGCCAGAACTGTCTGGTCAATGCAATGCTGCTGTATTTAGTATCATTTGCTGTATTTTCTTAAGTTGTATGATAGTGTATGCTGCCATGGTGGAATAAAACTCTACAGACAGCATAATGTATCAAAAGTTTCTATTGAAATTATTTTCAGTAGTATTCCAGTGATAGATTTTAATGGCCATCATGTGAGCTGTTTACCAGATGCATTGACAGTTAGATTGCAGATTTTCTTGTTGGTTTTGTTGCTGTGCTTTTTATTTATTTACTTTTTTTTTTTTTAAGAGAAAGGCAAATTCTGTCAATCTGAGGGAAGTTCGTACAGAAATGATGTCAGGCAGGGTGCCCTACCTGGGTCACTGCAGTGAGACACACTGGGAGTGTCTGCTGGGTGATTGTAGCCCTTAAGGTGCATTTTAAAGTAAACACCTCACAGTATTTCTACAAAAATTGAAGAATAACTGCGAAAAATATTTCTCCATTATCAGGTAGAGCTGACTGCAATTCTGTAGTTGACCATGCTCTTCAGAGCCAGGGCTGTTTGGAATACTGTGGCTTTATTTGAGTTTATTTCCATCATGCTTTGGTGGGTAACAGCAAGGTCCATTTCCCACACAGACTTTCCATTGGATTTGCTACAGACCTGGAGTGAGAGGCTTTGCTGCTGCTTTTACCTGCACCAGCCACAGTTCAAATTCATTGAATGTGTTATGGGACAAGGGAGACTCCAACCCAAGCCATTCAGTGACTCTATAATGAATTAAGGTATTCCTGCAAGTAGATGAGGTGCAGGGTAGCAGTAAATCAGCACATCATTTGTAAGCTAAGATATGGTATTGTATGGCAGATACTTAACCCTGTGGTGCTAAATTCAAGGCATCTCACAGAAATTGGGAAATATAGCTCTCTGTGCTGGATTTTCTTTACTTTGGTACTTTTTGTGCAGTTATGACTGGAACCCTTGGAGACTCTGCTTATTAGTGTTGGGGATTGAATTTATATCTTCTTGGAAGTGGCTAAAAGAAAAAATAACAAAAAATGAACGTGTCAAATATTCATGTAAAAAGGAAATGTTCAGTATAAATGGTAATCAGACCAAAATCCACCTGGATTTTGAAGACTGGTACATTTATTAGTGTTTTGGTACAGAGGAGCTCCAGTGTGGAAATACACATATTGAAGTTTATTAAATTAATATAACATTGTACCTAAAGCTTGATGAGAGCTCTTCTATAATATGAAATGGCATGGAATTTCTAGTGGCTGTACATTAAAATTATTCAGGAAATCTGGCAGGAGTCACACTTGTGACACTTCTGGCAAATCCCAACTGCTGCTGTTTGTGTTTGTGTTGAGGATGCATTCTGTGAGCTGCTTCTGTGTATTTGCTGCTTTCACTCACACTTAATTTTGATTTGCTGATGTATTTGGCTACTCTTCCCTGTGCTGGAGATTAGGATTTTAAGAGAATGAATAAGCTTGCCTGGGTTTTAGTCAGATGAGCTGTGAAGATGATTTTTCAAAAGAGTCTTGAATCAGGGTGGGTTTCATTCCCCAGTTGCTTCTTTCCCTTGTATTAATGCTAGTTCAGTCCTTTCTCTTCTGGAAGTTGTGATCTCTCAGCTCTGAAGGGCTTTTGAAAGAAGGGTTCATGCTGGAATCGAGGGGGAAAAGCTTCAGGAGTATTTCTGAACTGCACTAAGAAAAAAATAATGGCACACAAAATCAGGAGAACTGATTTTAACGATTAAACGGAGAGAGCAAACATGGTGTATTTTTTAGACACACATTAAAATCACAACATGTCTTACTAGAGAAGTGCAGAGACAAATTAGTGATGACACCTTTCTGACACTGTAACATTTGTCACTTTGGAGTGAACGATTGAAAAGTTGATCGTTTTAGAGCTGTTCATTACCCTGTGGACTAAGACTTGTGAACTGCTTGTTGTGCTGCAGGTCGGGAGATGTGTTGCTGTGGATGTGAGTCCTGGTACAGATGAAGGAGGCACTTTCCTTCCCAGTCCTATTAGCAGTTATTTGCCAGCAGTTTCACTCCACTGTTTACTCAGTTACCTGTTAGTTGAGTTGGCAGCTCTTGTTTCCCAGGGCTCAGTGCAGTTATTATGTGGCTGCAGAATTCATTCCAAAATTGCTTTCAAATTCTTTCAAGTCCTTTTATTTATTTATTTATTTTTCCCCTCTTCTCACCAGTCTGGTTGCAGAGCTGTGGTTAACAAACCTCAGTGCAGAACATGCTGGAAGTGGTTCTGCATTGAGAACAGCAGCAAGGAGGCAAGGGGGAATGGCTTCCCCTGGATATACCTATTACCACAAATTGGAATCACAGCTTGGAGTGATTTCCACACTTCTGGAGGAGGTCACTTGTTTCTAGGTACAGCAGGATCATCCCTGCAGTGAGCAGGATGACAGGAAAGCATGTGCTTCTCTAGAAAGTAATTTCCTAAAAACCCTTTGTCCTGCTCCAGATTGCGTGCAAAGTGAATAAGTGAGAAAGGAGGGAAAGACAAGAGTGGAGGGGATGCTACTGTCTACTAATTTTATTTTCTTCACCTTCCTTCAAATCACAAAACCTGAATATTGAGTTGAAGAAAGCTGCAGTAACATTCTGCAACTATTTTCAATATGAATTTGTTTGAAAAGGGTATCCACAGTGCTTTCTCAGTGCAAGGTGTTGGGCTCTTGGGGTGGGAGGTCCTGGCTAATCAAAGTGGAGATGAGTCAAGAATCCTGCTAAAAACATCACTGTGATTACATCATTTGGTTGCATTGCTGTAATGTACAGATAAGTGTTTAAAAACTAATTTAAAATCATAAAAGCCAGCCTTTTGCAATCTATAGTTAGCTTGGTGCCTGGGTAAATAAATAATTGAAAGTCTAAATAAATAAACAGCTTTCAATGAAGCTAAATCCCAGTGGCTTCCATTGACTCAATAATGGTTGTGGCTAAATTCAGCTCCATGCCATTACAGGTGGCTTGGACTCCTTAATTCATTAAATTCCAAATCTCAGAAAAAATTCAGCACTTAATAATGTATTTGCAGGGCTGGATGAAATTAGTTTGCACTTGCATGTTATTTTTCTTCCCTAATAAATTCAGAAATTAGTAACTCTGGCATATCTAGACACCCTCAGGAGAAAATATCCTGAGGAACAGAGGTTTCATAGCATGGGGTGTGCTCATTTAATTTCTGGCTTACAGTGTATTCAACAGTGATTTTCTCAGAATTTTCTGGGACTTCACAGTCAGACTTCAGGTAAAGAGAAGATGATAGATTTTTGAATTGGAAGTATGTAAAGACTGGAGGGAGGGATTTTTCATGAATTTGATCAGGATGACTGTGCATTTAGACATAGATATTAGAGCCAGTGCTCGCAAAACCTGCTAAATTTGCCAAGAAGCATTAGCAATTAACGTAGTTAATTAACAAGAAGCTATGTTAAAATTAGTTTGGGGGGAGAGGGGGGAGAGAGAGTGAATTGTAATTAGAAAAAGGAATCACAGCTGCTATTTAGAGGATTGGTAGGGAAGTTCTGAGGTCTGGCTGTTGCGAGAGGCTCTGCATTGCGGCTCTGCCTGCTTCATTCATTACATCCTCTGTTTTCTAGGAAAGCTCTTTGGGGTTATGTATCACCATTTCCAAGCATTATTGACTGCCCTAATCAAATTTAACTTCTGCAGGATAACATACTAATAAAAAAATAATACTTCTTTTTTTTTTTTTCTCCCCCAGAACTTCTCAGAAAGGTGAGGCTCTGAGAGTTTCGTGAGCATTTAATGTTCAACAAATTATGCTGATTTTCTCCAGTTAAGGTTTTGGGTCCTGCTGAGTAGAATGTGCTCAAAGAAAAATGCTGCTTTTCCCAGCTTCTATTACCCTGCATGCTGTTACTAAGCAGTGAGGAAAAATCAAGGCATTTATCTTGGCAAATTGAAATGAGTTTCAAACTAGAAATATGTGAAAGTTGCTAATGAAGTAGTGAATATCTTACGCATACCATTTTATTTTCTCAGTGAAGAATGAACTACAATTAATTCAATAGATTCTTGAATAGGCCTGATGTGAGCTCAGGGAGTTTTCAGGTCCTTCTCATATATATTTATTTCAAAAATAAAATGGAGCATATGGATTATGATGTGTGAAGCAAGCCTGAATCTCAGGTTCACTGTGGCACAATGAAGCACATGATCAATAGTCTACATTACAAATGTTTTAGTGGGCTGCTCCCGTGGTGGTATAGAGGAGATATAATTTATCCTGTCAAAAATTATTCTTTCTTGGCTAGAGTAATTAAACATTTCCACAAAACTTACATAGAAAAGTACCCTCTTATCCATGTGTTCTGCATAGAGGGGAAAGGATTTCTCTGCTGTGTCCTACAGTCAGAGTTGGGATGAGATCCATTTAGCTTCAAGAGAAAGCAAATTCCAGCCTTGCTGTTGAGGCAGATTTGAGACCTGGATGAATGATTGGACTCACCAGCCAGGGCTGTTGTGACCATCCTGAGGTGAGCCAGGCTGGGTTTAGGTGCTCAGGGCTCCCAGGTTTCCTCTCCCAAGTGCCATTCAGCATTCCAACTGGGGCAAATCCAAACCCTATGCTCCTTCTGCATACCTTGTGGGTGATAAAGACTGTCCTGTCTTTATCCTGGGTGTAGGAGTGCACCTGGGGTGTTGTGCCAGGGCAGACCAAGGGTTGGATGTACACCAGGTCAGCCATGCTGCCAGCTGGTATTTTTTAAAGATTAACTGGCAAAAGCTTTGCAGGGTAGTTTAGGTCACAGATTTGGATAAAATTTAAATAGATGGGGCTCAGTCACCAAAGGAATGGGACCTGCTGTCTGTACCCAGTTGGTTTTTAAGTAGCATCACCGAGGAGCTCTTCTGTAGATCTGGAGAGACAATACCTGTGAAGAGCTCTGATTACTGTATTTATATTTTTAGTACATGAATGAGGAGTCTGGTGTCTCTGTGGCTGTTGTGAAGTCCATACATAGGTAGTGAAGCTAACTTAGTGTCTTCTAAACATCTGAAATCTTACTGCTTATTGCTCTGGTTGCATTCAAGAAAGGTTAAAAGAGATAATATTTTTACTCTTTTTAAAAAAGATTGGCTTTTTAGTTTAACATAACATTTATTTGACTTTTTAATGCATCAATACATCCCAGAAAGGTCTGTATGTACAAGCAGTTCTATTTAAGGATTATTAGAAATGACATTAATAGCAAGCCTTGTAGCTTCTGCTTCCCATTCTCCTCTAGAAATCATGATCCTTTGTTTTTGCTGATGTAATTACCTCCATATGAGCCAGTTCTAAGAAGGCAGAATTAAGAGTTCACATTATAAAGGAGCAGCAGGAACAGATGGACTGAGAAAATAGTCAGGTTTCATGCAAATATCAATAAAGGTGATTAGGAAAGCAGTAAAAGCATTTGGTCATATGGTCCTTTGTATTAATAACAGGAAAAGGAATGAGGCCAGTTGGTCTGGAATGTGAGATGTTCTGCTTCTGCACATTGCAAAGCCAAGTTTTGGGTTATGAGAAGATGTCACTGCCCTGAGTGGTGTCACACTGCCAGGCCTAATGCTAAAATTCATCATTTTTTGTTTAACTTGAAGGCTGAAAGCACCACATTTGGTCCAGTGAATCAGATACTGAGCTCAACTTTGGTTAAAACACTTCTGTGACTGGGTAAAATGGGACTGGGGCAGTTTTTGCCTGGGTTTCACTTTTCACTTGTGAAGCTCCATGTGCAGATTACCCTGGCTGAAAACCTTCCTCCCTGCCTCTCTCACTCTCCTGGTGGCATCAGTGTCCTGCAGAGCTTTGCCTTGGCTGTGCTGTGGTGATGCTGCTGCACTCCTGCATTTCTCTGCACCACAATCTGCTTGTCCTGCAACCATCAGGAGCCAGAGAGAAGAGCAGCAGAGCCTCTGGCAGCCCAGAGAATGGGGAGCAGCTGGAATGTACCTATCAGATGTACAGCACATGGCTACAAATTCCCCTACAGGATTCTTTCTGAGAATTGTACAGTTTCATTGTACATTATGTACATTTGCATGTTGACTCTCAGGTCTCTGGGCTCGTGGGAATCTCAGCACACACTTTTGGATGATGTTTGCTGGCTTGTGTGGAGCTGCTGCCCGTGGAGCTGATGTGCACGTGGCTGGGGGTTGAATTTCTGGACAGACAAACCAAGTCAGTAGCTCAGACTTGCCTTTCAGCTATCTGGAAAAATACCTCAGAATTTGTCTGAACATCATTTCCTAGCAGAGATATCTGGGAGAACCTCATCAGGTCTTATCTAAATCAGAAGGTTAAGGCTGCTTCCCCCTTTTTCTCACATGCTCAGAGTCACAGCAATGCAGACATGTATTTTTTGTGGGGGATACTAAGTGTATGTGTAAAGTGCTATATTTACCCCAAAACCAAAAGTCATTTCCCAGTCAGATAATGCACTGTATCAAAAGGCATTCAGTGATGTTTTTCCCCTTACTTAATATTTACTAATGAATGAACACTTGCAAGAAAGTAGTTCTTCACTTAAAATTCAGTTGTAAATACAGGAAATGCTCATTGCTCTAAGTGAGTCCTTAGGCAGAGTAAAGTGGTACAGTAAGATCTTTGATGTCAACAGGCTTTTTCATTGAATGTTTTAGGTTTGCCTTCCTGGAAGAAAACCTCTTGTGACTTTCCCTGACTCGAGTATGTATTTCTAGCTCTAAATGTGGGGTCTTGTGATGAATTCAGAAAGGCCTTTAAAAAATAATACTGGAGTGCATTTGCATCTCTTGTTATCCTTGAGTCACTTTGAAACACTGTACATGTACTTCTTTTTTCTTTCACTTAATAACATCTTTTCTCCTCACTATTAACAATTGCTATTAGACCTTGGCTGTAACCTTGCTTTCTTTAGTTTTGCTGTAACCATGAGGATTTCTAGCCAGAGCCACTCTCCTTTATGCAGGCTGCTCTGGGAGGACAGGAGAGCTTTCTCAGCTGGAACCAAAGCCTCATGCATTTCACTTAGCTTTTGATCGATTTTGTTGCCTCTCTCTGTTGGTACTGTATTGAAATAGTATTTTTATTGTTGTAAGCTCCTATGTGCTGTGGTGCTTGGCAATCTAGAAATGTGTTAAATAATATTGATTTTTTTCTCCCCACTTGGCAAGTATCTCATTCCACTCTATCTCTAATACTATTTTAAGTATCATTTACTGTTTTTATTTTGTTCCTTATTTATGACTGAGCATCTCGCAGAGCAAGGGGCTACCACAGTGCCTGGAGAGAAGTCCTGAGAGAAAAAATAAACCTTGCAATTCTGCTCCTAACTGCCTTTATATAACAAGAAGAGTTTACATATTTTATTTCCATGACCTCATTCAATAGTTGGTGTGTGTCAGAAAAATAAAAATTACTTTGCTTTTCACTGCAGTGCATATAACCTGTCAGGTAGTCACCCTAAATGACAAATACACTTCCAGAAAACATCCAGGTGATAAAGCTGTGGTTTCTAAAAGTGATTTTCATTGCAGCTTTTAAGGGAGCACAATGGCCTTTCCAGCTATGGTCATTGTCTCTTTCTGTTGAGACCTGTCTTGAAGTGATAGCAGGAGGTCAGTTTTAAATCAAAAGGAGGTTAATGTGGTGGTTTATTGTCACCATTTATTTGTTTCACTTCTGCTCTGTACAGATTTGCAAAGCTCTGAGTTATTTCTGGCTGTGGAATGTTTCTTTAATAAATAGTGCTTCTATCCCAAATTCCACACGACTGTTGAAGCTTTTCATGCTGGAGCTTCAGCCCTCAGGTCAGCCTGGTTTGGTGTCTTCTCCAGAACTCTGGGGGTGTGTGAGGGGAATGGGGGGAATATTTTTCATGAAAAGATTTCTTTACTTTAAAATTCTGAGCAAAACTTTTCAGGCTAGATTTCCTAAGTATGGAAAAATACTAGCAATTCCTTTTCCATTAGAAAAGCTTGTTGTCTTGCTGCATGGAAGGGGATAAAGAGCACTTCCAGGGATGGAGCAGCCACAGCTTCTCTGGGCCAGTGGTGCTTCCCCATCCTCACAGCAAAGAATTTCTTCTTAATACCTAACCTAAACCAGCTCTCTTTCAGTTTGAGGCCATTCCCCCTCATCCTGTCACTCCATCCCTTGTCCAAAGTCCCTCTGCAGCTCTCTTGGAGCCCTTTAGGCACTGGCAGGACCTTCTCTTCTCCAGGTGAACACCCCAGCTCCCAGCCTGGCTCCATAAGGAAGGTGCTCCAGCCCTGTGATCATTTTTGTGTCAGTGGGTTTTTTTTCCCATAAGTCAGCATTAGCTGAAGTGTTCAAAATTCATCTCAGCCTCCTGAGTAATAAATCAGGCATTTGAAATGAGATATCTCTTCTCAGTAGATACCACACTTCATTTTGCTGAGGCCTAATATTATCTGTGTTTGAAGGCAAAGGCACTGCACAGACAAGTTTGCAGCATCACATCTGTGTGAGTTCCATTGCAGTTACACTGATATCACAATGCAGATCTCACTCCCTTTTACTGATGTAAACAGAGCCTTTTTCTCAGCTCTTTATGTAGCTCATTTACAATTTTAATGAAGGCATGTTGGGGGAGTTAAATTTTGGAGATAATGTTCGTGCAGACTGTTATTTTTGTCTGAAGCTACAGTTGTATGCACGAGAATTTACACATGAATGTAAGACATGAATCCTAATTAACTTCCAGTCCAAACGAAACACAGTGCAGGGTACACTGGGGCAGTGAGCAAAGGGGAGAGGCAAAGCATATGGTGACATTGTGATAAAAGACTGTGACAAAGGTCTATTTCCAGTATCCATTTGAGTTTCACTGACCTGTTTTTTAAAGCAGATCTGCCCCTTGGAACTGTCAATAACAACTCTAGATGAGTCTTTGCCATAGAATCTGTTTGATAACCTAATTCTCCTCAGCCAATTGATTCCTGACCTGACTTCCATTCTTGTTTCAAATGGTTTTCTTAATAGCTCAGCTAACTACAGTTGCCAGCAATTGATACTTATTAAACATTTTCTTAAACATACCCCAGCATCTTCCCACCATCTGCTTTTAAACTGCCCATTTGTGGGGTTTCCCTGCATAAATATTTTGTGGTTCATTTGATTTTCTGCATAATTAATTAATTGCTTCCCACTTCGTTTTCTGCATAAGTAATCTACTGCCACGTAATTAACAAACTCTTTAATTCCTTATTAATTATTTGCTGTTCTTTTGAATATATGAATTAATTGACTTTAAATTTGCCGCTGTGGTGATTTGACATCTAGTTAATTGTTTTGATTAATCAATTAATTAGCTGCTTAATCTCTGCTTAAAAGTATAACCCCATGACTGCCTTGCAAATGTTCTAGCATCCTTCCCTGCTCTCTTCTCATTCAGTGCTATCATCTCATCCCCATCTGGATGCTCAAATTATAGTCCAGACACATGGACCTCTTCAGTTTATGTGTTTCCCTCTGATAAAACCATCTCTAGAGCCCCAGTGATGCTACTTTTGTTGGATCTCCCCCCAAATAGGTATTTTTTTCCATGTTTTACTCTGGTCATGCACTGGAACCTCCAGAGGGATTTGACTCTGCCTAGTTATGCTGCAAAGAATAGGGGAGAATCAGGAAGAAAGGCATTAAAATATTAAGACCCATGAAATGAATGTGATACAAGAACAGACTTTGGGAAGTTTTGTTGCACACAGGATGAGGATGTTTACGATTCAATATAACTGCTGAAGAAATTTTTGGTAAATTGATGTGGCTGATAAAGTTCCTGAAACTTATTTTATGTATAGCTCTTTCACTAGACCTTCTTGTTGAGGCTCTTTTTCTCTGGTTCTTCATGGTAGAAAGGAACTTTTTCCTTCACACTTTGCTTTATTTATGTGCTAATCCTGGACTTCAGATTTCACATCTGGTTGCTGTAGAAACCACTGTTTTCTTTGAGAACAGGACCTTTAAAAGAGGTGTTGCCTGAACAAGTAGTTTGATGTTATACATCGTGAATAAGCCAACAAAACCCTGTAAGTGACATGATGAAAACTCCTTCAAAATGGAATATTTTTTTAAGTTTTCCACAAGGTGTCAGCTGTTCTTTGAAGGCATTAAATTGTGGCTTCTTATGCAAGTGGAAGAGTGGGAAGTAAAATGGTTTTATCAAACAGGTAATGTGAAATGCAGGGTGTATATTACATTTAACAGCAAGGGAATAACCAGGTGAGAATCCAAATTGGTTGGACTCAAATGTTTGATGGGCACTGTCCAAATTTATTGCCTGATGTTGATCAATCTACAGGCTTAATAGTGGGGAGAAGTTGCCAGAAATAAAATACTTGTGAAGCACTTGAAAATGTATTAAAACTGCTAACAAAATTGTCAAATGCACGAGAGGATAGATTAAGCTGTTAAGTGTGTAAAAAGTTGCACAATACATGATATGTATGTTATGATACATCCTAAAAAGGACTATTTAGCATGATCAGGTGCCTGTTGAATGTTAGTAAAGTATAGCTGGAGGTGGTAGAGCAGTTCCCAGGAGCTCTTCCTGCAGTCATCAGCTTTGGCAGCTCCATCTCCATCCATTCCATGGGGCTGCAAACACCAACTGGATGTTGGTAAGCCCACCTGCAGCTGACTAAATTTAGATGTCTTGCTCCTGAGCTGAATGTTACCCCCAGGCAGGATTTTGATTAAGCACTTTGGTAGGAAGGCACCAGCTGGTCCATGGAAAGTCACCTTTAGCAGTGCTCTCCATGCCCAAACGTGTGGGACTCTCTCTCCTCTGCTTGAAAACACTGGGAAATATGCAGAAGTTGTCAGTATTTCAAGGGAGTGGATGCAAGAGTCTGGTGATCTTTTTTTGTCTCCAATTTCTCTGAAACTGATTATTGTGAAAAGACACTTGGCAATGTGCACAACCTATGTTTGTGTTTTTGCTGGAAGTGTAGAGGTGAAGAATTTAAAGCAATTTGCTTTTCTGTGTTTACTTTAGGCAATTTAACTTGAGGCTTTTTCAGGGCTGTTTTGCAACATATTGAGTCTAATTCATAAAGAACCTGAAACAAATTGATTCCCTTTGCATGTAGTGAATAACAATGAAAAGCTACAGTAGAGGTTGTTGTTATTCCATATTCTGAGGCTGTGTTAGTTTGTGATGCAGTGAGTGTGCTGCCAAGAATGGATCATCTCTTTGTCCTGTGTGTATCATATGAATATAAAAAGTTAGATAGACCCAAGCCCTAATAATATTCATATTGGAGATTTGCCTTTGCAAAATTAAAAAAAAAAAAAAATTTTTGAGAAGAGGTGCAATCTGAATGAAAAATGAGATTTAAAAAAAATGAAATTGCAGGAGAGATGTCATAATGTCAGAGAAATATGTTAGGAAGTGATATAGGGGAATAATAAAAATTTTTATAATCTATCTATATATAAATATACATTTACACTTATCATCAGCATTTCTTAGTAGTGAGAAAAAATATGTCAACAACTCAGTGGTCTACAGGTATTATTAGAGAAGGTGAAATAGCTGAGCCTGCAGGAATATAGTTCCCATTCAGCTCTGTCTCATTGCAGTTTTATGTCAGTATAAATTCACTGATTCAGTGAAATTCAGCCCACACCTTGATTTCTGTGTCTAACTAAAGCTGTGCAAGCAGAAGGCTGAAAATTTCGTAGTTTGTTTTTTATTTACTGCTGACAGAGAATTGTTCTAGTGTGGTACAGAAGAAAACGTGGTTATTCCTTTCAGTATTTTATTTTTTTAATAACCAGAACTTCTTCCTTGACTTCCTGTTTGTTTAATAGCTCACTCTCAAATTAAAGGTTACTTTCATAATAATGTATTTGATTGCAATTTTACTATTTCTTAGTCTTACTTTTGAAATGTAGAAGAAACAAGAGAAAAACCCTGTCATTACTGACTTGTTTAAAAATCTGTCACAGTTGTGACATGTTGTTATTGATTTCAACACCAGAGTTGACAAACAGCACTTCAAATAAAAACATCTAAAACAATGACTTCTCATGTACACCAACATGTTGAATACTGATTTATTTTTTTTCCAAGTGTTTACCTTTCTATCTTTCCACTAGAAGCAAAAGGTTGTGAAAATAGGTAAAATGTAAAACACAAATCTGTCTTTTGGCGTAATTCTGTGTGATTGAGTGGTTGCAATTGACAGAAAGGACAGAGGCAGAATACCAGCAGCCATTGATCTGTCAAGGACCTGTGTTGCACCTCAGCTTCAGTGGTCTGGTTTTTAATCATTATATGTACCTTTTAATGTCTGAAAGCTGTAAGAGAAGATGCAGTGTTTATACTGGAAGTACATCAGCGTAAGAATTAGATTTGCATTGTTTTAGCAAAACTTTGGGAAAGTAACTTTAAGTGTTAAGTGCAAACTGGCTTTCTTTTCTGCTTGCTCCTCAATTAAGAAATTATTTAGAATTTCTATTTATTTGAAAATATGATATGGGAGAAGCTCAGTGTTCAGCAACCTGATACTTTAATTACCCAGTATTGCATTTTGCTTAATTATAGAGCAACACATAGAACTGTTTGACATGTGAATAAAACATTACCAGAAGCTTGCTTTTAAATCTAAAGAAAAGAAGCAGGTTATGAGACATTTAATAATGCTCAGACATTTGAAAAAACTGCTTTGAAAGACAATGGAGGGTTTTAATGGAAGCTTTAGAAATAATTTAGCTGTTGTTATTCAATTTGTGTAAGAAGCTGAACAGCAAATTATTTTTATATCCGGGTATATGCTGCAGTACTTTCAGCAAAAATACCACAAGTCTGCCTTTGAATTTGTATTAAGTAGCACAGTGTTGTCTTACAGTTTTCCAGAAATTAGGGAGTTGCCTATACAGGCAACCAACAGCATCACCTTTGCCCTGCTGCACTTGAGCACTCAAATCAGGTAAAACTAGGGGGAAAAAAAAAAAAAAAGAAGGTCTATATTGAAACACTGAGCTTGGTCATAAAGGGTTTCTTTTACCCAACTCTTGCATGGAGCATCAATTGTCAGAATAAACATTTTCCTTTTCACCGTGTTTAGAAATGACCTGTTCCTCATAATTCATGTGTATGGAAGAGGAGGTAATTGATTTTCAAACCTGTGGAGGAAACCAAAAAGTGCCCAGAGAAGCTGTGGATGATGCTTCATCCCTGGAAGTGTCCAAGGCCAGGCTGGATGGGGTTTGGAGAAACTCGGTCTATTGGAAGGTGTCCTTGCCCATGGCAGAGGTGTTGGAATGAGATGATCTCTGAGGTCCTTTCCAACCCAAACCATTTTATCATTCTGTGAAAAATACTGGAGCTTAATCAGAATGTTTTGGTAGACTTGTGATTTGGGCATTCCAAAGGGCAGCAACTCTTCTGTATAATACAGGACTTTGGAGTAGACTTCTCCCAGGTCACTTCCATAGGAGATGTAATACTGTGTTTGATTAAAAACACTCCTGAGTTGCACTTGGTTCTGATCTGAGCTTCAGGAAATGGAGAAATCTGTTTCCCTTTAATTCTCCTTTCCCACTGTCAGGTGGGAGCTGCAGAAACCAGAATGAAATTGGTCCTTTAAGGCTCTGTCAACCCTAACTCTGAGTTCCCTCATTTTCATCAGTGTCTTTATAACCACAAGGCTCCAGAAGAACACACAGCAGTGCTGGATAAATGAAGCTCCACATCAGTGATGTTCCTGAGAACTTTGCTTGCCTTGCTTGAGAAGATGAAATAAAGCACAGAGGAAAACCTTCCAGCACAGTGAGCAGGACCCAAGTTGTGCTCCTTCCCTCTTTGGCAGTGGCTCCTCAGCTTCCTCTGCATCCTTCTCTTCCCTGGCTTTTCCTAGAAATTACAGATTTCACCAGGAAAAGTGTCTGTGAAGGAATTGAAAAGGTGAGGGGAATGGCATAGGACAGAAGGCCTCAGGCAGGATTTCTTTAACAGGGGAAGAAAAAAAGGTCATTGAGGAAAGAGGAGGAACTGGGGTTTTTAGAGTTTTCACAACTTGACCATGTGTGGTACAGTAACATTCAGAAATAGATTTTGCTTCTTAAATAGTCATACTATTCAAAGCATGCTGCTAAATTTTAAATTCCACTTCATGAGATCATCTGTCCCTTTGATTATTGTCCTATTAGCTGAAAAAATTGGAACTTGAGCTCTCAGTGGATGGATGCAGCCAAGAATCAGCAGCAACAGCTTCTCCCAATGTCTGAGGCACCTTCTCACTTCAGCTGAGTCTTGGGTGCCAAGTGCTGTCTTGGGTCTGAACTAAGTCCTTAAATCCTTGAGTGTAACACCCTGGCCCAAAGTCAGTGAGTGCTAACTTGGTTTTGAGGTTGCTGCATACAGGAAAGAACATAGCTCTTACTTTTATGCACATCAATAATATTTGGCAGAACTATCAGCCTGAAAGTTGTTGAGTTTCCAATTATTTCCAATTATTTCCAATTATTTTTTACTCTCCTTCCAATAGATATCCTCTTTTTGGTCCCCAAACATCTTCTGAGCTTCAGTTGCCCAGTAGGTATTTTCTTCATAGACAAGTTGGCATTGCTGGTTGCTTTCCTGTTTAGTTTTGCATTTTAGCACCACCCTGTCTCAGTAACTTTGGCTTTTCTGTGCTGTTTTGTTCTATAATTGTGTTCCAGCAGAGTTGCAGAACATGGATGTCTTTATTTTAAGGTGTTAATTAGCAGTGGAAGCAGGAATGTGTAGTAAGCTTTACAAATTTAACATCTAATTTTAAAATGGTGAAGATGTGTTTTGGGTTCTGCAGAATATAGAAAAAGGAGCAATAGAAAGTTTCCATTTTTAGCCTTTCTTCAGAAAACACACGCTGAGGTACAGGAAAGTACCCTGGATCTAAGTATCTAAGGATAAATGGGAGAACAGAAAAACAAAGAACTCCTAAGCCTCATCGTGTTGGAATTTAACAACCTGAGAGATGTTCCAAAGACTCTGTTTTAAAAGTTCCTTCAAATAATAGCTTAAGACTTGCTGAGAGCAAGCATGGCCACATCTCTGGCAGCTTGCATTTGAGTGACAAATGACAATACAGAAGATCTTGAAGCATTTAATAATCTTAGTTGTGTTTGCATGTTAACACTCCTTTTGTTTATTTCATAAAAGTCAGTTGTTGTTTGCATTTCCCTCAGCATAATCAGGACCATATTTAAAGTTGCAAAATGATTATTATTAATTTTTTGTCTAGGCCAGCCTGGTGCAGCAGCCTGTTGGAAGGATTGCTGCCAGCTGTGATGCTCGATTGTCCCTTAGTTGTCTTTGTCAAGCTGTGTAATATTTGAAGATGACTGTCATAATTAAGGCTGCTCTTACTATTATTTTGATACTTTGCATTGATAGGTAGGACCTGAGCTGAACCATCACACATTCTTGCTTTCCTCATTTTTCATGTCTGCTTTTGCAGCCCATATACCTGACTTGGTGTCTTTCATACACCCATTTGACATCACTAGGTTTAAAAACACACAACAAACCAGAAGGAAAAGTATGGTGATAAAAATCCCCCCAGCACTGTAAGCCAGGGGACATTCACAAAATCCTATTGCTTTTTGCAGGCAAATAATGAAAAGATTCTATATACCAGCCTTTTCTACAACAGCTTCTGCTTTTGATTTCAAACTTCATCAAATACTAACTTTTTTTTGTTCAAATAAGTTTCAAATCCTGATGGCTTTAACTAAAATGTTCAGCTTGTTCATGTTTCAGCATATTCATGTTTTTGCTTCTGTGCTTCTCCTGCTTGCAGTGTAGTACATTGGAACTGTGTTTGTATTCCAGACCTCTTGATTTTCCTGCAATTTCATAAAGCAAAATAAAAGGACAGTTTTAATAAGCTGGGTACATTGTCATTACGTTATGAGTAGTGCTTTATGCAGGTTTTTTCCTTATCAGCATGAAAACAATGTTCTGGGCTTAGTGTGCTCATGGCAACAAGTTGTGGTGAAAACACCCAAAAAGGAGAGACTTAGGAGCTGCTCTTTCATTAGGTGATGCAGTTTTATTTATCTCTGTCTGCTTTCTTTTTGCTGGTAGCCATTTGCTGTTCTGAGGACTTTGAGAGCTGCCTCTTGTAACAGGAAAAAACCAACTCTTTTTGTTAGTCCTGTATTTTAAATCTCACATCCTGTGTAAGTTGAAATGATCTTGTTTGCACCATAAAGGACATAAAGAGTTTGCACAGCATGGGGTGTCAGGTCCCTGTTGGGTGAGGAACCAAAAAGCACTTCCTTTACAATGGGATGTTGTGTTACCAAGCTGTGTCTTGTCACTGCTGGAGAAAAAACAGTTCTGGTGGATCACTCAGAGCTCTTTCAGTGGTACAAAAGGCCACATTCAGACAGCACTTGTGGTTTGGAGATGGAAAAGGAGTTCCTGTCTGTGCTGTGGCTGATGCTGTGATTCAGTCTTTCTGTGAGCGAGAGGTGAATCAGCCCATGGTGCAGCACCACTGAGGCCAGCCTGGGCTCTGGGAACAAGATTAACGTTGCCTTTGGGGGTCAGACAGGGTGAGAGAGCTGGGAATGTCCAGCCTGGAGATGAGAAGGCTCTGGGGAGACCTTAGAGCTCCTTCCAGTGCCTGAAGGGGCTCCAAGAGAGCTGGAGAGGGACTTTGGACAAATGCATGAAGTGACAGGGCAAGGAGGAATAGCTTTGAATTGACAGAGGGAACGTTGAGATACTGGGAGGAAATTCTTTGCTGTGAAGGTGGTGAGGCCCTGGCAGAGGCTGCCCAGAGCAGCTGTGGCTGCTCCATCCCTGGAAGTGTTCAGGGTCAGGCTGGATGGAGCTCTGAGCAGCATGGGATAGAGGAAGATGTCCCAGCCCATGGCAGGGGGATGGAATGAGATGATCTTTAATGTCCCTTTCAACCCCAGCCACTCTATGATTGTATTATATATGTCTGTATGTTGGGCTCCTATCACTTTTTGGATGGTACTGTTGACTCAAAGTATGCAATGAGGCAGTGGCAGCTCTGTGTGGACCACGAGGTTTCACAGGAGCCCAAGTGCCTTTCTCCACTGGCTGGAGGAGCAGGTGTTTTTCCATGGGAATCAAGCTCTCTGCCTCTGTGGAACTCTTATTTCCTCATACAAATCCTATAAATACATCCTGAAGAGGCAGTTTAACAACCTGAATGTGCATCTTGTATCCTATAGAGCAAAAATCGGCTCTAAAGATTTAAATTTCTGTATTTTTGATACTTCACTACTAAAAAGCATTTTTGTCTTCAAAATATTTTTGAGACTCTGTGTAGTTCATGCGCACAGTTTTTGGGATGCAGCTGCTGGGAAAATATTAAGCCAAAACTGAAAAAGTACATGGAGTTTGCACCAACATTAGGACTCAAACACTCTCCCTTTATTACTCTGTTTTCCATAAGGAAGAAAGGGAACAAGATTTACTTTCATGTGATAGGCTGGATATTTTTGGTACTTATAAACCATCGCTCCTTTGAGAGCTATGTGATTACCCAAACAGTAAAGAAAGATGGAAATTTTGTTTAACTCTCAGCAGGTGGGTGTGCAGTGCCCAAAAAAAGTAAATCACCTTGAAATCCCAGAGTTGAGCAAGAACAGTCAGCACACTGCTGTTACGGGCTGTACTCTCAGAAATGGCAAACAGGATGATAGCTCTCCTTGGTTCAAAGCTGAGCCTCAAACTCCAAGCGTCTCAAGGACTTTGTATGAATTTGTGTATCTTTTATGTGCAAGGTAGTTAAGGATGCTTGATGCTTCATAAAAGCCCACTGCTAGGCCTTCAGTATTCAGCACCTAAACTGGAAAAAGTTTGTAACAGAAATGCCACAAAACTCAAGTTCTTGTCAAAAAAATTGAAACAAGGCAGCATGAGGAAGGAGAGAGAAACTGGTTGAATTTATAATGTGGATTACTAATGTTTGCCTGGTCCTATTCTGAAGAGACAGGAACCCTTGATTCTGTGGTTGAGGCTGGTCTGAGCACCACTTTAGGATGAAGAGGATTCTCCTCCAAATTTTAGAATCACACAGGAATTCCCCATAGGTCACTGTCTAAATTTGCAGAGCAATAAAAGACTAAATAACACTGCTGAAGAGGCGAGCAATTTTTTTCTACTTCTCTTAAACCATAGAACTGTTTCCATATTAATATCTTTCAGAACCTGAGGTGGTTTTTTCTCCCCTTTTGTGTGTGTAGAGTGTGAATCAAGGGTTCTTCTTGTAGCTGTTGTGGGGTGCAGCTACCTCAGCTGTCAGCTGCTTTCTGGAGTTAAGAAAAAGTGATGTTTATACATTCTCACTGTTAATGAAAAAAATAGTCAAAGAAGGATCAAATAATCCAAAAAGAAAAAAAAATTGATGATGTTCTGTGTCTGTTCCTTAAGGATGTTTCCAAGCCATATGGAAGGTCTGGCAAAATGAGCTTTGATATCTCTGCTGGTTCCTTGAGGCTCCATCCTTCTCTCAGTATATATAGGATGTATATAGTAGATGGCAGGAAAAGGCTGATTTTGGTCCTTGCAATAGCAGGGAAATAGTTCTGTGTCCTACCTAGGAAAACGTGTGGGTCCTCCCAGGGGTGGCAATGCAAGAAAAACTCCTTCCACTGATTCTGGAAATGGTGCTCTGGAGAGTCTGTTCTCCTTCCATCCAGGGATGCTCAACTGGCACAGATCCTCAGGTGCAGAATCATTCACACGTAACGATTTCACTTGAGGATGCATTTTATCTAACAAACGCAAACCGAAATGGATTTCATCCCATCATTAAAACTTAAAAGAACAAAAAGTCTCAAAGCCAGCAAGCCAGCCTTCTGAGAGAAGTTAACTGTGCTCATTTTACAGCAAGCAGCAAGTTTCCCAGTGGTGAAATTTGCTTGCCTAAGGTCAAAGTGAATTGACAAGAGATCCCAGACCAAGACCTAGAAACAGGGTTTCAGTGCTCTAATTACAAGCTGGAAAGGGAATAGTTGTCTTAAGCTGTTTTATTGCATTGCATCGTTGACCTGAACATAGCCAAGAAAAATCAATATTTTCCATAGACTTCTGGAGTTGGCCTTGTGGGTGGATGAGGACAGGCTGCTTTATTTAATGAAGCTGATAGCATGAAGTAAATGCTGTCACAGAGTTTGTCACCACATATTGGAGGGAAAGCAATGATTTCTAAAGAGGCTGCTATTTGCACATTTATTGATCTCGTGGTGGAGCCCTAGCTACCGGTCCTTTTGTAATGCCAGATTATTTTATCAGTGACACATCATGTGTTTCCTCCTCAGTCCATTTATATTCCCCTTAGGCACTGGCAGAGCATGGCAAAGCAGCCTCAATTTTCTGGCAGGAGGTGGCATTTTCTTTCAGTGTTGGAGCATTCACCCTCTATTTTTGCCATGCTAAAAATTTTTAATAATTAGAATTTCTATAAAAATAATTAAGAGCTGATGTAAGTCTGCTTATCAAGAGCCAGTGGGTTCTGACTGCAGGCTCTAAGGTTGTTAGTTTCTATGATGTGTCTTTCCACCACAAAAATAGTAGAGTCTCAATCTACTGTTCAGTGAAGCAAACACTTCTCTGGCACTCAGAGGATCCCAATAAGTCACAAAAGGCTAAATAAGAGAATATACATCATTGTTCTTGACAGCCATAAAAGACAATTTATGATGAGTTTTGGCTCATGAATTTAAACACCAGTGGAATTAAGAAAGCCTCTTACAGTGCTACCAGAATGATGATTGCCAGTTGCAAATGACAGGGCTTTTTAGATCTGCTCGCTGTGTGCTGTGAAGTCACTTAGAGAAAGATTGACTTGGTGGTGTATTTTAATATTGTTAAACAGCTGCCTGTATGGTATAATGAGTCCCTAACCTTGTTTGATCAAAGGGAGTCGAACAAACTTGTTAAAGTCCTTAAAGTCTCATAATTTATGAAGTTTAAAAATTATTTTAAAAATAGAGTCTAATTGAGGTACATATTGCCATTTCTGTTTCTTCATGCTCCACAAAGCCAATTAATTCTCTGAGCAAACCAAATGTGTGACAAGGAGGAATTGAGCACAGCTCAAGGGTACTCATATCTTTGAAGGTTTATTTTTGGATGGGATGCAGGCAAGAAACTTCTGAGCCTGTGAAATTCCAGAAGTGTCTAGGTGGCACAGAATGCCATCGATGTCTGAGCTCAGGGAGATGGATGGGAAGGGGACACTGTCTCAAATGGGGATCTGGGAGGTTGGGTGTGCTGGTGGAGGTCATTTGGTGGTGTCTGTTTGACCATGCAGATGTTGGTATTTGTGAGATCATCTCTTGCAGCAAAACCAGCTTTTTATCTTGAGCGGGCAAGCACAGAGTTTTCAGGTGTGACATCTCTTTTAAGGGGGCTTGGAGAGATGCAAATCTTCTTTTCTTAGAGTGTTTGCAGCTGCCACTGCACCCCTAGAGGGAAAAGGAGGATGGCCTGGGGAAATCCTGATCCAGATGGCTGGGGGAATTTTATGGCCCAGATTCGAGTGGTGCAAGAGGTTACGTTATCAGCAAGAACTTGCTGCTTTACAGACAAGTTTGTAAGTTTATCTTTAATATTCATAACTTCCAGAGTCTTAGATCCATCCTCCTAACTCAGAGAAGATAAATAAAACAATTCAACAGTGGCTTATTAGTGGCATGTGGCATCTTCTTAATCCTTTCCCTCCTTGGAGAATTAATGTTTAAAAAACAAAAGTCCCATAAAACATTAGGCTTACACTCTGGTATTTACCTAATAAATATTTGTTTTCAGTTCCTTTGTGTCTGTTACCTGCAGATGTTTGCATTCAAACCAGGAAAGTTGTCTATTTACAGCTCACAGGATAATTTCTTTCCTACCTGGCAAAAAGATATTGGTCCTTGTGAGCAGAATAAAACAACCAGTTGTCTCTCTACCCTCTGGTGCTCTTTAATCAGTTTACCATCCTGTTTTCCAGCCAGGGTTTTCTCAGTACTACCAGTCTGATACTCTGAAGATAGTTATCTTGTTTTGCTGGTGTATCTGTAAAATGCCTTGAGCACAAAGTCGTTATCTGAGAGCTACAAACTAAAATTGATCTGGTTTGGGCTTAGCGGAATTTCCATGTCTGGGCTGACCTGAATGGTATTGTCCAACAGGTTTCTGAAAATGTCAAGAGCCAGAGGGGAAGTCCCAGTGAAACTGAAGTTCTTCCTTCCCTCAGAGTAACTGAATTTCCAGTCCCCAAGCCCTGTAAATAAAAGAGAAAAATTGGTAATAAGAAAGGGAATTAATAGGATAGTCTGTCACGATTTATATAGCTTTCAAAAACTGTTGCATTATTGTGTTTAAAAGTGCTGGTCTGCAGTACTTTCACGCTAGGAAGATAAGATTAAAAACTTGAAGGGGCAGCTCTGGGAATTAGCAGCCAGAAGAGCTGATGGATTTGGAATGAAATAAAAGCTGCTATTGGGGAAAATTTATTTTGAAGCTAAAATAGTGCGGCTGCCAATAAAGTATTCAACAGACTCGAATGTTTACCTTAATATTGATGTCACATTTCCATTTAGCAGGCAAGTACTTCTTTTCAGCTACTGTTGTCATTATGGAAAACAGCTGAATGAATCTCTGCCATGGAATCCATTATGGAGTAAATTGGAATCTGAGGGGAAGTTAGTGCTGGGCAGATGTGACATCCTGTTGGGATGTGTGTGCAAAGTCGTGTTATTGCAGCCTCTGGAATGCACTGCACTGAGATGGGGAAAAACTCCACCAGCAGTTAGAATGGTCTTGTAATTAGAAGGAAGAAAAATGAACAGGCACTGATGCATCTGCAGAGCATCTGTCTTTATTAAAGATTTCTTTTTCAGGGAAGTTATTTATTTTAAACTTGTAGAATTTATAATGAAATAGCTCTTTGCAGGGAGTTTTATTTAAGGGAAACAAGGCACAGGTTCTTGTATCAGAGGTGGTTTTTTCACCCCTCATGGCTTTATTTGTAATTTATTTCTGTATGTCTATAAACTCCTCTCCTTCCTTCTCTCAAATGTGTCCATATTCTCATTTATCCATGCTGTGAAAATTGCTGAATTTGCAGCCATATGCATAGAAATGTTGTCTTATTCACAGTTTTACTGAGCAGTTCATGCATTGGGGATGAGATAGGGTGGATTGCTTCTGAAATAAGGTACTACTGGAGCATTCCAAGCTGCTACAGCTTTCCATTTTTTTCCCAGAAAGTCTTCCCTTTGAGTATGCACTTGCAAAAAAACCCAACTTTGATTTTTTATTTTGAGCATTTCCTGCATAAAAACTCATTCAAAAGGGGTCAGTGTTACTGAAATAAGGACAGGAAAGCTAATTACTGTTTTTAAATGAATTTTTGGTCTTTTCATTGGAAGCTTTCTTCTTTTGCCTACAGTTTGCTGTAGGGAGTTTTTTGCTATGGATTTCTATCTCCTGATATTGTTGAGGTGTCTGTCGTACTTTTTTCTTCCCTTATGAGAGCTTTAGAAGTTCTCTGGGCAAACAAATTGATTGTTACACTGCAGTGTGGGAGGATTTTGTGTTGCATTTGTTTGAAAATGTTACTGCTCTTGGAGCTTCATGTTAAACTAACAAACTTCTATAGTCCCTGCTCTGTTTTCTGCTCCATTTGCATATTTTTTCTTTTTTTTTTTCTGACTCTACAGTAGTGCTAAAGGAAGTTAATGAACAAAACATGAGAGTGCTGCAGGAATTAACAGTACTGTGAGTAGGAAATGCATATTCTTAGAGAAAGTTTGGTGTCAGCAAAATCCAGGATCACAGGATGAATTATTCCTTTTCTTTTCTTTTTATTTGTTCTCAGGCTATTTATCTACAGTATTTAGTACAAAAGGAAACAGGATAAAGTTTCTACCATAATTTCCAGGAAAAAAGAAAAAGACAAGTTTTATTTTTGCCTATTTAGAAACAAAGTGAAGCAGAAGCATATAAAGCAGATTGGGCCTAAAGCTTTTAAAAAGTTAACCTATTTTTTCTAGGATGTAGCTGTTATGCTTTCCACTGATAATTCGCCTAGTAAGACCATATAGAATACTTAATGTTAGAAAGAAGTATCTGCAGGTGTGTTTTACACCCAACAGTTCCTGAAGGTGCAATGGATATTATAAAATATTAAAATGCTCTGCAAATATCTGTGTATCTGAACATGAATTCCACTCACCAACAATGTCCCTCCATGGAACTCAGCTGTATTTTGTGTCATGGGCCACGAAGGTGCTGAGGGGGCTGCAGAGAATTTCCACTGTGGATTCAGAGAGAGCTGGGGCTGTTCAGCCTGGAGAAGAGAAGCTCCAGAGATACCTGAGAGCTCCTTGCAGTGCCTAAAGGGTTCCAGGAGAGCTGGAGAGGGACTTTGGACAAGGGATGGAGGGACAGGGCAAGGAGGAATGGCTTTAAACTAAAAGAGGAGAGATTTAGATGGGATGTTAAGGAGAAATTCTTCCCTGTGAAGGTGTGAGGCCCTGGCAGAGGTTACCCAGAGAAGCTGTGGCTGCTCCATCCCTGGAAGTGTCCAAGGCCAGGTTGGATGGGGTTTGGAGCAACCTGGGATAGTGGAAAGTGTCCCAGCCCATGGCAGAGGGATGAAACTCGGTGATCTTTGAAATCCCTTCCAACCCAAACCATTCTGTGACTCTGTGCTTTTCCTGAGCTGCAGCAATTCACACAGAAACACAACACAGCACAGAAACAGAAGGTCCTGCTGACCGCAGCTGGTGTTTGGAATGTGTATTGAAATCACCAAATAATCACAGCATATGCTGGAGGAGGGAAAGCACCCTCTCTCCCACCTTTCAGACACCTCCCCAGCACTGCAGATGCATCACCAAATGGAGGCTTCACATCAGTGCCAAAAATTAAGGACTGAATGCAGCTCGTTGGTTCTTCTTAAAAACGATCCTCAGTGCTCTCTACAGAATCATGAAATTGGTGTTTTAAATGTGGGACAAACCCAGAGACTCAGAATGCCAGGTAAAGAGCAGAGGAGGTTTGATTCCTGTCTATATGAAATTGCTTCTTTCTCCTCTCTGTTGGCATTTATCACCTTCGTTAACAGGATAATAACACAGAGCTAATTAAGAGTTGTGTCTCTGGTTTTGCTGTTCTTCAGTGTTTTTCTCACAAAGTGCTGATGCTGAGGCCAGTTTTGGTCCTGTATCTTCGCCAGCTGAGGAGAAACACCATAGCTGCACACCACCAGTCATGGAATCATGGAATCATTTAGGTTGGAAAAGACCCTAAAGATCATTGAGTCCAACTGTAAAATTGCCATATTGCTCCTGTTTACTCCTGCACAAGCTGGTGCTTCTCAAAACGCAGTGTTTGCATGAATACTTAAATCCATTTAAAATATCCTTTCTTCAGGCAAGTTTTGAGTCAATTTTGTGTATCAGCTAATCCTAAATAAGGCAATTTGTAGATGGCAACACCCCCTGGAGCCTCCATTTCTGTGGGCTGTTTAATGTTTTTTTGGTAATCATGCACTTTTTTTTTTTCTGGTCTGGTCTTTGTTTTGGTTAGGTTTGGGGATTTTTTTTAGGTCAAATATTGATCTTACTGTGTTATTTGGCTTTGCCTGAATGATTTTCAAGTATGGAAATCAGCCCCAAACTAACTTCAAATTTCAGAAATATTACACTGGTGTGTTAGTCGTAAGGACTCCACTGGTAGCATTGGATTTTTTAATTTTACTAATAGATTAATGTAAATCAGTGTTACCAATATTGTAATGCTGAATTACAAGTGGTAAAAGTCTTTCATAAAGTGAAGTTGCCCAGGGATTTAAACAAAACTCACCCAAACCCCAACCCTATGCAATTCTGTTCCAGAATTCATGTAGAAATTATGGTCAGTGCAGTGCCAAACAATATTTTGGGACTTGCTGGATGCCCAGCACTTCAGACTATCAGGCAATTTATCTAATGTTTAAAAATGAAACCAAAGCCTTTTCATTTTTCGTTTAAATTTTATTTAAAAAATTGTGATTTTTAAAAAGATATTAGAGTCAGGAAGCCAAACCAAGACAGTTAAAAGTCCTTAAATGTCCAGAGGAGTGGGACTTCATCCTCAGAATTTATCCAGGGACCTCTTCATGTGTTCCACAATTCAGCAACAACTGAATGAAGCAAGCAGGCTTTGTTTAACTCCCCTGTGGACACAGGGATGCTCCCAGGAGGAAATGAGGGTGCCTTTTCTGCAAAGACATCTAATTGTCCTCTACGTGTTGCATCCAAGCTTTGGAATCCATGATGTCACCATGGTTTATGCTCTGGCTCCTATTCTAGAATAGAACTTTTCCCTTTTATGAAGGGAAAGGCAGAATTTGTTTTATAGTTTATGCGATCACTTTGGAGTGCTTAAAGTGCTTCAGAACTTGTTTCCAGTAAGAGTTCTTATAAAATGTAAGAATTTTGGCATTAATTTCTTTGTCAATGGCTTGAGAAGATGGTAAAGAAGAGTCCTCATCTGATGGCATGTACATCTGTAGGGGCAAGAGGACAACTTGGATATGTTCTGTAGGGAAAAAGAAAGGTTCTGAAGTGCTTTTTGTGCCTCTTCAGATCTGCAAGAGAGGCGTGGAGAAGGCTTGGAAGTCAGCATAGTCTGACCAGCTGAGATATGTAAGTGAAGCAAGAAGAATTGTGTGTATAGAATTATGGAATATCCTGAGTTGGAAGGGATCCACAAGGATCATTGAGTCCAACTCCTGGCCCTGCACAGGACACCCCAAGAGTCACACCTTGTGACCAAGAGCATTGTCCAAACACTTCTTGAGCTCTGCCAGCCTTGGTGCTGTGGCAGAGCTGCCCTGGGGAGCTGTTCAGTGCCCAAACACCCTCTGGGTGAAGAACCTTTCCTAATATCCAACCTCACCCTCCCCTGACACTTCATGCTAAACATACTGTCGTAGCTAAAAATAGCAATCAGTGGTTTGGTAATTTTGACACTGCTGTGGCATGAGCAGCTCTGAATTGCTGTGACTAGATAAGAGTATTGTCCAAACACAGGTGAAGTGTTTCATCTCAGCAGTGACTCCCAAAGCAGTGGTGTCCCATGTTTGTGAAATGCTCCCCTGCATCCTGGCATTTCTCCAGACAGGACTGGGTGCTTTAGAAATGATGTTTTTAATGACTTGGAGGCTTCTTCAGCAAAGGGATAACAAAAGAACCGTTTAGAGAAGGAGAAAGTCCATTTCATGGGACATCTGACTTTGCTGTCGTTGGGATGGAAGTGTTGGCCATGCTTTAAATATTTAATACCTCCCAGAATGAGATGAAAAAGTAGATGTTATCTTGCTTATATGTGGCATATATATGGCAGTGCATGTATACAAGGTAAAAGGTACATGCAGTACTTGTGTTTTTGTCTTGAAGTGCTGTTGTATTCTTAGTGTTCAGTTTTACAATGTAGCAAGAGAAAATATATTTGGATTCAGAGTAAATGGAGCCATACTTAATAAAAAAATGCTTTTCTGGGTCTGGGCATTCTGGGTAGCAGATCTAAATATTTGCACTGCAGCAAAAAGAAATTGTGTGCCTTAGACTGTCAGCTGTGCTCAGCCCTTCCACCCTTCCTGCTGTGAATCTATTCTGTATCTGAAGCCGCAGGCATCGCTCTGACTCCCTAGAAATTATTCTCAGATCCTGAAATTTTCAGCCCTTGTTATCTGAAGGAACTGGCAGTCACGACCAGAAGATGACTCCTGTGCTTGGATTCTGTACTTTAGTTTTCAGTCATTTGTTATTTGTGCTGTTTGGTAGCAGAAATAATTAGTCTATTTGGCAATTGCTGCTATCACTGGTGGTTTTTCTGACTGTACCTGGTACACAGTGTTACCTATCTCTAAATTGATTATCCTCTCATTCCCACTTGTCTTCTACTAGAGATTTTCATCGCTTTGCCCTTCTTCCATCTCTTTTGCTCTGTAGATGATCTTCCAATTGAAATTTGGATGTTTCACCCCTGAAGCCTTGAAAAGATTGCAAAGAGACTGCCAAGATGATGATAAGTGTGAATTGGGATGGGAGGCTTTCATGTGAACCTCAGGGACTTGGGCACTTGTGGCAGTGCTCAGTCATCTCTCTCTGGGTGAGAATCTGGACTAACCCATCTCCACACTCTGGCTATTTTTTTTTTTCTGTATCCGTATGAAGTTGTTTTGGTAGTTTGGGTTTTCTCTCACTTGCAAGAAGAGCAGAGTTCAAAGTCCCCTGAGGTGTATCAGAGGTGTAGGCAGAGAATGAGCAGTTGTGGGAGCTCTGGGGACTCTGCTGCCCAACAAACTCTGCAATGCAAGTGCTGCTAAGAAGAAACTGAGGTTTTGTTTAATTATAGAAGCAGGTAGCACAGGATGTAGTGGGTAACCTGTCCCTCAGCAGTGATCTCCCATGCATGTCAGAAGTTGTAACATTCATGAGCTCTGAGCAAACTGTGGGAGAGTTGGGCACTGCACTAAATCTTCATAAAAATCAAATGCACGCCTAGCACTTGCAAAGAGAAAACCAGCAGCTCAGAAAGCCATCAGGGGGGATATTTCACTGCAGACCTGTGTTCTTTGAAATAATAAAATGTCCTGAATTATCTGATGTGCTGTGATTTAGCACTGGACCAGGTTGCCCAGAGAAGCTGTGGCTGCCCCATCTCTGAAGTGTCCCAGGCCAGGTTGGATGGGGCTTGGAGCAACCTGGTCAAGTGGAAGGTGTCCCTGCCCATGGCAGAGGTGTGGAATGATCTTTTAGGTCCCTTGCAACCCAAACCATCCCAAGGTTCTGTGAGTCCATGATCTCCCAGACTGGCAGAGCACAGTTATGGACCAGCAAATTCTTGGTGATGAGAGCAGATTTGCCCAGAGAAGCAAGAGAGTGGCTTGGCTTGTCCTTTGGGCAGAGCTGGACTCCAAAAATGAGCTTGCATGCATGATGTGCCACTTGCTATGTCAGACAATTCTATAAAAATAGCCTTTTCTTTTTTATTTTTATCGTTGGGTTTTTTTTTTTTTTTTTGTTTGTTTGGTTTTTTTGGTAAAG
The DNA here is from genome assembly GCA_024500445.1 of Entomyzon cyanotis. Classification (NCBI taxonomy): domain Eukaryota; kingdom Metazoa; phylum Chordata; class Aves; order Passeriformes; family Meliphagidae; genus Entomyzon; species Entomyzon cyanotis. The sequence continues at coordinate 4,977,322 of JAKEPQ010001004.1, forward strand.
GAAGCTAAAGCTTTCATTGGCTTTAGAAGAAAACAAAGTCTGCATCATATGTATTCTGAAAATGCACAAGGGAAATAAAATGCCTGTCATGGGGAGAAATGAGAAAAGCATTTCCCCTTCCTTGATACAGAAAAATTCAAACAAAAAAAATCACTACAGATTTTTTTTTTTTTTTTAATCTAACCTTGATAATGTTGGATTTGAAGAACTGGATAAACTGTGCATCAAGCTAATGCTGATGATAATTCCCCGAAATCAATACTGAAAATGCCTTGCTTATTTAGTAGAAATGTCTTAATTGGGACATCTGAGGAATAAACCAAAATTAACCACTTCCTCTCCAAATATGTTTTGAAAGGTGCATGTGTTTTCTGACTAAAGTGATTTATGTGAGAAGGGATTTCATTTAATGTCAAGTCTTTAGGCAATCATCTCAGCTGAGAGCAGAATCCAAGTCTTGCACATCTGTACTATGAATTGAGCTGTTATTCCCTGCATTTATTTGTGTTTTTTGACTGATCCCCGTGGAGTGAGGCTTTTGCTTATCTCTGTTCACCCCCACTACATTTCAACCTACTGGGTAATTTAAAAATACATACTAATTTAAAAATAATTACCTATTGGGTAATATAAAAATATTTTTAAATAGCAAATTTAAAAATAGTGGAGGAGGACTCAAATGTCATTTAAAGATCTATCAGTTTTACAAAAAATTGAAGAACAGGACCCCAAATGTTAGTGAATTTGGGAAGAATCTGGAGAACTGGTCTGGTTTGTGTGGATGTGGTGCTTAGGGACATGGTTTAGTGGTGAACCTGGAATTGTTAGGCTGATGTTTGGACTCCATGATCTAAGAGGTCTTTTCCAACCTTAGTGATTCTGTATTTGGCAGGTCCAAATGAATCCCAGTGCTGAATTGCTTTTGCTTAGTGAAGGAGACCTTGAGATGGAGAGGATGGAGAGGCAGAACACAAACATCCTTTGGCATTTCTCCTGCTTGCTCTGGTGGTTTTTAGCAGCTTGGACAAGTTACTTTGTGTCTCAAGGCAAACTCTGAACAAAAGGCGTAGGGAATAGCAACTGGGGCACCTGGAGTGCATTAAGGACTTGCACAAACCAGAGGCTGTGCTTTACTTTCTTCTCCAACTCCTGTTTTTAAAATCAGTTCACTCTGCTGGTTTAGTACTAGATGGTATTTTTGTTTATGTTGTTCAACACAAAGACTGGTTATTGTTGTGGGTAAACACTGAACAAAATTATTCCCTCAGGACTGATCAGCAGCATCCGATGGTGAAATATCTCTGAAGTGTGTCTTTAAGTACTTTCTATACCTACTTAAAAACTGAGCAAAACTCACATTCTAAAGCCTGCTTTGGAACTCGGGTACATGCCAAGAGCTGCTTTGCTTGCTCCTGTCCTTCAGTGCAGGCTGAATTAGTTGGCTTTGCTTCTTGACACTCCTCTTGGCAGTAAAGGATTGTACACTCGAGTTTGTTGGGGAAAGGAAGCCTCATCCTTTACACCAGTGTGAAGTCATTGGTGAGTCTCCAAAGAGCCCAGCATCAGAAAGGCAGTTTATTAGCAGGAAGGTGAGATAAATGAATGATTTTTTGTGATGGATGTGGAGTACAGAATAACAAAAGCTATCTGCGGTTATTTGCTAGAACAGTTATGTTTTATTCTTTACTAAATGTTGCTTTTAAAAATCAAAAAAACTCATCAGTTGTTCTGAATTTTGGTAAATAACTCAAGCTTCTGCTGAGATGACAGTTAGCTGTTCTGGGCTGGTGATGTACATTAATTTCTTGGCTGGTGTAATGAGGCATAGAGTTGTCATGCAGGGTCACTCTGGGCATGGGAAATCGTGCCAGTCGGAAGTGATAACTTGCATTCTGTCCTGCCCAGGTGGAATCACAAAGACTTGGCTGCACCAGCCCAGGCTGTAGCCAAGAGCTCATCACGCATGCAGGAGCTTGAAAGATCAGATGGTGCCTTCTGTGAATGGCAGGGGAGCAGAGATTAGTCAGGAACAGATAGAGTTTGTATGTCAGCGTGTTTTATGTTTCCATTCTTTATTCTCGACTTCATAATTCAAATCCATTGGTATCTATCATGCCATCTTCTGCTTATTTCTTCAGCTCACTTGGCTGCATTTTAGACTTCATTGGTATTGCAGTCCTTCCACTGCTGTGCTCTTGACACGAGCTGAGGATGCATCATTTAGCAGGATCCTGTCTTTTGCTTTGTTCAATGAGATGACGACAGTAGGATGATGTATGTCGTGCTAAATATATCCTCAGGGTTTAAAAATGGCATTTGGTTGGACATATGGGGCAGTGCTGAACAGCATCAAAAGTCATGTTTAAAAAGATCACGCTTCTTCATAAGAATCATACATGCTGGCAGCTCCCAAGGTGTGCTACAGACCCAGTTATTTTTGTCACTGATGTGAATTTCACAGCATGCTTCCTTGGGACCTGACCTCAACTGTCATATGTGGTAAAAAGATGTTCAAGCCTGTATGTCAAATACTGGAGGACATTCATGTAATCAAAAACAAGAGGTCTTTTTAGTTTTAAAAGCAAATCAGGGAATTTTCTTAATACCTGTTTAAAAACTGAAGTCATCTGTTAATTGACAGACCATAAAACAGTCTCTGATTTTTAGAAGTACTTTAATTTTCTTGCCTGATTGGTCATATGACTTTGAGCTGTCATTGAAAGGCTTCTTTGCTGGAATCAGTGATTTAGTGAGATTCAGTGCAATATGCTTTAGGTTGGTAGAATTTTTCCATTTCTCAGTTATCATAAAAAATGTAAGGAATTATTCTTGGCACTTTTCTTAGTGGAATGAAAAGAATAACTGTTATTTCAAAAGCATCCTGCAGTACTGATGGCTAATCACAAATAGCTATTTTGAATTTAGAAATAAATTCATAAGGAAAGAAAAACCCTGTAAATCCATTTGCCAGTAAAATCCAGACTTAGGGATTTGAGAAGATGCTTCATGTTTCTTTTCATGGGCTGCACACAGCTAGCACCTGGCTGTTCACCTGTTCAATTGCTTTTGAATCAAATTCATGTGGTTTTTTTCAATGTAATTTTAGTATGTGCTTGTGAGTGAATTGCTTATTCACTGGTGTATGAGAACATTAAATGAAGTTTAGAGGTGCAGAGTCAATCCTCACACACTTGCTCAGTCACACTGGGATACAACAGATTGGCAGCATGTGCAAAGTTATTGGAAATACTGTTTTGGCTTTTATCTGAGCTACTGGACGATGATGAAGAAGGATGGAAAAGAAAAGACTTTTTTTTTCTTGGTCAACCCAGAATCCTTCATCCCATAGTGACTTAGAAGAAAGCATGTTATCCCTGGAGAAATAACATGGAATGGCAGAGTCACTGAGCTGAAGGCAAGCACTGACATGGTCCTAGCTGGGGAAGACAAAGACACAATGAAAATAAGGAAAGGAGGGGAAAAATTGCTTTTATTCTCACGAAGAGCCTTGCTTTTCAGCCTAGTTTCAACAATAGCAGAAATCAGTTACTGCAGAGCTTTGGGGAAGGTATTCTGGTGAGCTGTTTTACTGCAGCTCATATGATGGCTTCATCTCAGGAAGAAACAATTGCAGGAATGAGTGGCAAGTAGAAATAAGCTGTTCTGAGACTGGCAGCAATCATTACCCTGCTTGAAGCTGTGTTTGAAAGCTCCAGCGTTCAGCAGTGAAAAAGCATCCAGTGACTACAAGGTGAGTGAGATCCAGTGAGAGTCATCCTGATTTGTTTTCACTCAAGGATGGTTCCTTGAAAAAGATGCCTGTGCCAAGCTGATTGTCCCAAACAGGCTGAAGTTTCTCATCTGTTTTTCTCTTCTCCTTCTCCTGTTGTGGTATTCATGTTTTAAATACTTGTATACTTGTACTTTGTCCATTTTAAATTTCTGCTTCTTGAAGCAAAAGGAGAGTTTTTTCTGTCATACATGAGGGATTTTTAATTCCTGTGCAGAGGACAGGTCAAAATTTAATTTTAGTTGCTTGTCCTTTATTCACATAGAAAAGGAAGAGTGGAAACACAGTCAAGTTTATTCATTCCTAACAACAGATCGAAACTATAGTCTGGTGATGAATTGAGAAATCATTTAGTCAAACTTTCTTCCGATGGATTTTCCTGTGATTTGTTATGCTTAGGGGCTGGGGGAAGAGGAAGCAGGAAAACTTTAGCATGTAGACTAAACTGAATTAAAAATGGGGAAAAAGTTCTCTGTCAGCCTTTTTGTGGGAAGTTAAAGAAGCCCCGGGCATGTTGAGCAAGCTGTTGAGATTACGTAGTAATGAATAATACATGTGTACTAGCGGAGAGATCTCACTGCTGATTATTTAAGGGAATACTTTTGTGGCCATACTATTTGTGAAATATGCAGAGGATTTATCATTAGCAGAAGTGATAAAGAGAAGATTGGACAAAGCTGTTGAATGGTGGGAACAGGAGTGATTTGTTACAGGAGTGCTTAAACCACACCAGTTGCATGATTTTTTTGAAGACTAGCCATATGTGTTTGCAAGCAAAGTTGTTATCATGAGTCACAGTGTAGAGATTCTTCAACATACCTGGCTGGGAGGATCTTGTCTGGAAGATCCTTGTGATTCAGACCATCACAGCCATTTTCATTGTCTTTCAATTTTATCTTGAGTAATTGATGCTTTATTGATCCCAAACCAGATGCAACAGTGGGAGAAGTGTGGGGTTCCTGATACAAATTTTTCATGCTGGGGGAAGTGGGAAAGGCAGACTCCCCATTTTAGGAGCATCCAAGGAAGGCAGAACCAGTTCTTCACCCTGTGACTGTTTCTTCAGGAAGGCTGCCTCCTGTTTTTCACTCGGAGACAAATCAGGATTGTGGCTTTCAGTGAAACAAAACTGCTTCCCTGCTGTCTGAAAGGGTTTTGCTCTCAGTGAGGGGTAAGATGTAAATATGCACCTGTCAGCTCCCAGCTGAGCTGAATGCCTCCTCTGGAGCTTCCCTGCATCTGTGCAATCCATGCAGCAGCAGCAGCAGCTCACCAGCCCAGGTGTCCTTCACACCTCCCATTCAGGTGTGTGACTCCAGCCAGTCTGAAATTAGATGATGAGAGGAAATACTCTGATGTGTTTGTGTTCTAGTCTCTTTATAGTTGCCTTCAAGTACTACATCAAACAACAGCACTGTGCTGAGTCTTTTGTTTTCATTTATTTGGACTTCTTTTAAAATTAAATGTGGACACTGCAATAATCAGTTGAAAACAATTAACATGCTGGGGGTATGGTTTTATTGTAGTTTACTTGCTGTATCTCTTTTCAACTCATGTAACTCTTAGAGAAAAGGCTGAAAATGCATTTAAGGTTCCTTATTTAAGAATCTGACTTTGGTTTATATTAATGACAGAAACTGTGGGTGCAGTAGCTGAGCAGTCTGAATTCCTGTCCTCATGAGCATGAGCAGCACAGGGCACACTCCATCCACACAGCAGAGCAAGCATCCCAAATCCAGCTCAAGGGGAGTAACATCAGCTTCTTTCACATGTGCATTTTGATTTGGGCCTTTGTTTTTATGTTCAGATGCCCTTGTGTGTTATTTCACCCAGAGTTACTTCAGCTACTGCAGTGCCCAGCCATTGGAGGCAGGATGCAAGAATTTAGTTTGTTGGAGGGATTCATGGCAGTGTCCTTCAGCTGCTCATAAATGCTGTTAATCGACCCTCTTGGCACTTTTTGTACCGTCCTGATGAGTTATGAACTGAAATCATAGTAGTGAACATCCTTGCTCGTGTGTCTGAGTGTCAGACATTTCACACATGGCTTCCAGTTCATCGTTTGATCAGATGACAAGAGCTTTGGATTCACTTCCAAAACTCTGTGGCTCTCACCTCTCAAATCAAGTTCCACATTCTCTGCTTTGCTTTAATTTTTTCAGCTTTCCAGCTAATTGCCTCCTTTTTGCATCTTATGTGACTTCTAACGTGTATTGGAGCACTTTTAGCTCACATTTAAATCCATGTAGGTTCCTTATCAGAACTGTTTTGTTTAAATTGAGATCAAAAGGGTGAACTTTCTTTCCTGAACCTCTGTTGACCAGACTGTAACTAACTCCATGAAAATCCTGTACCAAACCTTATTTGCTTGCTGCACCTCACTTTCTTTTGTGTGCCTTGGCCTCAGCTTTTGTGTTTCAGTTCTGATTTTGATTCCAGAGAGCTTCAGAGGTTTTGAAGCTAATTTATAGATTTGCTTCATCTTCAGAATGTTTGCATCAGACATTGTAACGTTCCAGTAGCAGAAGACTTAATCTTGTAGATTGTTTTTAGTTAAATTGTGATGTTACTGCTGGGAATTCATTCTAAAACACACTGCATGTGATTTTTCTCAAACTCTTTACAAGTATGACACAAAATTCTTTCTAAAATTGCATCCTGAAAAAGTGACAGTGACCAGGAACTGGAAATTCAGTTCTTGACAGAGATGTGGCACTTTGGCACTCATTGTTCACAACTGCATATTACTCATAGCAGAATAAATGCCACATTGGTTTGCCATGGTTCTTACCATGTCTGGCGTCTTTGATTTCCCTTCCTCTCCTGCACATCAAAAGCAATGCACAAATAAGCACAGTTTATATAGAGTGAAGTGGAAATAATTGATGGGACTAGGGGAAGAGTTTTCAGCATTCTCATGGCTTGGTTCATTGGTGACAACTAGATTTAAGTTCAAGAAAAATAATTTTAACAAGTATCTTTGCAATATTTTTCCCATTGCTGCCTCCCCCAGGAAATGCCTTAATACTTCAGAGCTTTCCTGTGCTCCTCTGTGTCTTGCTTTTGGGTGAATTAAAGGAATTTACCCTGTAATTTCATTGAGCAGATCTATTGCTTTTCTGTTTTATTTAAGTTATATGAAAGAATTGAGGAAGAAAAAAATCTGTGCAGCCTTTTTGGGAGCAGAGATTGTTAGAGGCACAAATATTCCTAGAATTATGCCATAATAATAGTTTATTTAAAAGAATATGTCGATTGTAATAGAACCAAGACACTACTTGATATTGATTTTTGTTTTGCTGCTTGCACATTATTTAGAGTAGCAAGTTTGTGGTTTGTTTCTTTGTGGTTTTTTTTTTCCTTTTTCTTTTGGAGTCTTCTAACAGGATGGTCATAAATAATAGAAAATAATTTCCAGAGAAATACCATAGAGAGATGGAAACATCACAATTAACTCAACGTGTAAAACAGGTTTAAATGTGGCTCACCAAAAGGATGGATTTAAATCATCCTGCTGATAAGATTTAGGCATCAACATGGGACAGAAGGTATTTTTGGGAACAATAACAACAGAGCCTAAGGACCCATTTGGTTAATTCCCTCTATGGTTTTCCTGATTTCCTTGTCCTCCTGACCTTCAATGTCACATGGTTTAGAGCAGCCTTTTGTATGAGGCTGGAAGAAGCTTTTTGTGTGGGTATTTGTGAAAATGTTGATCTGTTCATTTAATTTCAGCTTCCACTGAGCTGCAGACTCTTTGATGGCCCCACGGTGGTCATGCAGTCCCATCTCCCTTTCAGAGAGAGGTTGTTCCCAACAGCCAGGTCAGATGTCACTTGTCTGCTAGAAGTCTCCTCTGAAGTTCCATCCTTCCAACTCCCCATCCCTGACCCTCTGAAGGAGCTCTTGGATGATGTGTTCTTCAGCTGTTCACGCTGAAGGACAGCCTGGATGCACCCTCTGAGTGTTTTGGGACACACAGGATATACCAAGCACCAAGAAATAAACATCAAGTGCCGAGATTGGGGCACTAGTGAGGAATTGATACAGCTGAGAGAGAACCAGGTCATTTGCAATAACAAGTCGTGTCCTGTGCTGCAAGAAAACCCTGAGAAAATAAATCCAAAACTCATCTTTGCAAAAGATTGACTCCCACCTCCTTAGAAATCTGGTTCAGTGAATAGTGCCATGCAGCAGCCAATGGCCACTACAGTAATATGAGGCAAATTCAACTCTTTTCCACCCAAAAGTTTATCTTCTTTTCTTTCTGCTTTTGCTCTCTAGCCCAGTTTTTCACACTCTGGGTAATCATTCAGACGAAATCCTCTGAGAAAAATTTCTTCATTGCTACAATAAGACCTGGATGACAGGAGTCAGTTGACAGTTTTAGAGATTGCATGACAAAAGAAGGGTTATACAGAATAATAAAGAAAGTTTATATAGAATAATAAAATCATAGAGTATCTCAAGGTGGAAGGGATCCATAGGAATCATCAAGTCCAAGTCTTGCTCCTTGCAGAGCTACCTAAAATTAAACCACACAACTTGACTAGAAGCACTGCCCAGACACTCCCTGAGCTCTGCCAGGCTTGTGGCCACTTGAGACACAACTCCAGTCATCAGCTGTAACAATAAGGATGGGGGAAAAAATGGCCTCAATGCCCTGCAAGCAGAGTGTGATGGCTCCAAGAGGAGATGCAGGAAAATTGTGTACAAAATACAGTGGCAATTGGTTATGGAGGCAGGTATTTTCACAGAGCAGTGTTTTCCAAGACAGTGGCCATCTGACAGCTGAGCAATGAGAAAACAGCTGGGTTTTGTCATGGTAACATGGTCCAGGTCTACTGGAAGGTGTTATTTTGTACAAGGTGAACTTTCCTTGGCTGTTGGTAATTGCACTAATTTGAATTCTCCCTGGAAAGCATCCTGTTGCTTTGGAAGAAGTAAACGTTGGAATCTGTCTGGTGTTGCCTGCTCCCCCTTCCTGGTTAACCAGGGGCTGACTGGGATCCTTGTAAGGTCATAGCTGCAGTCCTGGGAAAGCTTGCTACAGGCTGTGGTTAGAGAAATCAATTTTCTCTGGCAATAGGTAACAAAGTGAAACATTTCTTCCAAAAGCCCTCTGTGATCTGTAATAATCCTGCTTGTCTGTGTCTTGCTATGCTGGAAGTAGGAGGCAGCACTTGAGGTTTTAATTTTGTGCTCTTGGGAGAAAGCAGCCTTAACTGACGTGTCCAAAATAAAAAATTATGAGGAACTTAGAGCCACTGGGCAGATACTGAGCAGAAGCAATTGTTAGCATTTCCAGATTATTTTATATTTAGAATCTGAATAAACTAAATCCAGGATGAAGGATTACAGCAAACCTTTCAGATGGAACACTACAGCAGTCCCTTTTTGAAGAGATAAGGAAAGTGTAGTTCTGATAAGGTTTGCATGTGGAATCCTAGAATCTTTATGCCACTGCAGATGAAAACTCAGTTTATAAGGAAAAAAGCTAACGTAACGAACACTCCCATGTGTCAGAAAACTGAGAGAGCAGAACATATTCATAGCCATTCATAGTCATAATGTGTTCAAAGAACTCTGTGTACATTTGTAAATTGTCTTGAAGCTGGAGAAAATTAATCTGTGCAGCTCCTGACGCATTGGACAGACGTCAGGCTTTTGCACTGACTTCATTTCTCCCTGTCTGCACTCTTGATGTTTTCATTTCCTTTAAAGTAAACTGTAAGTCTGAATTTCCTGACTTCCTAATGTTTGGAGTTCATTTGGTGTATCGGCTACAGTTAAAAATCACACAAATTTCTAAAATGTGCATTCAGGCTTCACTTTGTCTTAGCTTTTATTTGCAGGCAAGTAGCAAATGGTGCATCCTGGTGGTACTATAAAGTTCAACTTTGAGCAAACACTAAGCTTTTATTTGTAAACATCTCATTTAAATAGCAACAGTCAGAGTGAAAAAATTTGAGTACCACTTGAACTTTCACTGGAACATTATGAAAAATGGATGAGACTAGAGAAAATAATAGGTATTGACAATTACCTCTTTGTCAGATTTTCCCCAGAAAATCTCCTTACTTTGCATGCTTTTCAAGGGAAGAATATTTCTTTTTCCTTGTCCCTAGTCCGTATCATTTAATCTTGGCTTGTTGTGTACCAGCTCAGAGAATTTCAGTTATAGTTCAATAGCTTTTGTCTAGAGCTCGTTATCTGTAATTGAATGTATGCACCAAGCTGAATATGTTTATTTGTAACTTGATAATTAAGCTGCTGCAGATGCTTATTCTGGGAGGAGAGGAGACAGGCAGCCTGTGATCCCACAAATGCTGCTCTGGCCTGGGACGGGAAGAGCAGGATGTGCTGGAAGGGAATCCAGTTCACCTCCCAGCATGTACAACCCCTGCACACATCTCCTGGAGTTATATCTTTTGTTTATTAATTTTCTTGTCCCCAAAGTAAGTGAACACTGAAAAAAAGGGTCTTCCCTGTTCTTTTTGTAGATGGTGTTGCCCCAGTTGTTGTTGAAGATCAAGTTGTGATGCTGCCCAGATTTGGTCTGCAGCTTCCTCAGGAGGGGAAGGGGAGGGACAGACACTGACCTCTGCTCTGTGGTGACAGTGACAGGAGCCAGGGAGTGGCCTGAGGGTGTGTCAGGAGAGCTTTAGTTTGGATATTAAGGAAAAGTTCTTCCCCCAGAGGGTGTTTGGGCACTGAGCAGCTCCCCAGGGCAGTGGTCACAGCACCAACCTGACAGAGCTTAAAGAGCATTTGGACAATTCTCTCAGGCACAGGGTGGGATTGTTGAGGCTGATTGGCCAGAGCCAGGAGTTGGACTTGATGATCCTTGTGGTTCCCTTCCAACTCAGGATATTCTATGGTTCTGTGTTTCTATGAATTTTTACCACTGGAACTCCTGGTTTTAATCTACCCTGCAGGTTAAGGAGTGCTGATTTCACAAGTTCTTAGATACGTGAGGGCACCTTGCCATTGCTGCAGCTGATACTGAACTATGTGAAGCTTCTATTAAAAAAATTAAAAAAGAAAAGAGAGAAAGAGAAAGTTTAATGGGAGTGTATTACATTTTGGTAGTTCATGGTGATGAAAATGAGAGCACACTGACGTCTGGTAGCTATGGTTGCTAACATTTCAGGAAGCACAAAAGCAGGGATGAAAGTAAAAGTCTTTTTTTATTTTTTTCTCTCAGTTCCTCTGAGGTTTTTGAATAAATCAGACATATAGTGCCACCTTAATTTTTACTAAATATATCTAAGTTTGCTAATGCTTTCTGGGAACAGAACTGAGATGGCATTGTAGAACATAACTGCTTTGCTTTTGCTCTAGTTACCCTTATGCATTTTTTAAAGTAGAGCATGTTTAGTTGAATTTTTATTTTCTGTCAAGTGTAAGAGCCGCTGCTACATTAAGACCCATTAATCATCTTTTAAAAATAAGTCCAGACTCTGAGAGGAAAATCACTACATTCACTGATTGATTTTCTGGGTAGCAAAACAGAGAAAATAAATTGCCTTGGGAAGAGCTAACATGCTGCAAGGTCCTGGTCACTGGTCACATTCTTGCAGGGTAATAAAGGACATATTTAATGTCTGTGCCTAAGTTGTCCTTCTGAGGCCACTAGGAGCAGAAGTCCTATGAACCTGAAGAAAAAAAATGCTGTGACTGCTCAGAGAAGAAATTGCTGCAGAATTTCAAGCCATCCTTACACATAGTGTGCAGAATAATCTGAATACACACAGAATAATCCAAGGAAGAAATTTCTGTCACTTGGTTTACCAAGCAGTCAGTCTTAGTATCCTTGCAAATAGTAAAGCACAGCAGAGATGAGTATTTTAAGATGGGAATGTGATCACTGAAATCTGACTGCCAGGTTTGCCAGGCTGTGCTGGAATTGTTGATTTGGGAGCCTGCAGCTCTTTATTTTAAGCTAAAATGGGCCCTGATACATTGATACAGAAGGTGCTGAATGCTGCTGAATGGCACCTGTGTGCAGAACATCCCAAAAAAGGTTTTGGTTTCAGGCTGAGCTCCTACCAGACTTTTTTTTTTTAACAGGTAAAAACTGGTTTGGGATCTGTGCTGTCATTGTCCATGAGTTTATTTCACAGGAGTAAAAAAAGCTCAATAGGTCAGAAAGGAACAGATGTTGTGAAAATGAACAGTGGTTTTAGAGCACGTGACAGAAACTGGAAGGATTTTTTGCCTAAAATTCATGGATTGTGCATGTACAAATATGCCCATGCACAAAATTGCACCACATTTTGTACCTAAGGCAGGGTTTGTTACCTTGCTTAGGTTTATTTTCTGCTTGGCTCTGGGCAGCTGGAGGTGCTGGGTGCACTCGGAGTTGTGTGAGTTTTATCCACACCTTGGTCACCTCCTGGGTGCTGCAGCTGCCTCTGATGATGGCTTTGGGCCTCTGGGTTTTGATGACAGGACTGCTTTCTGCCTATTTTCTTTAATAGCTGTTGTTTGGGGTTGTTATCTTTGTGTTTTGAGCTCAGGGATGATTGTTTTGAAGCTAGCCAGCTTCTCTTGGTATTTATTTTAGTTTTTGAGAAAAAAATGTAGCCAAAAGTCATTCTGAGTTAGAGCATCTTTATGGATAAAAAATGCAAAGGGCAATTGTGTGAGGCTGCAGATGGATTTGTTGCTTTACTTCTTCATTAGAGAACCCAAAAATAGGCATTAATGTTAAATTGTTGCATTTATAATCCCTTAGAACTAATGTAATATTTTGAAACAAAGTGGAATACAAGGAAGAATCAAATAGCTGCCTCTAAATTCACTTTTCTTCCCTCAAAGCTATGTACTTGAGTCTCTGCCTGGCACTGTGTTTGAAAGTTCATTAAAATCATCCACTTGATATGCTATGGTGAAAGCTTTTTTAATTCTGAAAGGTTGTGTTAATGCAGAGACATGAGCTTAATGTATAAAATGATTAAAACTCCTGAATTTGTAGTATCTTTGAGTACAAGCAGAATTTTACCAGGAGTGACCATTGCACCATGCTGCTATAAATTATTCAAGTACCTAGGAAGATGTTTTCTCCACATGGATTTACCACCCTCAGTTCATCCTGTGAAGTCATTGCTTCCTTTCCATAGAATAATTTTAGTTCCAAAGATGTCACTTTCTGGAGGTCATCTCACCCACCCTCTGCCTGTACAACTTCACCAGTCTATATATATATATATATATCTCCATATATATTCATATATAACTAAATCATTGTGTCAGTTTAAATAACATGGATAAGAAATCTCTTGTTTTCTCACACCTGGATTTCCTTAATGCTAATCTTTCATAGAACTTGCCAGTGAAATATTTTTCAACAAGTGTCTCTGAATCTTGTGGTTTTCTTCTGTGGTTTTCATGTTCCCCACGTTTTAAATAGTTTTGAATGTTGCTTCTCTGTTCATTTCAACTTAACCTGAAAGTCTGTGGTTTTGCTGTTTAGTATTCTTTTGTGTTTGGAGATGGGCAAGCAGTTAGGATTTATTTGTGGGTGGGAGTTAGGAGTTAGCCCATGGTGGATTTATTTTGCCTGTTTGAATGCAGTGAAAAGAATTCACTGAGGGATTGCTGAAGTCTCAGGAAAAGATAAAAAAAAAATAATTAAACCCTTTGAATATTTTCTCTCTTTTCACAAGGATGCTGTCTTAGAGGCAAAGATGAAATGACCCAGTTTTTAAAAGCATCCCACCCAAACACAGCAGCATGTGAGCTGAGAGTCTAGAGTGGAAATGGGTGTGGAGATCTTTATTCTCTCTCTGTATGCATGTGTTCACATCTGTGTGTGTATCTGAAGTTGCAGAACTCACATGTCCACTTCCCAATGGGATTCTTCATGTCACACACCATTATTCAAGTGTATTATTACATGCACAGTAAATGATACATGGTGACCTCTGATGTTGTGGTAACAAATCAGTGAAGGAAATGGTTTCAACATCACCTATCACCTTAATTTTAAAAATCCATGAATATTCCTGAGCAGTGTTGTCTGTCTGCTGTATTTTCTTTTACTGTTAACTTGGTAAGGCACTGCAGCAAAGGGGTGGGGAAGCTGCCTTTGGGGTGGATTTTAGGGTTAGGAGGACTTGCTCTGAGCTCCCTTCCATTTGAGGGAGGAGCAGAATGTGCCACAGCTGCAGCCTTTCAGCCTGGAACCTCTAAAAATGCCCACAGTACACAAGAAATCAGCTGAGATTGCTTCCAAAGGAGATGCTTTGAGTCCATGAGGCTGCAAACTCAAATTAGCAGACAAAAGGCTTGTCCAGTCGGCTTCATAGGCATCTCATAGCCAAGTATTTGTACAAAACCTGGCGGGATTGTTAATTTTATATTTCCTTCTGCCCAAAAAAATGCTCTAGTTTTGTATTCTTTCTTACTAACAGGGCTAAAATCTGTTCCCCAAAATTTCCCCACTCTCTGTAATGATGTAAGCAATTGAAATTGGGTTTCTTTCCACATCTCTCTTTTGCTTAAGTCTCAGGTAGATTTTTGCAAACAGGAACTTTGGTAGCAACTGAGCCCACTTTTTGTTTTTTTTACTGAATAATAATGAGAGTTGGACCTATTTGATGATTCTTGGATGGGCATTTTTTTCTTGAATACTTAACCGATGACTTCATGGGGACTGCTGGTGATAAAAACACCACCACCCAAAAAATCCCAGTGCAACAACCACAAACTTGACTCTACATGAGCCATTTTGCTCATAAATTATGCAAAGGACATTTTGTGTCTCTTTGTGTGGATATGGGAAGAGAGCAGAATGAGTTGCCCTTTTTTGATCTCACTGTTGGAATGGATGTTGCAGATTGGGATGAGTCTGAACAGAATTTTCAAATGAGAGGGAAGAGCAGCTTCCAAATCCTCCAAGCAAAGTTGGGGTTCCTCCTGAATTTCTGACAATCTACTAATGGCTGAGTTTGGATGGCATTGATAGCTCTGTACATACCAGAGTTCACAGTATATTTTCTGGTCCTTTTGGAACAACTGTCTGGGTTTCTCTTCTTACTTTAAATGCAAATGTTAAGATGTATTTGTTGCCAACTGACAGAAAGCAAGAAAAATTATTTTAGAAGAAAGAAATCAAGCCAGCAAGCATAGCCATTCATTATTTAAATGACAGTGTTTCATGGCAATTTTGTCTTGAAATAACCTTCTGGGTTTGTAAATTGTGCAGCACTATTTTTCAGTAGCCAAAACTCTTTGTCACACACTCAAAACCCCTTTGTGATACATGCATTGCTATCTCAGTAATGGAAAGGTAGGAGCAGATAATTGGCAAATAGTATTAACCATCACTGTGTTCCAGGGAGGGGAATGAATCAGTATTTTGCTTTGGTAAATGCATGTTAGTGTCCAAGCAATTTGGCAAGCCTTTAGATTTGACTTGAGAAAATAAGTTAGAAGAGGATTTTTTTGTGGGCCCCCAAGAGTTGTCTTCCCCATCCTGCCCTCCCACCCAGAAATGTGGAATTGAGAGGTTTTTCCTCACCAGTGCAAACAAGTCTGTTCCTTGGCACTGGCTCCTTCATTAGGATGACTGCATAAGATGGACATTTTTGGTGACCATCAGTCCCTGAGCTGAAGTCATGGGTTGTGCCAATTTTTGAGGCTGCCAAGGTGTTTTGGGAGATAAGTAAGAGATGGCCATGTTGTACATTCAGTATTTTTTTTCTTTGCCATCTGCCTGAAAGAAGTACCTTTGAGGAGACTCAGATCAGGGAAGAAGTTGCAGGAATTGTTTCTAGATGCTTCATTCTGGGCAGAATCAGTTGCTTTAAAGGTATGGTCTTTCATGACTTCTTTATTAGAGATGTTTGGCTTTTCCCCCCCTCCTTTCTATTAACCCACCAGTATTTCATGGGTAACCTTAACATAAAAACAGAAGATCCAAGTTAGGTCTAATTTTCATTAGGAGATGATCAAAGAGCCAGTGATACACATGAAATCTCTTGGTTCTCCCTGAGCTACTTGTACCAGAAAAAAATATCTGAAAATTGCTGCAACAAACCTGCATCAGCCACCTAAACACTGCTTTTGCTCAGGTCCTGGGGCAGAATGTCTGACTTTGAAAGCCACTTTTAGATAACAAAATAATTGCCTTGGGACTCCAGTCACCCTCTCTGGGCAGATGAGTTTCTCCTGCTGTAGCCAGAGGAAGCTGTTTTGCTCCTATCTCAGCTGTTTTGTGATCTGGCTGATATTTCTCTGTGGTGTTTTGGCTCTCAGCAAGGTGCCACGTGTGTTATTAGAGCACTCTCCCCTGCAGTAATCTCTGTGTTCTGCTGGGGATGAGCCCCACAAAAGCTCTCATAAAAAGCTCTCATAAACACTGGGTGAGAATAAAGGGTTTGTTGAAAAGGTGTGTTGTGGTTTTCATGCACCTGTTTTCATGCTCTCAATTCAGGAGTGGTTTACTGGAATTAATTTGATTTTATAGGTGACATTAAGGAAAAAAACCTGCCACTGGTTATTATTTCTCTAAGTAGGCTTTTATTTCGATAATTGAAGTTTGGAGGGGAGGAAAAAGCTGTGATACACCTGTGTTAGAGCCCTCAGTTATCTGGGATGACTAGGATGATGGTGTCCATTGGCACAGTCCTTACTCATCAGTGTTCCCTATCAAATCAACCTTATTTTAATGGCTTATCATGGACATTTAGTAGAAGAACTTCCTGTTGAGGAGGAATTGAAATTGATGCTCTCTTGTCCCTTCCTGGACTCTGGAGGAGCACTCCAGTATTTATCCATGGAAAGTGATTATATATGGTGTTTGTACTGCACATTCATGCCTGGAGCAAAGCAGTGCTTTATATAGGATCCAAGAAGTATTATACTAACAAAATTTAGCTACCATGCTTATTGTGTTTCGTGAGGGTGCTGTGCAGAAGGGCAAATAAAGAAGTGAGCACAGAAGGAAGGGGAGGACGTGGCTGTCAGGCAGAGCCCCGCGGCCAGTTTGTACTCAGGCCCTAAAACCATGGCTGTGTCATTTCTGGGACCTCTAGGTATGGTCATCGTTCAAAAAATCACATAATCTTTCTCGGTCAGTATTTCTGCCTTATTAAATTAGTGTTTCATGACTCCACACAACAAAAGTCTGTTGTTGTCTGCAGACAAGTGGGCTGCGTTTTAGACCTAAAAAGGGAAATGAAAGTCATGAATTAGTGATGATATCCAATTTTATGTTGTCTTTTATTTTTTTGTCCCGATGCTGAGATGAGCATCTTACACAGATGCATCAGAAAACACCTGGTGCTGCAGCTCGACTAAGTGCATACTTAATGTTCCACAACAACATGTGACTGAGGCAGGCAATGAAAAAAAATTACTCTGTTATTGGCAAAGATTGTACAGACAAAATACATTTCCTTCATGCAGCGGGAAGGAAAAACAGCAGCAAGGATGATGAAGACTTTCTTAATAAGATTTTGTTTTTAAATATTCCACTTCAAACCTCTTAATAAAATGAATGCACACAGCTAAGATCACTGTTAAATGAGATTATGTTCTCATCCATTTAATAATGATGCATCTGTAGTTTTTTTCCTACCTTCTCTTCTAACTTTAAATATTTAATACTGGGTAAATTTTGCCTGGATTCAAGTGTTTTGGTTTTTTTTTAATAAACTTTCAATTTGTATAATCTGAATGGAACTTCATCTCGCAAAAGTCTAAACATGATTTTTTCTAGTCATCTTGTGACTTCAGTGTCCATGTACTGCAGAGGCCACGTGGACAGGAGCCTTTTTAGGACAGCATTTTGAAAATTGAATTTAAAGAGAGCATTTTGGTTTAATTTGCTGGGTCAATTTATTTAAATGGGCAATAATCTTGTATTTGTCCTGGTGAGACCTTGGACAGAGAGTACATTTGGGCATCATTTTTGATGCTGCAGAATATAGCACTTGTGCTAATAAATGCTGGTGAACTGATAGGTTTATGTATTTTTACTCAGAATGACTGATTTTTGGCTTATGTATTATTTGTGATTGATTACAGGTTGCCTATTCATTTTCTTTCTGGCTGGGCTATGGAAAGAGAAATTACTCTTTATTTCCTTACTGCCCTCTGTTCTCAGCCACCTCCCCAAGAGATCAGCTCCAATCTCAGCACTGTGTGACAGTTAGCAGTTGTGACAGGCTAGCCTATTTTTGGAAGTCTGTCCCCACTCTTTCCCTGCTGGAAAAGAAAAGCAAGTTCTCTTTAAAAATTAATCCATTTGGGAGAGGAGGAGAAAGCTTTAGGCAGCACTCAGGGCTCAGGCTGCAGCTCTGCTGATTCTGTGTGCAGCTCGTGCCACAGGATGGGAGAGCTTTGCTCTTGGCCTGGCAGGAATCTCCTGCCCTGCAGCTCTGCACAAACCCTCCTGTTCTGCACGGAAGAGGCTGAAGTATACAGCATGGAGCTGCACGGATGTTGTCCAGTCATGTCTCATATTTTGCACATTCCTGAGCTGCTTCTGCAAAACCAGAAGTACTACTGCTTGTCTCTGAGGAACAGAAACAGAAGTTCAGAATTTGGCAGTCAAGGTGGAAAGACTTTTCAAATTGTTTTTTTTTTGACCCTTCTTTAGGATTGCTGACTCCACAGCTAGTAGAATGCACGTGTTAAATTGTACTTGCAGCTGGATAACATCCATAATGCTGCTCCATGGGAAGAGGAACCGCTGTGTGCTTAATGATTACATCTCTTGTTTTGATGTGGTCTCCTTATAATCAAACTGCTACATCTCTGTGTATTGCAAACTCATCCCAAATCAGGCAGATGCAGTCCTGGAACTTCCTCAGGATTATCAATTAAAATATCATGCAAAAAAATATCATGCAAATGTTTTCTGGTAGGGAAAGTCTGGCAGCAGAATTACATTGTCAATGGATGGTTGATATTGTATGAAGAAAGCAAGACCTTAAAGTACACAAAACAATGACCAAAATAGCTTTTAAATTCTCATCCCATGTTGTCTGTGTCCCTAAAGCTGAGGAGCACACTGGGCAGCTGATGTTAGGGCTGATCTCCTAAAGCACTATTATTTTGTTTTCTCATAGGTGGTTATTATTGGAACTTTAAAAATAGACTCGGCTGTCTATCTAATCTATTCATTTAATCTTGTTCTTGATGCTTCACGTTTTTCCCTTGCATATGCTGTGAATACCTCTGTGCCCACACTTAGCACTCCTGTCATTGCTGTACAATACCAGAACACCTTTTCCCTGGAAAGTCAGTGCTGAGTCATCTTCAGAAGCTACTCCTGCTCCCCACACCAGCTTGGTTTGCAAGAAATTAAGTATTCAAAATACTATTTATGTAGGGGCCACAAAAGGAGTGGGCAGCATGTGGCTCTTCAGGGCTGATCCTGTGTTTTCCAGGTCTGTGGAAGCTGTTCAAGGCTCCTGAAGCACAAGGCACAGATGTAAAATGTTAGTTATCTTATGAGGCAGAGGCCATAAAAATCTAAAATAAAGTACCTCTGGAGGCAGGGCTGTGATACCTAATCACAGTGCTGTTTACATAGATACCACCCAGCTGTGGGGCTCCCAAAATGCTGGTGGGGGTGCAGAGGAGGTCACAAAGTTAATGAGAGGGTTGGAGCACCTCAGCTGTGGAGACAGGCTGAGCGAGTTGGGCCAGTTCAGTGTGAAGAAGAAAAGGCTCCAGGGAGACTTTAGAGCACCTTCCAGCACCTAAAGGAGCCCCAGGAGAGCTGGAGAGGGACTTTGGACAATGGGGTGACAGTGTGAGGAGGAATGGCTTTAAACTGGAAGAGGATACCAATCAATCCAGTACTAATCAATATCCAATATTCAGTCCAGAGATGATTGGGTATTAGGAAGAAATTCTTTCCTGTGAGGTTAGTGAGGCTCTGGCACAAGTTTCCCAGGAAGCTGTGGCTGCCCCATCCCTGGCAGTGTCCAAAGCCAGGTTGGATGGGGCTTGGAACATCCTGGGATAGTGGAAGGTGTCCCTGCCCATGGCATGGGGTTGAAATGAGATGATCTTTAAGGTCCATCCCATCCCAAACCATTCTGTATTTCTGTGATTTCCTGAATGTGGCTTTTTCTTTTTCCCCTTTAAGGGATCATGATAACACCATGTGGCTCCTTTTGTCCCCCACACCAGCTGAAGCTCAAAATGCACATCAGCTTGTCTGGATGGTGTTAGTTAAATGGAAAGTGAGGCAGTGCATTAACTTACAGCTGCAGCAAAGCACATTTTGATTCCTCCCAAAGAAATATATCCTTATTTTAAACTTTTTAATCCTTCAGGTTTAATAGTTTCCTGAGGAATAGAGCTCATCTGATTACCTTCTTACCAAAAGGCTTTTCCTTTGTTATTGTGTTACATGAAATTCCCACGTCTGTCTCATCTCTGCCTTCACTGCCAGCAGGAGAAGCCCCTGAGTGTGCAGGTGATGCACCCCACATTGATTCTGTTCCCTGTCAGCCAGTGGAATGCATGTGCAAACTGCAGAAATTCAGACTGAAACAACCAGCAAATCAGCTCCACACGTCTGCACATCCCTGGTGTGCACCCTGCATGAGCTGAGGTGTGAACTACACATGTGTAATTCTCTGGTTTTGGGGAAATTTTAGGGAAAATGTTCCCATGCCCATGGCAGGAGGCTTGGAACTGGTTGATCTTTAAGGTTCTTTCCAGCCCAAACCTGTCAATGTTCTTATAGAACAGAAAAGTTTCATTGTGGAGGACAAAGAAATGGGAGAGGAGAAAGAGTTTTTAGGATCATTTGTATTGATCATACATACATATGTGCCTGTATGGACATATATACTATCTCTTGTTTCACAAGATAGATCAAAAAGGGGCAGCTTTCTTTGGCTATTAAATTCCTTCTGCATGGCTTGGTGCATGCAGGAAAAAGGTTTCCTTAATTCTACCCCTCATCTCATTTCCAGAAGATGAGGAATAATTAGGCCTTTAAATTGTTGATCACTCTTTTATATCCATCACTGCTAGGATGCAGCGTTTTTAAATATTTATTTAAAGTACATGTGAACTAGCAAAGCAATGAATGGGCTGTGCTTCTGGACTTTGTCTTTTCATATGCTAAACAGTAATAGATAATCAGCATTGGTGTGTGGTACAACATCAGATCATCAGACCAAAAACATCCATCTGCCTCTCTTGAAGTGAATCATCATTGTAGCATCTTTGCTCAGTGTCTTCTGCAGGAGAAAAACGAAACAAGCATCTTTCAGCCAGCAGAGTGTTTGCTTGCCTATTGTAAGTGAATATTCAAGAGGAGGGGGAAAAGAAGTGAAGCAATGCAGGTATGCATTTGTATGAGGCTGGAGCATCTGTAATATTTTTTCTACATCGTTTGTATCAGTCCATCAGAAACAGATGTGCTTCTCTGCACTTTGGCTTGCATGGACATGTGGGGAAATGTCTGTTCCTAGAAGTTTTGCACTGGTCTGAATTTGTGTCTTCAGTGAGATACTCCAGTCATCTAATTTTTCTAGTTTGTATACTTTTTTTTTTTAAAATATGAATGAATTTAATGCAATTGGGTGTATTTCAGTTAATAACTTCTTGTGCATAGCGATAAGAAAATAATTTCTTCCTTTTTGGCTGTAACTGTAGATTTTATCTCTTTATCTACCTTTCTCAAAATGCTTTCAGACAGACTGGTCTGGATTTCCTAAATCAGTTCTGTGGCTATAAAGTATCATAACAATTTTCAAGACAGTCTATATTTGGACACACAGAGCAAGTCCTGGGAAGTTGCTCCAATCTATTTCCATGTTTAAACTATTGTCCTTGACTTATAAAAATTATTTGTCCAGCAAGAATTTAGGGCTTTGCCTTCACCACTCAAACAAATGCTATTTGTACCATCTTTTTATTTTTCTGTGGTCAGAGTACTTTTTAAATTTTGTAAATAATTATTTAAGACAGATGATTAAAATAGTTTATGCTCTATATTAGACAATGGCCAATTAAACCTAGCAGCTGCAAGGAGTTGCAACAACTTCTACTTTACATGTAGGGATGTTGACTGTCTAATAGCTGCAACAAAAATGTAGCCCAATTTTAGCTTTTTTTTCATCAGAGGATCATCCTGCTTTGTCTGGTCTGATTTGTGTGTCCAACAGCATTGATTGGCAGCCTAGATGGAGTTTCCAAAGACTATCCTGGTTTGTTACTGCTGTAGAAGTGATCAAATTCTAAATACACTCATTAATAGTCAATAGGGGTTTGAAATGAGATGATCTTGAAGGTCCCATTCAACCCAGACCATTCTCTGATTCTATGAAATTAAGCATGTGCTGGGTGGGCCACAGAAGAACATGGTCAGCTTGATTAAATAACAGAAAAAGTGATTTGAGGAGTCTCCTGGCCAACTCACACAACCTCCTAGAGGAAGTTTTGGAAATGCTGGAGATCAAGGAGGCAAAGCATTTCTGTAAGGATGCAGGTTTGAGTTGCTCATTTCGAGCTCCATGGGAAGGGATGTGTGATGTGCCGCGGCGCTCCGCTGAGGATGTGTGACTGGCGCTTGGAGCAAGCGAGAAACTCTCCCCAGAGCATCTGGCAGCAGTTTTGTGCTTTCCTCCTCTCCCTCCCACCTCCCCTGGTCTCCAGCAGAGTCTCCTGTTGGAATTCCTTCCCTGTGTTTTGCTGTAGCAAGTGCAGGTCTGTCCTCTGTCATTTCCACTGCTTGCAGCCTGAATCAGGGAGTTCATGGTGCATTTGGAAACACAGAGCAAATGTCACTTTTGCCAGCCTAAGGTTGATTGTCCCTTTGGTCAAAACTTGTTACTTCTCTCCACATACATGTTCATCTGGTTTTAGTGTTAAACATTCACCTCTCTTCTGTTTTCTTTTTGTTTACTGTAATCTCATTTAGATGTAAGGCACTGCCTGTGTATTTTGTTTTTATTCTACTATATCAGTGGCTTTCTAAAGGCTAGTTATGCATATGATTGTAATTCTGCAAGTCATGTGTGTCACTGAAATTCCAAATTATTCAAAGAGCTCTGTGTGGCCACCTTGGCTTCAGCACTTTGTTAATCAAGAGAGGAAGGAGTCTTGGTGGATTTTTTTTTCCATATGGACATTCATGATTGTCCCTATCTCTATGACTTTAGCATCATCATACTTTGATCTGGCAATTATCTGATTGCAAAAAAATTGTGTCTCTTTATAGATTTGGTCATTATACTTCTTTCACTTTAATTACCAGCATGCAAAACTGATCAGTGTCAAGAAGCTTCCATAATATTTGTAATAATACAGAGTAAATCAATACTGGTGTAATGGAACAAGAATATATCCATCAAGACTGTGAATTATGCTAGTGTCTCTGTTGGTTTTTAGTGTTTCTGTATTCCAGCCCTTCAGAAGGCTGGGATGATGCTGAGTGGCAAAAAATATATTAAAAAAATGCTCAGTAATGTTGCTTTACCTGGGAGTCCAGGTAGAAAGACCTGTTTGTTGTTTCTGTAATGTTTTAACAGGGAAAACCAGAGTGCTTTATGCTACAATCTAAAGCCCACTGTGTAAGCAGTTAATTTTTTATTTATCTTGTACCTACAGAGAATACTCCATATCATCCTCCTCCTTTATTAACACACTTCCATGTTTACATTTCCACCAAACACATCAAAACACAAATGAAAGCACTAATTTCTAATAGCCAAATATCTCAATGTCAATGTGCTTTGTTCTCCCACCCTACAGTACACTAATAGTGAGGAATTAAAATGACATTGTCACACTTCCATATTAATGTGCAGAGAGCTGACTGTGTTTACATTAGCTGGAGTTATCAGATATAATAACAAGAAGAAGAAAGAAGAAGAGAAGAAGCAAATACCTGATTTTCCCCAGTTTTACCTAGAAAGGAGTTATCTAGAAATGAGCTTTATGCTACTCTTCAAAGCTTGCTCATGGCTCTGCTTTCTCTGTAGTTACATTTGCTGAGTTGTGTGGCAAAGTGTTTTTTCTGCTTTTATTCCTCAGGACCCTGGAAGGCTGATCACCAAAGAAAGCCAGATAATGCCTGTGCATCATCATCCTGAGGCTTTACAACCTTCCTGAAAGGGCTGTGCTGGGATTGTTGGAAATATGCTCTTTTGTTCCCTTTGATGCAGTTACCTGTGCTGCATCCATCATGACATCTCACACTATAAACACTGTTGGTGTCCTTACCATGTTCCTAAGAAAACTGGGTGTGAGCAAAAACAGGAGCTAGTTAAGTGAATAATTCATTAACAAGATACAGTTCTTTTAGCAAAAGCAAAGCTTTTTGGAATGTGAGGGCATGGCTGATGATTTGTCAGCCCTGGACAAGTCCTCTGACTCTTGAACTATTTTCTCTTGGTACTATTGTGTCTGAGGAATGGATTTCTTATCCCCAGAATAAGTATTTTGGAGATAATTTGGGTATCTGCCGATCACTTGGAGGCATTAAGAACTGCAGGGATGTGTTAATTAGCTGGTGTTGGTGTCAGAACTTTGCTGTTGGTGATGCTCTGTGAGAAAATGGTAACCCAGGTTGGGATTTAGATCCAATTTAGATCCTGGGTTGATCATGCAGCACCAGCGTTCAGGGGAGAGCAGAACTGATGTGCTAAGCATGGCAGATTGGATTCTTAGCATGGAAAGCCATCAGGCTGTTAGTCTAGGAATATTTCTCCAAGCACAGTCTGCTTCTCATCTCTAGTGTCCTTCATGCCATCTACTTTTATTCAATATTCAGGTTACATGGCAAAGGATATCCCAACCCTGCTAATTTGTTCTGTGATCTTTCAAACCCTTTCTCACATCCTTATGTTTATTCATGTGGATTGTTCATTTCTCTGGCCTGGTTGCAGAGTAGGAGATGCATAAATCGTGCATTTTGAGTGTGTTATGCAAAGTTAAGGGAGATAAGGGAAAGTGTGTCTGTGTCATTGCAGACTCATTTATTTCAGGGTGTACTGTACAGAACATACCAGCATGTTCTACAACACAATTTATCCTTGTGCTGCTGGTGGTACAGAGGAGAGAATAAAATACGCTGTTATAACATCATAAATCATATTAATATCGAATAAAATAGCGTAAGGGTCTTGTTATAGATACTGTGGCTGCAATATAATCCAGGGGAATATGAGAGTAAGTAACATTTATTACTAAGTGTAATTTTTGTGCTGCTTTGAAAGTGACAAACATTTGGCATGTTCAGTTAATAGGTTTAATTAAAATTCAAGATTAATTATGAAGATGAGTAACTCTCCTTCATTACCTTTGTAGGAACAAAAGATACATTTCAAGAAAGAAAACATGATTAACCCAGTAACACGTATCAGAAGAATTGCAAATACTCCCTTACAGGAGCATGGATCATGAATATTAAATTCTGCCTCCCCCAGCAAAGATGGAATAAGATTCAAAGCAAATTGGGTTTGCAGAACTGCTGGATTTCAAAAAAAAGATTTTAAAATAACTGTAAATGCACTTGTCAAAGAGGTGAACTCTAGCTTCAGACAGATCAGAGATGATTAAAACAGGGAAAGGTGTTGGAGTCTTGCTGTAAATTTCAACACATTATTGAAGAATAACTCAGGTGTAAAACATTGAATGTGGGATTAGTTCCCTGGGTTTAAATTTTTGAATAATTATCCTATAGTCATGTAGAAAGCTTGAAAGAGGGTATTAGACAACTATCCCAATTCTTCCACTGTTTCCAAGAAAGTGGCAACACCAGCTGATGCATTGTAGTACATTATATTTATAGGTCAATTTAGCAGCTTTTCCTATTAAGTCTTGTCAGGCTCTGTGATTTATATGATATTTGTTCAGCGTGCCTGTAGCAGATATGACTGGGTAAGTTGAAATATGAAATGTGTTAACCTCTGAGCTGAGCTAATGATAAAGTTGAATTAGGCTAATAACAGTTGAAAACAGCCATATGTTTCCTTTCAACTTCGTAGACTTTCAATCTTAGATCTGTTTTAGCCTCGTATGAAAATACAAAACATTATTTCTCTGTAAGTACAGAGTGTTGTTCTGAAGGGCCACCTCCAAGCCTTCAACTTACAAGTAAAAGAAAAAGGGGTTTGTTTTTTATATGTCCTGAAATTCCAATTTTTCTAAAGTTGTCTTCTTTTTGTGTTTCCTGTGTCAGTCATTGATATCTAGCTTAGGCTTCTAATCAATTCCCACATCTCACGGCTGGCTGAAAATGACCACCAGAGTTGTTTCATCTCTGCAGCCTTTTCTCTTAAATCCTTTGAATTAGCTCAAAATAAGCCACGAGCACCAAACTCTCACACCCTTTTAGGGGTTTGATGTGAAACCAAAGCAGTGCTGCACTGGGCATACAAAGAGACTCTTGGAACTTGTCTGATGAGAGCAGAGAGCACACTGGCCAGGATTCAACTCCTTCCTACCAAACTTTGCAAGGAAGTTCAGCTTTCCAAAGCTGCCCTCCCTTGGGTGACATCTGGGCTGGTTGGTGTGTCCAGTTCTGTGTGTGCTGCAGTCAAACTGTTTTTAAGTGTTAAATACTACTGAGCACCCTTTTAAGAAATGGAGTTCCCTGTTTTGCTCATAAGTGACAGAATTTAATTTTTAGGAGAGATGTTTGTGTCAGTGTCATGCCTTGAAGGACACAGTGTGTTTAATGATGCCTCATCATTGCTATTCCTTTTCTACCACTTGTGGATGCCACCAGTTTAGATACAAATTCCTAGGCAAACTCACCTTTAGGAGGTACATTTAGACCTTGCTTCATTCGTGGCAGCAAAATATGTCTGGCAGTGGGGAATTATTAATAGAACTCCTGGAGTGGGAGGAGGTAAGGTGCAGATCTGGAATGGTCTCTTCTCTTCTACAGATTGAGAAATTCTTATTGCAATTAGGAATTTCCTGCTGGTGACTCCTTCAGGTGCTGTATGAATATCCAGGTGTAGAAGTCAAGCTTTTTTGTTTCACTGAATCAACAGTAATGACTAGAAAATGCAGAAAAGTTAGAATATCCCTTACCCTTTTTCCTCTTTCCAATAATTAATTTATATACAATATTTGCCCTGTTCTCATTGTCTTGACTAACAGCAATATGTTTTTATCCCCAATAGCTCTGCAGACAAATTTTTATATGTAAGTCTAGATTGAGCACATTTTCAGAGTCTAAAGCACATGGAGGTTGGCTGTGGTGTCTGGTATGGAGGGCTTAACACAGAATTAAGTTCCCACCAAAAAAGAGTGACTTCTGTTAGCTGACTCATCTCATACCTGGAGGTAACCCCTCAAATCACACGTGTTTGTGCTGTGCAAATGGTGTTTTCAAAATGTTTCTGTCAGGGGGATGTGGGTTTTTTGTGTGGACAAAGGTAATGCTTGGTGCCTTAGCAGAGAGCTCTGCTGTGCCATAGGCAGTGCAACAAACTTCAGATCTTGGCTGTCGCAGCAAAGGTACCAATCTAGCCTGAATTTAGGGTGCTTTTCAGCACAGGGCTGTAGGATAGGATTGGAAGGGCCCAGGACAATGTTTAGAGTGGAGTGTATCAGCCACCCCTGGATCCAGATGTGTCTCACATGAAAAAGTCCTGTCGCGTTAAGCAGTGACTGAGCACATCTCCTGGGTGAGGCACTGCCTGGTGGCATGTGGCAGATTTGAATACATCAAGATTATCCACAGCACAAATGAAACCTGAAATGAAACACCTTTGATGGAGGCAGCTGTGCTGGAAGTTGATTTTGTGTGTCATTGTCCCCACTTCTTTCTGATGTCCATCCTTTGTGTCAGGGGCTAATGGTCACTCAGTGGCCTCTATCTCACCAGGCCATCTACAGTGGTTTCCCAGCTTTTGGCAGCAGTGATTTGGAAATGGCTCAGTTATTCCTCATCGAGATCCAAAATGGAAAATCTGATGGATTTACTCTCTTATTTTAGACCAAAAAAGCCTTTTCAGTTGTTTTCTTGAGAAGCATAGGTCCTAGCCTTGCATCATGGCAAGACACCATGGGATTTTTTTAAAATGTATTTAAGAAAATGTCTGCTGTCCCCCTATACAGGATCACCTCATTGGCTTCACTGAGACCTTCCCAATCCAGTGGTGAAAATGTCCTTACAGAGGATTCCTCACTTTCTGGATCCTTGGTAGAATCTGCTTTCTCATTGTGTCTGAATATGAGGCCAATCTTTAACTCGTGGGATCTTTATCACTGCTTTGTTTTACTTAGGATAGGAGATAGAGCTTTAGATGGCTGTGGTAGCCAGCTCAGGTAGTTGGTCTAACCAAAAGGGATTACCTCTTATAGAAAACTTACTCACATCAAAGAAATTATTTATTCCTAAGGTTTAGAGGCCCAGCTGTTGTTGGAAGGTGTGACCTGATGCTGGAAATTCAGCAGGAGAAAATACGGAAAGGAAAAATACGGAGTTCTTCATCTGAAGATATATTTTATATAATAATTCACTTTGGGGGGAGAAATAGAAAACTTTCACATATTTCAGTGTAGACAATCCTAGGCTGAACAGAAGAGATTGCAAGGTCCCATGGTTAGAGGCACATGTTTGTGTGGGAGGACAAATGATGGCTTTTATGCATTGTTTTACTGTTGATGTTTTTTGTGTTAGGTAACAAACACATTTAAAACCTGAGCACGTTTGGATGTTTTCCGAAGTGCCTTAAAACACAGAGCTGGGCTGCATTTCAGTCTTTGCAACGCAGAGTCTGGGAAGTTGGCTACTCTGAGAGATGGAATTGAGGTCTGCTTTTAGCTCTGAGAATTTCTTAGAACACAGAAAGTTTTCAGCAAGAGAAGAAGCTCATCCCTTTTCCATTTGAAAAGTTTGTAGTCTAGAAGCAAGTAAAAATGATCTGTGCAGTCAGTCCCTCTAAAGGGGGTCAGCAGAGGTCTCTTTCATATTTATTTCTCATTTTGCCTTGGAAAACACTGGAGAAGTTTTTATCTAAATTTGGATATTGTATATTTTTCTTGGTAAGAGTTCTTACACTTTACCAGGGAGGTTTGGAACCCAAGGAGTCAGATCAGACCTCCCTTAAAACTGTTATTTGGTAGGAGAAGATCCCAACTTCACATATTTAGGCAGGGAAGTGAAGGCATGCTGAAAAGAAACTGGATTTTCATTTATTTTCTAGACAGAGTGATCTGAATTTTTCAGATCTGAGATGCCCTTTTGCCACTTTTGTTCTCTGTCTGGTGCCTACCTATAAATAACAAAGCCTTTTCTGCATTTTTCTGCTGAACTTCTCAGTAGCATCTCCTGTGTCTGAGCTTGTGGGATGTCACAGAAAGTGTCACCCTGACCCTCCTGTGTTTCCATCCTGCAGGTTTATACTTGCCTTCATACAAATCAAAAATAAGTGCCATAAGTTACACTGGAAAACAAACATTTTCACAGAGCACTGAAATACTTCTCTTCAGCTTTTTGGGGTCTGGAAAGAGCAGCCATACCAAAAGCTGGTTTAGTGGGAGCAGAGGTTCCCCCCAACCCAGCATCCCTTTTCTGACAGTGGTCAGTAGCATTAAGGCTTTTTAGGGAATAAAATCTCAAGTCTAAAGCAACTCTTTACCAAATGAGTGCCCTTCTAGTTTTGGAAAACTGCATCCTGGGCACTTTTTGAGCCAGAGGTTGGATCCACAGCTTTGTGTTTATTAGGTCATGCTGAACTTTCTCAGATGGATTTATCTAATTAGTCTTGGAAACCACTTGTACTTTTCAGTGCCTGTATCACAGGGAGTGTTGGTTTTTTTTTAATGCATATTTTAAGGCAGCTTAAAGGAGCTCCTATGATTACCTACAGTTGTGAGTTTTTTGTATACCATAAATCCTTTTCTAAGTGTGTAAGTCCAATTAGTATAGCTTTTTTTCTATCTGTTGGCATTTTAGTAAGCATTTCTGCATCAACATTTTTATCAACAGCTTTATATAACAAGCTGTTGTTCCAGTTCCTGTCTGCAACCATCCTTAGCTGTGGGAGAAGGATATGTTTTTACTTGCTACATACTGTAAAAGAAACTTATTAATAAATGTTTTAAGCTCTTTTAAAGCATGTAAAATTCAGATATGAACTCATGTATAACTGGATTATCCAGCCTTATCCTCTCACCTTCTTGTTTTTACTGAAGCTGGTGTCAATCCATAGCATGGTTAGTTGTCTTTTGTGTGCAGATGTATCTGTTTCACATAATCCTTTAGAAAACATCTCCAAAAACTTCTACTGTTTATTCTGAACTAGTTACCAGATATTTCTTGCTATTCCTAATGAACTGAGTGGCCTCATTGTTCATTTTCTCCCTTAAGCTTAGCATCCTACTGTTTTCTTTACCTTGGCTTTTGCTGTTTCTCCCTCCCCTATTTCCTTTGTAAAGTTTTAGATCTCCTTGTGTTTAAATTCCAGGGATAATGAGATTTTTGTCAGATAGCATTCAGTGCCTGGGTTTTAGGATTGGAAGCTTTATCAATTAAGGGTGTTTTTCATCACAGCCATGCTGGTATCCAGTTCTGGTTTTTATGCATTTATTCTTTATCCCTTTCTTTCAGTTCTGAGAAATCTTTCATAATTTTAAGGGGCTGAATCTCTAAGAGTATTGCTTGTTATTTATTTCCAGCCTCTTCACCCTAAATTGGTGGGTGATCTTGTATCCACAGTGTTCAGTGTATTTCTTACCAGCCAGAAAGGAATAATGGGCTGACTTCAATAGTTAATAGGCTATCTCCTCTGGAAGCCTTTTGCATACAGCTTTTCTTCTTCTCCATGTTCTCTGTAGGGCACCTTATTTTATTTTTTTTTTTTTTTTTTTTACAATAATCTTTATTTTACTGGTCCTGTCTTAGGTGTAGCTTGTAAGATGCATTTATCTCTAGCTTAGAGGCTGTACTTGCAGTGCCTCTTTGACTCAGTTCTGGAGATGAGATTTCTGATCTCAGCTCGTCAGGAGCTTCTCCCCTTGTAGAAGATCTTCTATGTCTCTTCTCTTCTGCATTTGCTGTTTCCCACTTGAGCAACCCTATTTTATTTGCCAAATCCCACGTGGTATCCTTGAGCTGTGAAACTTTCTGGGAATTTCTTTTGGGAAATAGCACTTACAATTCCTCCCTTCCATGGAGTATCTGTTTCATAACCAGAGGGGTACAGGTAGGGAGTGAGCAGGGATTGGTATTTTTGGATGATTTTGTCTTCCCCCCTTCAAACTCCAGCATCAAGCATTGGCAGTGTTGGCTCCTGGTCTCTTTAGTGTTCCTTTTCCTTTTTATATTTGTAACAATTCAAGCATAAAGGCAAATTCAGAAATTAAAGAAGTACTTGGATGAAACCAACAGACGGTTGTAAAAGATGAATACCAGAGAGTGTGTCTTAGAGACTTTAAAGTACCTGAACTTGCTTTTAAATTGCCAATCCATGCTGCCAATGTTCCTTAATATCATAATATGTATCCTTATAAACCCCAAAGGAAATTGTAAAACTTATGCAGGTAATCATTTCTGCAAAGGAGAAAAATATAGTTTTAAGAATCCAAAATTTGTTCTTGTTATAAAGCACTGGTTTTAAGATTATAACACATTAAGTGTTTCCACTTATTTATTTGTATACATACAATTTGTCTGGAAATCGTTGAGCTTTTCCTGTAATGAAAAGTCTTTTAATGAAAACCTTGCAGCAGTACATGCTCTTCAGCTCCATTTGTGGAAGACCGAGGGAGGATAACAGAGAAACAATAAGAACAGAAGTGAGGAGAAAATAAAGTCTGTGAGCTTGGTGGCTTCAGGAAGGAGCAAAGGGCCACAAGAAGGAATAAAATCCAAGATACAAAGCAAGGATCAAGAGCCAAGAACATCCACAGGCTGTTTTTAGAGGTGACAATGGTGGGTGGAGGGATGACTCTGTGCAGTGATAGCTGAGGTATCTCGGGAGGAAGGGAAGGACATTTCCAGACCATCACACCAGGAAGGTAATTTTAACAGCAGAGGTGAGAATTTACTTGGGCAAACATTTTGCAGGTGGGAGAGTGAAATGAGAGAGAAATTGAATGTGTGCTCAGAGAGAAGGTGAAAGTTCACCAAAACTTATAATCTCACTATCACCCCATCCCACAGCAGGGAATGAGGCTTTTTACTCCCATCTAATACTATTTCCTCCAGCAGGTTTTGATTTTTTACCAAAGTAAGTGTATGCTGTGTTTCCAGCTGGAGGGGAGTGACATATGGTGTTGTTTAATAATTGAATTTATTTTAGAGCATCGTGTAACATAATTGCCCTGGAAGTGCTGTGCACATTGCAGAGCTGGCTCTGGGATGAGGAGCAGGAGCTCTGTGGCTGTGCTGGGGAGGTGGTGCAGAGCTGTGAACATCAGCAAGTCAGATAAAGTGATCTTCCACGATGTGAAATTCCATTCTGGAACCACTGAAATCTGGGGAGGTGAGAGATTTTTTTCCTGGCTCTCTCCCTGCTTTTCTTGTCAGCTGGTTGTGACCATTTGCCAGTCACGATGAGAGCGAGTAAAGGCACCTGATTGTCACTGGCTATGAATGCAGTAAATTAAAATACCCAAGAACTAGCAATTCTTGACTCTTTTTTTGTCCATTAGTACTTTCATTGGTGAAAATAAATGGGGAAAAATTGACATTTACTCCACTTATCCTTCTTGCATCTACAAATTTTTCAGAGCAAGCTTTTGCTTGGGCTCCTTTTGCTCTGGCGTCCTGGTTTTTAACAGAGCTGGTGTTATTTATTAAGATATTTTTAAAATTTTCATTCCGCCTCTTCATGAGATTGAATATGAGCCAGAAGCAGCAGGATTGATATTCTGCCTTGGTTAGATATAAATTTTTTATCATATTAGCAATTTTTTTTGTCATATTGGTTTTCCCTTTTCAGTACAAGGCGTTCAGATGTTTATTTTCCTTTTGCATTATCTGAAATAAATTATAGTTTAATAAATGCAAATCGTTGCACAAAAACAACATTAGGACTGAGGGGAAAGAAAACTAAGAAATAATTAATATAGAGATAAAAATTCTGGGTTTTTTTCCTCCTGTTCCTACAGGGTCTCAAAATAGACATTCCCATTGCAGATTCTGCTTTGTTTTTTGCCATGCAAAAAATTTCCCTGTGGAAGTGACCACAATATGTTTCTTCCTCACATTGCTCTGAACCAATCAGGAATGTTACTCAGTTTGTCAAATGGTTTCCCACCCTCTTGGATTTTTCTTTATTTATTGTAGTATAGTTTCTAATCTATTATATTTTATTACCTATTATTAGTGCTATTAACTGCAGCAAATAACTTCATTTGTAGCCTTCTAGATCTTACTGGTAGGTCCTTAAAAAGGTAAATCATCTCTTCTAGGGACCATAGTGGAGCAAGTTGTGTTGCTTCTGCAGTTCAACTCTGGCTCTTCAGAGCCTCAATTAGTTTTTCTGGTACTCCTGGTTGCTAGTTCTTCTCATTTAGAGGGGAAGTTCCTAACTGTCTTTGAAATAGTTAAATAATTATTTCTAGATAATCATTTGGCACCACAGCTTGTTTTTGCAGTTCTGAATTATATCTGGAATTGCACTTACTTTGGGGGGAAAACAGTCCTTTCGCTGAGCTCTCTCAGGAAAGTGTTTTTGCCAGCAGATATTTCAGGAAGCAAAGCCAGAAAATCAAAGGCATCAATCCATTTTGAGCCATTAACCCTGTGCCACTGTGGCTTATTTTAGCTTTTTGCTGATCCAAGAGGCAGATAAGAGAACAAGAGGAGCTGGCTCCTGCTGAGGAATCAGCCCTTCCATCCCTGCCTTCCCTTCCTTTCAGGAGAAAATGGGAAGGATAATGAAAGACATGCCATGGCTTGTCCATGAGACTTGCCATGGCTCTTACCTGCCTGGCCAGGCTTTATTTCTTTGTACAAATTGAGTGTTTGAGGCCTCTAGAGCTCCTTTGGAAAGCTGAATTTCCAGCATCTCTCAGGAGAGATTCATTTGTGATCCCTTGGAAAGGGAAGGCCATAAACTTAATCTCCAGAAAACCTGTGGGGGAGATTCCTGTCCAAACACAAGGGATTGGAGTTCCAGTAGGAGAAAGAAATTAAATTATATGTCCTGGGAAGTACAAGAGGTTAGAGAAGAAGATGATGAAATGTTACCTTTTGGTGGTAATATCTGTGAATCAGGGACAAACTCCCCAAGGAGACATTCATAAATCTGAGCAACTCCCCAGTGGAATTTATTTTAAGCCAAACTGCTGGGTTGGTGGTTGTCCTCTTTGCACCATGAACAGCAGCAAAGTCACTTCTTTTCACTTGGTATGTAAGAACCTGAAATCTCAGATTATCTTTGCAGAAATGATAAATGTCCCTGACTGATATTTTCCCACTGATCTGCATGGCTCCATGAAATTCATAAAGGAGGGAAGACCATGCCTGTAATTTTTGTCTTCCTGACCTGTCTAGGGTTTACATGACAGATTATCATCACATTGTACTGTTGGACAAAGATATATCATGACACACTACTATTTCCCTTTCCCTTAGCAAAAAAACACTAAAAACCCCTTCAAAACCAATCCACCCTTTGGCATCAGAGGTCCAAATGAAGAATTGGAAGAAAGTCTGCTATAGGCTGTGGAAATATGCAAACAAATCAATAAATTTATTTCATTCAAAACAGGCTTTGTGATTTGAGTAGTTAAGAAGAAAGTAAATAAAAACATCTCATTCAAGACTCTTCGTTTGTATAAACATCCAAGAAAAATTATATATATATTTTTAATAATCTCAGGTAATCTTTGGTGAAAGGAAAGGTGAAAGAATCTGTAAGACAAGACTGATGTTACCCTGTGTAATTGTTTATCTCTAGTCCTGTTGCATGAGGCTGCATTTCTACTGAAAGGGTAGCAAGAAGCACCGGCAAGGTTTGAGTTGCTTGGCCTGTGTAGTTGTCTGGGTCAGGATATCTGTGCCTTGAGGGTGTAAAACTGGTGAAACCCACCTACATCTGCTCAGCTGAACTCTGCCTTAACTACTTCCTGTGTTAAGGAGCTAATTTTTTTTCCCCAGCTCTGTGAGTTACAGAATACAGCACTGGAACAACTCCAGCCAAGCAGTGTGCTTTAGGGTGGCATGGTGATGAAATCTTTATAGTTATTAAGAAGTCAAGCAAGGTTTGCACTAACTACCAATCCAAATGTTGCTTTACATGCTGCTAACAGCCATTGGCGTGTGTTCCCTCCCAGAGCAGTACTGGGATATAAATATTTAAATGTTAGAGGGAATGTGGAGGCACTGTGCATATAAACTATAAATGAGATGAGACTGGTAATACCAAAAGGTGATACCATTTGAAGAACTCTACTTAAATAGTTGCTCTGTGCATTAAAGTAATTCAGGGAATGTTTATTGTCGCAGAGAAAATTGCACAATGGAATTTGCTTCTGGGAAACCTGGGATGCTCTGTAATATTCCTAAATGTGTCTGAGGGCAGGATTTAAGGGGCACACCAACTGCTAAACACTGAAATATGAGCAAGCCCTTGATTCATTGAGTAGAAAGAGCAGAACACACATTATATTAATAAAGTTATTAAAACTCCAGCATGCTGCATTTAAAGGATATTTGAAGGATGCAGGTTAGTTTTACTGGATCAGACCCAAACCAGATGGGATATTTAATACACAAAATTGAGAGGAGGAACAGCTTTGGAGTGTGTCTTGAAATCTGACAGCACAACTACCGGAGTTTGCCCCTGGAATATTAAAACACTAATTTGTTTTCTGAAAATGTGAAAGTAAATGAAACTACCTGTTAAACTGTTGATATTTGTTCCCTTCTCTTTGTTCCCTTGATCTTTGGAGGTATTGGAGTTGAGTAACTTTCTTTATTATATTTTATTTTAAACTGTAGCCCAGAAATCAGATGCTATTCAGATCTGGAGAGATCATTTCCAAAACAAATGAGATCTCCTGAGTTGAAGCCTCTGTTGGCAGCTCTGGAGGGCTCTGTCTGGAGCATGGCAAAAGGCAGCTGTAGTGGGTTATACTGAATTTCTGTAAATTCAGGAACAATTTTTCTTTGTTTCCCCTGCAATATCTAATTCCAATTGTTACAGCTGTGCTTTTCAGCAGTTTGTGGCATGAATTTTTATGTGATGCAAAGGAATGTAATTAAGAGCCAAAGAAAAAGGTAAATTCTGTATGTTAGGCTTTGTAAGAAAAGCTGTGGTTGTCCCATCACAGCAGGGCCTTTGTCACTATTTAGGAAAAAAACATGGGAAAATATCACCAATCCTTTTCAGTTTCCTAAGCCTGAGCTCCTCAGTGTATTTCCTACCCCAAAATGAAATATTCAGCTGAAACTGTTTTGGCCTCACAACTTTCTTCTCTTGCTTCCAGTTAACTGCTTAGCCTGGAATTTTTCACCTCTCACAAGGCTTGAGTGTCTTACATGACACATTTGGCCAGCAGACAATTCGGATGAAATATCACCTGAAATGATGGATCCAGAAATTTAAAAGAAACCCCAAACATAAAATCAACAACCCTAATCCCCTTTATTCTATGTATTTAGAACTGATTGAGCTCACACTAGCACCTTCTAAATGGACAATATTCAAGTTGCCCTTCCATGGGATTCTCCACACTCTTGTGGCTGTAGGAGGGATTCTTGCACATGTTGAGCAAGGAGATGTGTGATTTAACAGAGCGTTTTTCTCCTTAATTCCCAGGATTTTTTTTCCCCCTCATGAGTTGGCATATGTCTGAGTTTCAGTGGGCTTAAAATTGCTCTCCTTTAAAGGTTCATTTGGTCAGCAGCCCCTGCAATGTACACCAACTGTAAAGTGTTCATAGTGACTGATGGCCTCCTTCCAGCAACCTAAAATAATGCTGCTGTTTCTGTCCATGTCTATGGATCCTGGTGAGGATTTTGGAAAGCCAGCCACTAGGCAGAGATATAAATTGTTCCTGCTGGACAATGAAAATCCCATTGGTATCTTCAAGCTGGACTGTATTTCCATGTGTCTGTGTCTAATATATAGAAATAGTTTCCTAATGTATAGAAATAGTTTTAGTGTGAGTATTAGGATTTTCTTTTTCTTTAAAAAAGAGGAAAAATAAGGGAAAACCTAAAATAAAGTATCTTTTTTTGAAAGAACAGAGTTAATAAGTGCTAAAATAGGAAAGAAAATTAGAAAATACCATCCATGAAAAATGGAAAAATTGCTTATTTATTTTCCCAAACTCCTAATCAGTTAATTATTATTTGTTATTTGTACAAGCATGGAACCTATAAATCTTGCTAATCCTCCTGAATAACTGGTGCACTGCAGGCAATGAGACAAAAAAAATGAGATTGTGTCCAGAAATAACCATCTGTGTGCAAGATGAAAGGAAATTCCTGAATGAGCTGGGGAGGACACAAGAACACCAGGAGATGCTGTGGCTCACCACGACAGGCAGTGATCTCTAACATGCCAACAGCACCACCCTTGTGAAGCCTTTGTGGGCATCACACCCAGGAAATGCTTCAAGGAGGGGGTAAAGCAGCATAATTCTCCCAGGAGCCAATGGGCAGCATGAGCAACAGATTGAAGAAAACCTTGATTTAAACTCCAAGCAGATGGGCGATGGATGTTCTTAGATGCCTGCTAGAGGTGAGCACAGCCTCCCAGTGCAGAATGAGAGAGGAAAAGACACAGGAGGACAGACTGCAGGAGAGGCTGAGAGCAACAGAATGTGGCAGGCATTACATTTCTTTCCTTCTTCTGTGGCGGCATGAAGTCAGAATTCATTAAAGCCTTTTTATAGGTACGGTAGCAACACCATATGGAGTATTTCTGTCTGGCTGTAGCCACATGGTAGTCTCTGAAGAATACCATGTGTGTTCAGTATGAAGTCTGTGACACTGGAGCTCGAGGTGTGTGTGGAAGGGATATACACACAGAATTAAATTTATCTAGCACACAAGCAGTTATTGCCTGAGGGGGTGTGCAGAGGGGTGACCTTGACCAGCTACCAGATGCCCCCCAGCCACTGAATTGCTCCTCTACCTCAGCAGGATGGGAGGGAGTAAGAGAATAAAGCTCATGGAGTGGAATAATTGGGAGATCAGTCACCAGTTACCATCCCAGCAAAGTTTATTAAGCAAGAGCAAGCAGGCCACGTTGCCATGTCTCATTAACAGAGCTCTGCAACTCCAAAAAATACTTGCAGTTTCTTGTGCTACTCCTTAAAACGGCGTATGAAGCCCAAGCTGTGGGAAATAACTGTTTCCACCCCCATCCCCAAATATCCTATTTCCACATGCCCATTCCAGGGAGGCAAGAGCCCCAGGAAGACTTTCTGTAGTGTCCTGACTCTGTCTCTGTTAGGTGTGGGGGATCCCACTGGTGAACTCACTTCTTCAGTCTGCACAGCACTGAACAGTGAGGAGGAGCAGCCTTGGGTGAAGACACCCAGTCAGAATTTATTATCTGCAAATAGACAAAATCCTGCCTGCCTAAACATCCAGCAACTCAAGAATGCAAATAACCCACAACATCAGTAGTGGTTTTGTTGCTGCCATTGTTGATAAATAGCAAAATACTCCAGTTCTACCAGACCAGGGACTGTTTGCAGCTCTTCATCACGTGAAGCCCAATTCAAAGCATAAGATATAATAAGAACACTGATGCAAGTCTCAGTGCAGATTGCAGATCTGGTGCTGAAACCATTTCCATTTTCAGTTCAGCTAATTGGTTTCCAATTGCCTCTTTAATTTCACTGCACCCAAATGCTCATTTTCAAATCTGGGAGCAACTAACTCCATAAAACAGAAATATTTTTCCTTAGCTTGTTGATTACCTGAAGCATTTTTCTGGTATCACTGAACTCAGAGCTATTTATGACACTGATTACCAGAGTTACTTAATTTACATGACTCCTGCAAAATGTAAACTTAAAAGGTTCCAATTGGTTCTTACTGTACTGTTCTAGTCATGTTGTAAGTTCATCACTTGAAATTACCATTAAGGCAGGACAGATACTTTGATGTCAGAAATGCTTTAGATTTAAAAGAAATTTGCATCAAGGAATGATGCTTTGCAGGCTGTCTACACCCATCTGGTGTGTCACACATGTACCTCAGCTGCACCTGTTTAATGTGTGTCTTTTAATCAGCTATCCCTTGCCAGCCCACAAGAAGAATTATTTATAAATTTGTTATGATAGACGGTGGACATTTTAATTTTTCTTAGGTGTTTGCATGCAAAGGAAGACTTGTTATTTGTTAGAGGTTTACCCCACTGTCTGTGTTTTCACAGGCTGAGGTTGTCTATGCCCATACTCTTCTCTGAGCTGGCCATGTTCTTTACAAAGAAACCTTTGAGAAAATGATAACCAGCAAGATTTCATTGTTGAAGGCATCAGACATAATGTACAGTGCATTAAAATCAGTCTTTTTCCAGTTATCTTATGTAAGAGCATTATGGAAATCTGGATAAAATCTGAATATGGTAATCCAAATATATATATCTATCTAAATATACCCATTTTATATATACTCTTTGCACATTTTCAGTTGTAGGTTATTTTTGTGTTTCCCTTTTTGTCAAGTAATACTTTCATAATAAAGATTTTAAAATGTTGTGCTAAAGCTATATACGTTCCTAACACGTGAGCAGATGCTGATGTACTTATGTCTTTAGACCATCATAGTCACATCTAGCTTGTTGACATAAAGAAAAATAGCAATAGTTTTGAAAAATTGAATGAGATTCAGAAATGCTCAGATGACTAGAAAAATGTGTTCAAAGGACTGGGAGGGAGCTCAGTGTATTTTGTTGTAGGAAGACAAGGATCTGAGCTGTTGATTACAATCTGCATATCTTTGTCGAGGAATGGAAGATTGGTAATGGAAAAACAACCTGATGGTGACAAAGAAATGATCCACCAAAGTGCAGACTGCAGCTGGACTTCAGACATGAATCAGGCTGCTCTCCTGAGCAGAGAGTAACTCAGTAATCCCAGGAGCACTCAGAGGAAGGGTGTTGGATTACCAGTGCTCAGCACCTGATGCTTTTCTAGAAGTCATTCCTGTGTGATAAACTGGAGATTCAGATCAGCTGGAGGATTCTGGTGGTGTGTGTTGGAGAGGTCCCCCTGCAAGCTCTGAGAAAACCTGTTTTCTCCCTGAGTTAGGGCCAGGTGGGCGGCTGTGTTAGAGATGGTGCAGCCTGTGGAAGTGACAGTGTCATCTCTGGATGACATCAAGCAGAGATGGTGTCAGGTCTCCTCAGGGCTGTGATTGCTCTCTGAACATGAGTTTTTTGGTAATACTCTTAATGCCCTGGTTTCTTCATGTGCAATAGGCAGACTGGCAGCAACAGTCACTGCTCTCATGAGAAGGAGGTGAAGCTCAGTTTTCTCCTCATTACTTAGTAATGTTGTTGGTGGGAAATTATTGTAGCCAGCATACCTAGGTGATAATTTTTCAAAGTGACAAGCTTTTCTGCTCCACTCTCAGGCACATGATTCATCCCATTGCATGACTTAGATTGAAAAGAAGAATGCTACAGCTTGCATTTTTTTCCCAGTTCAAGCTTAATGCCAACAGGCTGAGTTCTCCAGAGAAGGTTAAAAAAATCCATGCTTATTGATGGAAACAATTGTGCCTATTATATGTCAGGACCTTTTGTGCAGATTTGGTTTATTCATTCTGTTTTATTTCCTTTCTAAATTGAGATCTCCTATACAAGTCTGCAGTGATCAAAGAGAAGGATGTAGGATTTCTTTAAATTCATTCATCCCTCATTGGAGTTAGTAGAATATTGGAAGAATGTTACAGAGTCAGACTCTTGGTTGGTTATTGATTCTGTGCTACCAGAGGACTTGCTCTCCTTAAAAAATTGTTATTACTCTGCATTTAGTAGTTGCTGAAAACAATTCAGGGAATGGGATGAATGAAGCTGGAATATTAAATACTTTAAAAGAAGTGGTGGTGATTTAAGTCACAGGTTTATTTTGTTTCAAGAGGATAACCTATAAGAAGCAGAAATGTCCCTTTTGGATATAAAAAGTTTGAGGACTCTTCCTGGTTGCCAGCATGTGCATGATTATTTTCAATGTGAATAAAAGTGACTTTACAGCCTTGAGGAGCAGTACCTCTGTTTCACATATGGCATCTCTCTTTTGCAGGCAGAAACCTGTAACAGTGGCCCACACATGTAAATATGTCCATATTTGTGAGTTCCTGTGAATGTAGTTTGAACTGTTCTGCTATATAGATGTAGTATATAGATACTGCTGCTTAAAATTATATTAAATGGCAAAACTATTACTGACCAATGAGTCATAATAAAATGCATGTTTGCTGATCTGTACTAATCAGTAGTACATGAAATACTGTGTTTTCTATACATTGGGTCATCTATTCTAAGAATACCTCAGATACCACTATGTTACAAACTCCAATATGGACTTTAATAAACATACACTCAACAAAAATTTATAGCAGTATTTCTACCTTCAACTCCCACATCTGGGCTAACTGTGATCAGTTTGCAACCATGGAGTTCTAAACAAGAAATACCAACTACACTCCAGGGACAAAAGGTTGACAAGTTACTGGAAAAGGGAAAATTATCTCTTTGTGAAGTTTGAACTGGCTTTTAGCAGCTTCTCTTTTTCAATCCCTAGTTGATTTCAGCAGTTCTTTCCCTCTTAAAAATCTTTTTATATATGTAATTACGTTTTTCTCTTACAGTCAGAGTAGAATGGTGAACCCAACAGTAGGAGCTAATGATCATGTATATTAGAAGATATACACTGAAATTGGAATTGAACTTTTTGGAGGAAAAATACTGTAACTGGTTTTGTATTCTTAGATCTGTGCTTGGAAGTGCTAAGTCATACTGATCAGCATGGGCTGATTGCATTATTTCAACACTGGAGATAATTAAATGAATGATGACTAAAAGAGGACATTTATGAGACATTCAATTATTTAACAATGTAAACTGTCAAAGTTTTTTATTCCAAGACTCTAAAAGCTGGATTTGGAAGCCAACCTAGTGAAGTCATTGAAATTGAATTTTTCATTAGCTTTAATGACTTTTTTCAATGGTTATTGTATGGGTCTTCTGCAAAATGCAGTAATTAAAGTCCTGGTGGTAATTAGAACTTACGGAAAATAAGTGGAACTGAGTTTGAGAATAATGTGTGTCTTTCTGCCACAGGACTAGAGCAAAGGCAGGTCTGGATGTGTTCTGTTTTCAGTTATCTTGCTTTCCTTTCTCTGGGGGAAGCCTTTGGGAAATAATTTCTCAGAAATTTTGTTTGCCTTCCACCACATTATATTTAGGGTTCTGTTGAGGGTTTTTTTGCTAGTAAAATTTGAGTTTCTGTTACCAGAAGTGTTTCTTTGCCAGGTAATGCTCTTTCTCAGCCTTGGACATTCTGTTATGAGCACTTCCTGCACACAGTCCCAAATGTTTTGACCATTAATAGTTGTGTGAAAAAGAGCAGATTCCCATTTTTCCCTTGAGCCTTCATGTTCAATCACTCTTCAGCCTTGATTTTTAAGGGTATAAATATCAGAACATGGCATAAAGCACCTCACCTCGAGGAGATTGGTGCTTATCCTTTGATTGCACAGTCTTTGGTGATTCAGGTCAACTGATGAACCTCAGTGCCTGTTGGATTTTTACCCCCAGTGGTTTATTGTGTTTGCAATCCTTAGTATTGGAGGACAGTCCAGTGGATAGGCTAGACTAAGAGTCAAGATACCTTATTTTCTGTTTTCCTCTCCCCTACTGAATGAACACAAATATCTGTGTCAGTAAAAGAGAGGAATGTTTTCCCCTCTGAGGTACTTTGAGTCTGGCAATAAGACAGGAAGGAAGGAAGGAAGGAAGGAAGGAAGGAAGGAAGGAAGGAAGGAAGGAAGGAAGAAAAGAGAGAGAGTAATAGAAATAGAGAAAGAGAAAGAAGGAGAAAGAGAGAAAGAGAAAGAGAGAGCAGGAAAGAGAGAGAAAAGAAAAGAGAAAGAAAAAGAAAGAAAAAAAGGAAAGAAAAAAGTAAGCAAGCCCTTTCATTATTATCAGACTTTAGTGAGATGCAATACACCTAACGTAATCTCTTCATATATTTTTAGGCTGATTTTGGACTGTGCCATTCATTTATTTTGAGTTGGAACAGTCACTTGATGGTTATTCCTTGCTTTATGTCTGTAGGGGTAAAGTCTGCAGGGAAGATGATCCTGTGCTGCTGTGCCTCACATATACCTCAGTGACTTAAAACTACTGCACAGTTTTAAGTAGGGATGGTCATAATTTGTTAGTGTTAAGGGCCCTTCAGTGTAGTGTCAAGGTGCCCATCGAGTGGTTAAAATTGACAATAGGGTTTCTGTTTCAAATACAGTGGCAGAAAGAAGAAAAGAGGCTATTTCTGGTATTATGAGCTGCTGGCCTGTTGAAATTCTGCAGCAGAGGCCCAGAAATGAACTATCAGTGGGGGTGATGAAGTAATCAGATTATCCTGTTTGAAGATGCTTTGAGATCCTTGAATATTCACACTGTTCCCTTTCAAGGGTTAACTGAAGTGAAAGGGAATCCAACATGCTTGTTGGATAGACTAGAGAAAGCTACAGGCAGTGGAGAACTTCTGTTTGTTTTCTTTCTAACATCTTGAAAAATAGATGAGGTTGTCTTGTTTGTTGCATTAATATGCAGAAATTATAAATGTCTTAACTTTGGGCATGTTCCTTAGGAAATACAGTTATTGTTTTGGTTTTTTCCTGGGTTTAATCATCTGTCAAAATCACAGGCCCTTGTTGACAAATCGAAATCCCAAAATGTGGAGCGGAATTGTAATATTTTGGATACTGCTCTTATTTTTGCTCATGTTCTTACAAAGCACTCTGGTCTCAGGGAGGGGTATACTAATAATTAATATTTCAGGTTTTAAATTTTTTTTAGTACTGTTTGGCTTCAGTAATCAGTACAAACTCTTGCCTGGTTAAGCCTGTTTTGAGTTTCTAGTAAAAAGGGATTTAAAGTTTGCAGATGTTCCAGTTTTGGAAGCAGGCCAGACTACAGCTACAGACTTGATTTTCTACCCTATAAGGCTACAGAGATTAGAGAGTTTTTACCAAGAATACTTTACTAACAGAGAAAGCTGCCAATTAAAAAACTCCCTGAGATATTTATTGATGCATTTTGGTTCTAAATGGCAGAAGTGATGGGTCCAAGCCATGTTCCTGTTTAAATTTTGGGATCTGCCCTTCATCAGAGTGTGACATTGTGGCTGGGAGAAGCTTT
Organism: Entomyzon cyanotis; assembly: GCA_024500445.1. Taxonomy (NCBI): domain Eukaryota; kingdom Metazoa; phylum Chordata; class Aves; order Passeriformes; family Meliphagidae; genus Entomyzon; species Entomyzon cyanotis. The sequence continues at coordinate 5,021,401 of JAKEPQ010001004.1, forward strand.
TCCCTCTGCCAGTGTGTCACCAACACCCAGGAGCTCTGAAGATCTGACTCAGAGTCTACCTCAGGCAAGAGTAAATGGAGACCTTGCCTGAGGAATGGCTGACTATTGCACACAGGAATTCCTGGGATATAATGTGATTTGTAGTAAATGAAGGGAATTTGATTCCTCATGAAGTGCTGACACGCAATTCCCGTTGGCTCATCCAGGGAGAATTTATTTCTTCCTGTCTGATCTCGTCTGCAGCCCCATAAAAATCCTATTTTGTGCCACTGGCATGCTGAGGGCATGATTGCCAGCTTCTCTCTGCTGTTTGGGAAGGAGTGCCTTGGTGCACAGGAACCTTCATTAAAACACTTCATGCCGACCTGAGTGGCATTTCAGAAAACTGAGGAACTTCTGGGAAATGGGTAAAGTTACTTTATTTAAAAAAAAAAAAAAAAAAGTGCTACTCACTTTCTATTTCATTGATGTTTTATGAAGAAACTTTCAGAAAGCTTAGTACCATTTTCCAGCCTCTGCTGGAAAATTCACATTTTTTTAAATGCCAGGTTTCTTGAGACCAGGGCAGAAGAATTAAAACACTGTGTTCCCAATTTCTGTCCTTTCCCCTTCCACTGTACCAGAGGATGAAGCTCTTTCCTTTCCTTCTGGAGTATCTGGTGCAGAGGTAGTGCTGGTCTAGATGAGTCTTGTGTTCAATTCACTGTCTGGTTTCCACAAACATGAACTTCCATGAAATTACATTACTGATGTATATCAGTAGCTTCTGCATTTGGTGGTAATAGCTTTGACAACAGCAGTCTCTATTCATGCACTGAAAGCACAGATTCCTCCTGACAGAGGATGTAAAGACGAGTGAAATCTCAAGTTTCTGAGACATGTTGGTGGAGATATTGTTACATCTTCCCATCTTGACAGAAGAGAATTTAAAGAACCAGCTGAAAGCTCCAGTTGAGGTGGTTTTATCTGGATAACGATGGGTTCAAATTCTACCTTGCAGCCTAGAGTCCTTATTTTTTTTTAATTAATTGCTGTCAGGAAGGGAGAAGAGAGTATAAGTGGCCCTGTGGTTGGTTTCCCCAGTGGAGAATGCCTTGAGCCACCTGCCTTTGTCTGAACTGTGAACTTAGTCCAGCACTGAGAGAGCAGCAAGTGATTGCCAAGACAGAACTCAAGCAAGCAAGGGCAAAGAACAGGGCAAAAAGTGCCTCTCAGGGTTCTTTCCCAACTCCCTCCATGGAGTCACTGGCATCTGTACTCAAAAGGATGGATAACAAGACAGTTTTGTGAAAATCTGCTGGAAGTTATTTTGGGAAAAATTAAAAAGAATGTATCCTGAATCCCTTCTGTTCCTGTGCCCATAGTTGAAAGAGTTTTTTGGCCACCAGATTCTCAGATAAAGAAGTTTGAGATTTAATTGGAACCTCAGTTCTCTAGGATGATTTTCTCCTGTGTAAGTACAAACTGTCAAAAGTCAATGTTTGAAGTGTTTCATTTCTGAAAACTCTGTTTTCACTCGATATTTGGAGCTGCCTTGAAGGAAAGGTAGCATTGTGTACATTTTAAATGTATAGATTTAGACATGCAGGTTCCTAATTTGCAAGGTAAATTCTCTCTGCAGTTACGATTGTGTTAAATCTATCTGCTAAATTATTGTGCTTGCTTTCAGACTGTTCCTTAGAAAGACTGTTTTGGTTTTCTGAGAGAATGATGATCGAATTTATGACTGTGTTCTCTATAGCAACATCAATTATTCCAATAAAGGCCAAATAAAAAGAGCTATTTACTTGTTTTCTCAGACAAAGGCTTGCTGGGACTTTCAAGTAGCTCAGACGTCTGGCTCACAGCGAGCCTGTGTAACACAGGGAGTTCTCATGCTGCCTTCACATATGTGCCCACACTCTTCATTAAAAGGTCCATGAAAAGGCAGCTGTTGAAGCCCTAGAGACCAGCTTGCTGTGGTGCTTTTTGTAGGCTGCTTCCCCAAATAATGCCGTTGGATGCAATGCAGCTCAAAACAGGAGTCAGCAGTGCTGAAAATGGGTTTGGTGTTTCATCGAGCGAGTGTCACTTTAGCAGGAATGTGCCTTTGGTCTGCTGGACTGAAATAAATGTGTTGGTGTTGAATGGGGAAACCTAGGAAGCTTCCTGCTGTTTATTTTACAGGAGTAGAGATTGTTGTCTTGCTGTTGGAGTTTTTAGTGTCCTTACAGAGCATAGAGAGACACGAAGGGAAGTGGTTTTAAAGGATGGAGAAATGTTCATTTCTGCCAATAGGAGGCAATTCTGTTCTGTATGAAAAGATGGAATAAAAGCCTCATCCACTTGTGCCAAGTGACTGCTTAAGGCTAAAGGGTAAGACAAGATCACCTGGCTGATGCACTCAGGCTCTGCTAAGTTACCACTTCTGATCCATTTATTGCACAGCTGATGATTGCTTGGCATCAAAATTACACAAGTGAAATTTCTCAGATGTCCTTTTTAAAAACTGCAAGGAGAATTAGAATTAATGTGGGATTTGGTTAGATTTCTTTATTTTTCTGAGAAACTTCATGTTCATTAAGTCTGTCTCACACTCTGACCATGATTTCCCTTGGCCTAAAACAAGGGAAATGATCTCCCCAATTTAATATTTTCCTTTGATTAAAATTGTGAGAAGGAACATGTTTTTTTTATTCCTTTTTTTATTCCTTTATCCGTACCACTCAAAGGGCTCCATAAAGAGGCAGGTGGAGGCTGAGGTATCATATTGTACCAATGGCTTTAGATCTGTTCTGGAGCCTGCTGAGGGTTGATGTTTATCTCAGTCATGAATTGCTTAATGCTGGTAAAAGATCTTAATCCACAGTATCTTTTAAACTCTTAAAATGAAACAGAATTTGAGTTTCTCTGTCTTCACAATTGTCTGGAAGTAGGAGGTGAAAAGTTGGAGCGAATAGTAGAACAGTACAAAAGAGGTGGCCTGGCTCTTTTTTATATCTAACAACACAAATGAGATGAAGTTTGTAAGAAGAGGTCATCTCTCTCCAAACCCTTCATTCTCATTAATATGCATTTCTCTTCCCTCTTCTATAGAAAACATAATCATGAACCAAAATGACTGTTCCCTTTGAGCTTTGTCACCTCAGGCTTTACAGTGTTATTTCATTTTGGTTCTCATTTAAGAAACTACTCAAGTACTGTTTCTGAAAGAGGTTTGGAATGTTAATTAAGTCCAATAGGTCTTCACTGAGGCCATCAAATTAATTTTGCTTCTGTCCTATGTAGATATGAATCTCAGCTTCCTGCACTGAAAAGGGTATTACATTATATGCAAACCTTTGTGCCCTGGAAGCTCTCAGTGTTTATAGTACTTATCTGCCCCAAAGAAATACTTCTGCTCGTTCAGGGTGCTTCAAACACCTACTTGACAGAGGAAAGCAGCCTTCTCTTTTTACTTCTGACATGTGGCAAAGGTCTAATTAAAGTTAAACTGAAATAATAAATGTGTTCTTATTTAAACTGTAAGACTTTTACAAGGGCTTCAGAATTCCTGGGAATTAAAAACACAATGAGTAGAGTCCAGCAAACAAGCTGCATCTAAAATACGTTACAAAGTTGAATGTTAGCAGACAAGAAGAGAATTAATGTTCTGGGCTTGTTTGAAGGAGGAGGAGGCTTTGCATAATTGGAGTTAAAAGTGCATTTGGATCCTACCAGAGGTGGGTGTGACATGATTGCTACTAGGAGATCCTATGACAGATTTCATTTTGGGCCAAAAAGCATGACAGTCATGATCAAAAGCCCAAGGAAAGCATTATTCATGCTAGCCCCAAAAGCCACATAAGGATGTAACCTGTTGTGTAAATGAATGAAATTATGAGTTTCAACCATTACTGCAGCTTTCCTTGTAAAGAAACTTTGGACCTTGGGGCTGTTGTGCATTTTGTGAGCTAGGGAGAGTCAGATTTATCTCAGGACTCCTTTGGTTCACTTTCCTGCAGTGTTCTGAGCTGCCTCAGGCATTCGTATCATTTGTGTGCACCAGCTTGTGCCTCACATACAACTCATCAGTATCTCAAATACTCACCTAGGAAACCTAATTCATTTATTAAAGTCATGTCAGTTGGGAAGGACAGGTTTAAAATCTTCCTAGAAATTAACTGTCCCTGATTTGGTATTTACTAAGGGGAGATAAGCAGTAATTGCTTGATGACACTGGGGGCTCTTACAGTTTAATTAAGGAATGACTGTAGATGCACTGAGAACCTCTGATAAAAGATACCCAAGACATAGAAAATATAGCTGTTTTAATGTCTTATTGCCAGGACCCTTTCCTCAAATTAATATCTCTGGGGTAATATAATTGTCATGACAGTCAGTTAGAAGTCCACGTGCTTCCTTTGTTACTTTTTTGTCTTTTCCAATTGTCACCTCAAGAAGAAATTATTCCAGTTACATTTCTCACAGCATTGCTGTAAAGTGTAAATGCAGCTTAAAGGAAACTAGTAAAGGAATACAGTAAGAAAATGCAGTTTTATGTGTGATATTGAGAAATAGAGCATATTTGCGATTTCTCTCAGAGAGGAAAAATAAAAATGCTGATCTGTAACAGCAAAAAAGAGCAAAGTTTCAGCTTCTGATATTTTGAATGAGAAGGGGATTAAATAGAGCACTTTACTGAGCTGTGTACTAAAGAAGACAGGTTATCCAGTGATAGGAGATGTAAATAGGAGCTTTTCACTGAGGCCTTGAAAGAGCCATTGAACTGTGACTGGATTTCCTCCTTGGCAAAATTAAATTCAGGATTGACATTTTGGTTCAGAATGTTGTGATGAACACAGGTGAGTAAATTTGAATCGTTTTTCAAATATGCTTGTCGATAAACTGAATTTCACCATCCAGGTAGTTGCAGCTGTTATTAGTAGTACATCAAATAAATTTTATTTCGTGTGTTTTCCTTTAATCAATCAAAACTAAAGCAATGATTTAATGTCTTTGAAGCTCTACCTGGGGACATATTGGGGTGTTTTTGACTGCTATATGCCCTACAATAAATCACATCTTTCCCCTGAAAGTTGACAAGTTAAAACCATGGTAGAGTCAGTGATACGTTCATATTTTGATTTCATGTGTGTCTGTTCCCCACAACCTTTGATGTTAATTCAGAAAACAAATTTGTACAGTTTCTTTTGGGGGATTCAGGGCTATGAGGCTTGGTTTTCCCAACAGCAGATGGATTTTCATTTATCTGTTCCATTTAATTCGTGGATCTTATAAACCTGATCCCTGAAGGTGTGCAGCAGCTGAGAATGCACCATTCCTTATTGCTTTCCTTTCCCAGTGGTAAAGTAGCCAAACACATCTTCACTAAAAGTTGTTTTTATATCATAAAAACCCAAGGAAAAGCTAAACTTCACTGCAGGGAGACTTGATATAGCTGGAGGTGTGCAGTGAGCAGGGATGGAGAGATGTCTTTGGCTTTGTCAGTGCTGTGACGTTGGAAGTCTGAGATGAAGAACCTCAAAGCCCAGTCAGCATTCAGGAGGGGAATGCATTCGTCACTGGCACTGTGATTTAAAAGCATAAAGTGGCATAAATCCAGTGAATTATTCCAGGAGTTTGTGAGGTTTTTGCATCTTTTAAATATGAAAACTTATGGTTTTCCTTGTGACAGGGGTTAAGAAATATCTCTGTGAACTACAGAGTAATAGATTCTCTACTTAAAAATTACGACCCGTATAATAATGAATATAAGGCAAAAAGTCCCATGGCAATAAAAGGAGATGGCCAAATCCATGGCAAAAAAAAAAGATGAAAACATTCCCAATAGTATATCAAAACCAGTACATGAATTATCAAAACTAGAGCATAAAACTGGAGCTGGCTCTAATGTCAGTAAATGGGGGGTTTGAGGTAATAGCAAGGATTCAGGTAAATGAGAGTTCCAAGGTAGAGCTGTGCTGTTCTGCCACATCCATGTGTCCACACTGCTCCAGGGATTTGTATTTTCACATCTTGCTGATGATATTCGACAAGACTACAGTCAATATAGGTTTTAGCATAATATTTTCTATGTGTTAGTGTAGATTAGAAGGAAAAAAGAATACTGTTTGATCCCTGTATGGTCTGAGAGAAATGGGCAGCCTGTGGATTCCTGCTGTGAGTGCTAAAGTCACAGGGATGTGCAAAGGAAGGGCTTTGGAACTGGCAGTGGGATGAAGTATTGTCGTGACTCTGTAGAAAGGATGTCCAGAGTGGAAACAAGAGCAAGTACAGCACACATTATCCATCTGAAGGGTTTTAATATCCAGGCAAATTGCTGTTTGGCAAATAAGAAATTTTCGGTGTAGATTGGACAATCAAAATTAGGGCATTTGATCCTTACCAAATAATATCTTTGTTAAAATGGAAGGTCAAGAGATGCCTGAAACATATATAGGGAGATTGTGGGAACATCTCTGTGTCTTCAAGATTTTTAAGGAGGGTAACAGTAGTATTTGGCATTTAAGCAGTTTTACAGATCCAGTGCATGTTTAAGCCTTGAAGGGATCCTCATGACACATCAGTGAATGAAGAATAATTGTAGATAAATTCACACTCTGTGGCTTAAAAACACATGCAAATCTTTGGGAAATCATGTAGGTCTGTGTTAGTGAATCAATGGCAGACCATGATTTTAACTTGGATGTGTTTCATATCCAGTATCTCCTTATTTCAGCTGTGTATGTTGAGACACCATAAAAACCTAGTTGGCTTCAGTTTTTTTAAAAAGGGGGAAAAAGTCAATGCACACCCTAAAGCAACAACCCAGTATGTTCATGGCTATGAATATCAATGCATTTAACAATAATGCTCTTTTTTTCCTGTCTTGTTTTCATTGTCCTGGATACTCCCAAATATTCTTTCTGTGTTGGGCTCATGGCTTCAAGTGCTATGTCTGCTGCAATCTGAGATGGAGTCAGGGTAAAGCAGCTTACTAGGACCATCTCCAGTGCAATTCTGACATCTTTCATCCTGAAATCTTGAAAAAATCGCAGAAATACCAAATTGTAGCAGAATGGTTTGGCTTTTTATTTTTCACCGTGCCTTTGGCAAATGAAGGGAGTTAAAGTCATCCTCCAGTGATTTTTCTACAGCATTTTATTTTTCAGGTGCAGAGAAGCAATGTATGCTTGTCATCTGGGGAAGTGTGTAGTCTAATGCCTTGAGGACCTTGTGTGGTTTAATTATTTCAAATTTACTGCTCCAAAGTGAACTCCCTGGACATTCCCCTTTGCCTTGTCCTCCAGGGCTGCTCTGTGTAGCTTTCAGGTCTTGAACTTCGTGATGTTTTAGCCAATATCCTCAGACAATATCTCCAGCATTGTTGACAGACAGAGGATATTTAAAAGCTGAAGTAGAGGCCAACAAGGAGTTTACAGCTACAGGTGCTCACAGCTTTCAGCTGTGCTGCCAGTACCTGGCTCATGCCTTTAGAGCATGAATTCTCCCTGTAAAACCTTTGAGGAATCACACCTTCAGCATGGGTGGGTTTGTCCTCTCACAGGTATTGAAAATGTTTTCAGGGCTCAACTTCAAATTAAAAAAAAAGTGACACAATTGGAACAAATCCTGTCTGGAAAGTATTTTTTTAAATTTTCCAATCGAACCAGTTCAGATCATTCGTGAACTTCCTCTGTTAACCAGGAGGAGCATTTGTTTAATACTTTTCTTGAATGACTTTCTTGAATTCTCCCCACAAATGCTCCTTTAGGGGGAGGATAGTGAGTCCTTCAGAGAGCATGTGGCTTCTGAGGGATTTACTTAGAAATTCTGTTGCTAGGAAGCCTGTAAAGAGAAATGTGGTATGAATAGCATGAATGCATACAGTACTCCTCAAATAGCCCTTGTATCCATCTGTCACGTGTCAACATTTGTTTATGGAAATATCCTTCCCCAGATGTCAGTCTGCTTCATTCAAAACTTCACGAGTTTGCTGTAAAATTGTTTTCTTCAGCTATGCAGATGAGTCCAAATAACTCTAGTGCAAATAATAAGCTTTGACCTCAAGCAAAGCACTTTTATTGTTGAGTTGCTGTACTTCTCGTTCAGCTTTCTCTGCCTTTGTTCAGTTATATGTGTAATTTATTCTTCATTTAAATTTTCTTCTGCTACAGATTTCATAATTGCAATTAAATCATTACACTGGGACTGGGCAAAGATTAATTTGATTTTAATTCATTTTTCAATTGCATTTTTCTCCAAAGCTCCAGTTACATTTCTTTGTGTATTTAGATTTGCTACAGTGGTCTAACATAAATATTAACCCACTTAAAGCTACATATTACTTTTAATCTTAGAAAAATCCTCTCTTTCGTTTGGAAGACATTTCATCTCTCTTTACTGTGAAATTGCCACAAATGAGCACTGGAGTTGTGTTGTAAATTCCATGTGCATGGCATTGAATCATTATTCTTGAAGGCATTTATGAATTATCCTTTGAATCAGGAATCCAGTTTTCAAATAAATTTGGGCATTTAATGTTACCTCATCTCAGAGACGTGTCTGAATTTATATAGATATAGATGTTCTATATTTCAACTATGTTTGTCTAGGCAAGGGCTTTCTACTGTCCGTTTTGGTCACAGGAAAAGGTTAAATACTTGCTCTAGAAGCAAAAATAGACTGGAGGCTCTGGAATCACAGTTGTCACCAAGTTTTTTCCACTGACCAGGTGTCCTTTGACACTCAAAATCCATTTTGGAGTATAAGTTTACAGCAGGATCTCTATCTTTGTTGCCAGGCACCACATGTAAAATAAAAAGGTCTTGTGCTCTGTGGATTAATCTCGTTATTGGCACATGGATAAATTATATTATGTGCCCATGTTGGTGCTGCTTCTCAAAAGGCTTCATGGTTTAGTTCCACCACCCATGTTCTTATGGGAAAAATGTCCCCACTGTCAATTGCTTTCTCTCCTGGAAAGCTCTTTGGGTCAGAATAGGTAGCAAGGCCAGGAGCAAAAAGGATTATACAAGTCCTAACAGAGCAGAACTTGTCTTCTGAGTTTGTCTGAAGAATTAGAACAGCAAAATGATAGTTATGATAAAAGCCTTTTTAATTTCTATGACCTCATAATTTTGTCACTGTAAATGTTTTGGGAAATGGGTGCTCCTGGGACCACCAGGAGCCTTTTCATTCTCATATTAGCGATCATGCTACTCTTAGTAAGAATGAGAACTCCAGTTAACAGCCCTTTGTTCCAGGAGCAGGCACAGGTAGTGTTTTCTGTCACCTGCCAGGGTTTGCAGTGTGACTAAAATGAGATCACTTTGAGGGAGCAGACAACATCTGTCAGCCCTTAGTCATGGAACAAGGCACTGACTGCTGTCACATCATGATCCCAATGAGCCTTCCCTGGGTTTGCTTTGTGCTCAGCAGCAATATTTCAGGAAGATCTGTGAGGACTTCAGGTGCCTCTGGATGAGGAGTGAGGGCAGAAATACCCAGAGGATGCAGTGGTGGCTGGAGGAGCAGGGAGCCACAGGGATGGCAAAGCACTGGACAGGATTGGGTCCAGAGGCACTGCTCAGCATCACACACAGCTCAGGAAACCCACAGACTAGACACAGCTCCAGGGCCAAGCCAGGAAACCCAAGAATCAGAGCCAGGTCTGGATGGAGGTTAGGAGATGCAGACACAGCTCTGCAGCTGCAGCTTGAGATCAGCTCCAGCATGTTTATTTTATTTTCACCACCTTCCTTTTCTGCTAAGAACAGCATCTCCCAGCTTCCCAGCAGTGCCATGCCCCTGCCTAGGTGTCTGCCAAGGATGCAGGGCACAGTGGAGCATCAAAGATCCCAGCAGTAACCAGAAAGACTTACAGGAACTTTACAAAGACTTGCAGGAACTTCATTATAATGGATTCACCACATTATTTAACAATTCTGGAGTATCTGAGAAACGCATGTATTCCCCAGCAATTCAAGAGCCATTAATTAGGATGTCACTCCAGTGGATTATTCACTTGTACAGTGTCACCTAAACACTGGTCCTGCCTAGGATGTGTCCAGCTTGGTGACAGTGATGGAACTTTCTGATGTTGCTAGGAATTTGACTGTGCACTAAGCTTTGCTGTAAGTACCAGTGTAATTCCCATAAGTTTCCTGTATTTTATGTGCTGTTTTGGGTACTGGCAGCTTAAGTGGTTTTATGGGTAGTTTGTGCTGCCACTATGACATTATAGCGTTTGGAAAGATTTTGGTGAATCTCTGCCCGGTACTGTGCTCTTCCTTTACAGAAAAGCTTTTATTGGTGGAGATTAAGAAATAATGAAGGACTCTATGATTTCCATGTTTATTTAAAATAAGAATACAATTTATTGAACAGGTAATCTATCAGAAGAAATATTAAGATATATCTATGAACTTCCCCTTTCTAGACAAGGTTTCCTTCCACCACATGGTAATAACATTGCAGAGCTGCCTCTCCAGCACATCTCACTGCAACCTTGTCAATGTTTTAATAAGGCAGCTGGGAATTACTGTGTTTTCACACTGCATTTAGTGCCACTTTACACGTAGGCTTTGTAAAAGAGAAGTGAAACAGGTAAGGATTAAGTGTTAGTAAAACTGTAAGGCAACACTTGTACAGCAAGTGCTGGTAATGTGCCCAGCTCTTGCTGCTGGAGATACCAGTGCTGAGCTTATTTTAAATTTGCTCATGTTCATAGTATCTAGTCATGGAGAATGAGTTGTTGTTTCATATTCCACATTAACAATAAACCAGAACTTTGCCTAAAGTTTCTGCTCATGAGCTCCAGGGTCTGTTTTTACAGGTAGTTGAGCAAAGAGATCTAAACCAGCATCATAAAGATGAATTTAAATTATTTTGGGAAGTGCAGTGTGGGTCTGCTTGTTTGATTCCTTGTACTGAAATGATTTTTTACCTTTCTTTTTCTGGTGGTTTCTTTTCCATACTACTGGTTGTGGATTTGTCTCTCAATGAACTGTTTAGGGTTTGATATATGCAAGGATGTCTCCTCCAAAATCCACATAGTACATATTATTTGCTATATGCCTTGAGCCTTCTGCAGTTCTGTATTCACTCTGCAAAGATGACAGAAAGATTCCTAGTAAGAATCAAGTGATAAATCAGGATTACACTTTAACTAAGGTAATTGCAATCCTGAATCTGCTCAAGTGTTTAACTTTCCATACTGCTTCATTCTAAACTTAGAGGTGATCTGAATGTTGGGTTTTCAGCTACCAAGATGAATGGAAATACTTACTACGTAGGTGGCTGGCTATAGGATTTTATCACATCTCTAAAATAGAAACAATATTCCTTTTCATTTTTGTGGAGACTTTTGCCTGAGGATGTTAATGCAGCTTTATAACATTCTTGGGAAGGAGAAGAACGTTATTAAATCCAGTCTGCCAGCAGAGTAGATTTAGTCACACTCTAGCAGAGAGCGTGTACCCCAGTGGGGAGCATATTTTCCCTGCCTCTGGAGTTTAGAGCTTATATTGGACACAGTCTTGGTGGCAAATGCATATTTATTTGCAGATAAATAAGTGCTTTGTGGCATTCATTCTGTCTCGTCAATATGGTTCATCAAATCAGAGGAAACTGCTTGGGGATCACTGGGATCAGACTGGGACTGAGCCTGTGTCATCCTAACAGCATTCCTCCCCATTTTATACAGGGATGAAATCTGACTTAAATCAGGGGATGTCTGTTATGTGGGATAAATAAAGATACAACAGCACTGCATTTCTAGGGACCTTTGAAACTCTGAGAAACCTGTAAGAGCTGTCTCCTTCAGGAATCAAAGTTCATGGCAGAGGAATGCACAGGCTCTGTTATGATGTTTTAAACGACACAATATGGGTTCAACTTAGTTAATGATGAAATAGTGATTAGCATCCTTTTCTAATGTTAGCTGGCTGGTGCCATGGGTAGCTTCCTTCCAGAAACTGATTTCTTTTTCTACCTTTGAAATCTATTTCTCCCCACTTCTTGCTCTTGCTCGCCTTATTTTTTTCTTGACACATAGATACAGACAGATGTTTGTTGGTCAGAAACTGAGATGATATTGGTTCTTTGGTACCTGGGTCCTGTGAAACTCCTTTTCCCAGTGGTCTTGACCTCCTTCTTCCTTTGGAATATGCAGGTTGAATTTGACAGAACAGCATCTTGGCTTTGGCCCTCTGGCTCTTCCCTGTCATCTACTAACTATCACTGTAACCATTTTTAGGTGAAGCACATAATGAACACAACCTATTTAAGGCATTTACTGAAGACAGTAAGGGGAAAATACCTGGAAATTTATTCTGTCCATAATTCCTGGAATTTTTTCAGTTGACAGAGAATACATGGAAAATTAAGTGATCTTCCATAGGCAAGGCCTCAGAAAGAGGGGATGAAGCACATGATGGGGAAGGTGGTGTTGGAGGCAGGATGGGTTCAGCAGTACTGGGAACCAAGTCCTGTTCTTCAAAGAGAACTGTGAGCTGTGTGCTCACTCCATAAGGCCAACTAAAAAAAGCCTCCTTCAACTTTCTCTCTTTCTTTGCTTTCTAGAAAATTCCAACAAACTGTACCTGCTTTAGAAATGCCTCATTATTTGCAGGCAGGATTTTTAAATTAGTATCTCTGTGTGGCAGTTGATAGAAAAAGAAATCTAAATAACAAACATCTATGTGATGAACTCTACATGCTTGTCTGAGGAATCAGTGCTCTCTTTGATTTCCACAGTATGTTTTCCACTATTTCTGACTCATTCTGAGAAAGAGTTGGGGTTGCTCAACCTGGAAAAGAGAAGGCTGTGAGGAGATCTTAGAGTCCTTTCCAGTGCCTAAAGAGGCTCCAAGAGAGCTGGAGAGGGACTTTGGATAAGGGATGGAGGGACAGGACATGGGGGAATGTCTCCACAACGACAGAGAACAGATTTAGTTTGGATATTGGGAAGAAATTCTTTACCCAGTGTCGCTGTTGAGCGGCTAGCTGAGGACTGACCCAAGTTCTCAGACAAGCGAAGAGAGGAGAAAAGGAACTTTATTGTTTTGAATTCCATATATATAGAGTTTACAGAGGTGCCCCAGATTGGTCAGACCGAGACCTCCCCCTAGGCCCAATTGGCCAAGCCCGAACTCACTCAATCGGGAGAAACTGTTTGCAAAACATCCAAACTTTATCTTGTTTACGAAACACAGCAAAATGTTCCCACGGGAAGAACCTGTGCTAGTCACAACCCAGGGGTTGGGGAGGCTCTGGCACAGGTTGCCCAGAGAAGCTGTGGATGTCTTATCCCTGGAAGTGTTCAAAGCCAGGGTGGACATGGCTTGGAGCAACCTGGTCTGGTGGAAAGTGTCCCTGGCCATGGCAGGGGCATGGAGTGAGATAATCTTTATGGTCCCTTCCAACCAAGACCATTCTGTGACTCTATGATATGTGCTGAGAGAAGCAGGAAAGCACTTTTCTAAAGGAAACAAAATGATTCTAGAAGTATTTTGTTTGCAGATGAAGAATATCAAGTGTAAGTGTAATGGATCTGTCAGCCGCAAGTGATTTTTATGTATATAAAGAGAGATCAAAGATATAACCTCCCTAAAATAGACCTCTTTATGTAATCATTAGAAAGTATTACCACAGGCAAGATAAATAGAGGCTCATCATGGTGATAGAAAGTTGAGTTCAAGCCTCATAAGAAAAGTATTTTGCTATTATTGCTGTTCATGTATTTTAATTATTTATAAGCATACTACCGAGAACAAGACTGGGTCTTTATATATAAAAACATTAGAAAGCTGGTATTTTTTTCCTTTTTCTTTCTATAATGTTTTGACCAGCAAAATGTTTTATGTGGGCTATCTGATAGCACTTCAAAGTGGGAAGAAAATGAGAATAATACAAGAGAGGTTTGAGTATTTGACTCAAGTGAAAGGAACCAACAAATTAATTAGTTTATAGCATAAAGCATCATTTCAGTTGCTTTTGCTAGGGAAATAAGGTATGAACTTTCAGATTGTGTTTTCTGTGCAGCTTTATAAACCCCTCATAAAGTTTCAGTAGAGGTGGAAAGAGCTGAGTTGGGATATTGGAAACACTTTTTGGAGCAACCTCAACTTGGATGTGTAGAAACAAAGATTTTGTGTTGTTTCTAAATATTTCTGGGGCTAGGGTCTAAAAAGACAAAGTAGCTAGTGGAGGTTTTAATTCACCTTGCATCCAAGAGAGAAAGGTTCAGAAGGAGATGCACCTCTGCTGGGTCCTTCCTCCAACCAAGGACTGGCACAGTGCAGTCATTCTGTCTTTTTTTTTCTCCTTTTCTTCACAGTAGTAATTTAATTATTATTTGGCCAAGCTGCACTTACTGCAGTATCTTTCATACTAATTTAGGCACTTCAGCTCTTGAATGATTAATGTTGACTGTGCTCAGAAATCTCATTGAACCTTTCCAGCCCTGAGATGTGTTGAAGTGGATGAACTGGTTTTGATGTGAAGTCCTCTGTGGCAAACAGGAATAACTAATTTGGGCTAATATATATATATTCTACAAGCAGCCAGTGACCTTGCTGTCTTGGCCAGCTTGAGGCTGTGTCTGAGTTACTCTCTGTTGTTTCTCTGGGGGCTCTGGGGTTGCTGCTTTCAAGAATTTTCTCTCCTCCCAAATATCTTTTTGATATGAACCCCTTCACTTGCAATGCTTGCTGTAACTCTAATTCTGATCACTCTGTATTCAGACCTGTATTTTAACCTTTTCCATCTTGACAGCATTGACAATGCTCACTTCCAGTGATGTATATGAAACATTTCATTTTAACTAAACCCAGGTGTCCAGCTCACAGCTCTTACAGTTATTAATAAACCCACTGATATCTACCATTACCACTCTGTATCTGTCCTTTGATCAATTCCTGTTTATAAATAAAAAGCAGAATTAATGTTTCATTTCAAGCCCAGTAACTCTCAGTGGGGAGAGCTGCTTTCTCAGAGCTCAGACAGGCAGTCAGATGCACCATGTCCTCCTCATTCACTAATTTGTGTAGGCTGATGAAAAATTACTTTCCACATGAAATTAAATATCCTAGGAGAGAAGATGTTTTGAAAGCTGTGTGGCAAGAAATGTTCATACAGTAATTAATATTCAGGGCAGAAGAGAAGTTGGCTGTTAATTTTCACAAGTGTTTGATGATGGCAGGAGTACTTTAATACAGAAAGCACTTCATAGGTAGAGAAAATAGATAACTATTATCTGTGAACAACAATAGGAGCTATACATCAAGCTGTTGATGGAGCCATCCCATTTTTAAGATTTAGTGAGGCTTGCTTTTAATTTTAGTCTCTACCAAGCCTTCCTGACATGTCACTGCAATGTCTCAGTTTATTGTAGTGTTAAACTGAGCACAGTCTCCCCTCCATAAATAAACACACCCCATTGTTGTGTTGTCTGTGAGTACAAAACCCAGAAGTAATATTTAGGCAATAAACTTCCATAAAATTTGGTTGTCATCTCCTCCATTTTTTTCTGTCTTCTCATTAGCAGACTTATTGACAGAAGATGTCAAATGAAATAGGAACATAAAATTTGTCTTACCAGCTTGCCAGTGGTTCTTGGCACACACTTGCCCCAGGCCAGGCACCTCCAGGTCTTCTGAGCAAATCTGAGCACACCTGAGGTCAAGCATTCTTTGAAAATAAGAGACAGAATGACTTCAGAGCCCTCCCAGAGTCTCACCTGCTCCCCTGAAGGTAAAAATGTGCATCTCTGCCACATGATCTTTGTTAATTTAAATAATAATGCATTCCTTTGGTAGAGGAAGGAAAATTTATAAAGTCTAACTGAGCTATTGGATTTACTTTGGAGAAATAGGTTTAAAAGACTTACATGAAGTTGCCTTTTGATTTTACTGCATCTAAAATACTAATCAGCTAGTTGGTGTCAATGTGGGGTGTTTTCATGCATGTAAAATTTGCATTTGGGGTTTTAATTTTTTTAAAAATCAGACATTTTAAAAATTACCAAATGGCTGCATGAAAGTCAGAGAACACTGTGAGCTGCTCTGTGTGCTTGGACTTGCTTTAATTGCAGTGCCCAGCAAGCAATTCAGGTCTTAATTTTTAGTGGAGGATACTGATACTCGAATTTTATTTAATTGCAAGTCAGCTGTCAAGGGGAAGTGAAAATGCCCTAACAAAATTATAAAATACTAAAAGAGAAACCAGGTTCCAGTGAGTATCTGTGCTGCTCTCCCACACATGTGTGTGTTCTGCCCTGGGTCAGGACCTTTCCATCAGAATGTGATTGAAGTTATGGTTCTGCTCTCCACAGAAGAGGAGAGGTCAGACCATCCTGTGCCTGGTGGGAGCCTTTAGGTCATAAAGCATCCCAGAAATGAGCTGGGAGTGGGATGGGTTGTGTTCTGCATCCCCATTGGACCAGCATTCCTCAGAATGGGGGAAAGAGCCTGGCAGAGTAAATGAAAGGGAGTTCATTGCCCAGGGAGGGGAATTTGTGGATGGAAATGTTTAGAAACCACTGCTAAAAACTGGCATGACTTTGCATCTTTGTCTCCAGACAGATGCTTGCAAGGGCCACAATTAAAAGATAATCCAATTCCTCCAACAACTTTATACCTTCTGCAGGCTGTGTTGGCTCGTCACTCCTGTGTTGGTGAATTGGTCTCTCCTCAACATTGTGCAGTTGTTCTCTTCCATCTTCCTTTCTAAATGCACTGTAGGAATGCTGTGATGGATTCCTGCTCCTTGGGTTGGTGTCTCAGGCATTAAACCTGGCAGCAGTGGAGGATGTGCATCTCCACAGCTCTCCTGAGAACACTGGGGTGGGTTTTCTGCTCAGTCTCCTGTAAATTTGTCTTTAGCTCCTTGTGGAGTGCCTTATACCTGGGTCAGACTGGATCAGCCCAACACAAGTGGCCAGAAAAGGACATTATTCCTTTTGTGTTTTGACTTACTGCTGTGCTTTTCCTGAATCTCTGTTGGGGAAGAGAGAAAGGTGGGAAGAGCCACCCGTACCAAACACTAAAGCTGGGGAGTTCTCACATGAAAAACTTACCTTACAAAAAGAAAAAATCTATTTGAACACAATTAAAGATGATTTTAAAAAATAAATCTAGTGATGGGGAAAGCAGAAAAAGAAAAGACAAAAATTGTTGATATGATTTGCATGTTCTTCAGCAGAAAAATGAAAAGAAAGTTTGGTCTCTAAAATGTTGTGAAGGTGAAAGCCAAATTTGCCTGTGTTGAAGAAACACTCAGTGGCACATGGGATTAAATGAGGATTTATTTTCCTGTGTGTGTGCCCTGCATATGCAAAGTGTTCTGTGCAATCTGGGGGGCCTGGGGAAGATGTGTTTTGGTTCACAAAAACATTAACAGTGTCCTGACAAGTGAGAGACCAGTGGACATCCAGCTCTGTGTCTCTGGAGAGTGGATATTAATGTAAGGAATTAAATCTGGAGTTCTATCAGTTTTTGAGACCTGAACTTTTGAGAAGCTGAATCAAAACCTGGCCTATTCCAGCACCTCTGTGGAAAGCTGATTTCTTTCTTTTGTATTTATTTTTAATCTGCTCTTGAGATGTAGCAATGGGATTTCTACCACTTCCTCAGCTGGTGGTTTGGTTGCTCATCTGTTATTTCCAAGATGTTTGCCAGGATCTGAAATAGTACTCAGAACTGTCCTGTTCTTCCACATCCTTAATTGAAGTTATAGTGACAAATTTCAAAGGTGATCATAAAGGTTCGGGAAAAAAAAAAAAAAAAAAAAGAATATTTTTAAAACAGCTGAGCTACAGCCTTTCTCTAAAGAGGAGAATGAGGAAACATCAGTATTTTATTTGAAGTAATGGAGAGTATCCCTGTTCATGATGGATAAAACACATTTTTTTTTGTTAATGTAAAGATTGCTGTTATTTTAGTATTCATAAAACATGGAAATATTTGCATTTCTCTTGCGATTTTTGGGCCAAACAGCATTTTACAATGACCAAATTATGGCAAAGGTTTTTTTCATTCTTCTCTTGAGAGAAATAAAACCACATTAGGAAAAGCTGCAAGTGTTGCTGGTTCTTCCTAGCCAAGACCTAAAGCATTCAGCCTGGGAGCTCCAGGGATGAACTGGGCTGTAAAATATGGCTACAAACCTGTGCTGTAAAGCACCTTGAAACCAGCACAATTTCCTATTTTTCAAAGCAGTTTTTAGTCCTGTTTGAGCCTGGCCAGAGAAATCCCATCACCACCTGGCAGGTGAGGAGCAAGTTTTGAAACATGGCAACAGGAGAGTTGTGAATTCTGCCACACAAGGATGCTCAGTGTGGATTGAGAAGGAGGTCTAGTCTTGTCTGTGCTCTGGGGAGGTGATATTTGATGAAATTGCATCTGTGCTTCCTCATGTTATTTATATCCAAAGATATTGAGTTTTATGCCTGATACAATCTCTGTGTTATCTCTGGTACATGCAGTCTCCCTCAGGCTTCTCGTGAAAATGAGGCATTTATGATTTCCCTGGAAAATTAGATTTTACCTAAATACATCCACAGTGATTACAAAAAGCACTGCAAAAACCTTCACGTTTAGGGTAGCATGAATATTTCCATCCTAATTCCTTGACTGTGACATTACACCTTTCTGAATTTTTCTTCTGAGGAGAATTTCTTCCCATCCTGATATCTGCCTGAAGAGTAATACATGGCTTTTCAACTTTGAGTAAAGATTGTTCATCTATTTTTGACAGAATGGGAGACAGAAATAGTATTTTTCTTCTTATTAAATAAGCACAAGCAAATAGATCTTGCAGCTCAGGTTATGTCTTTGGTTATACAGAGCACCCTCAGCCACAGCTTGAATACCCTTAGAGTCTTTAATAATTCATAATTCTCTTTAAGGGAACTTTAAGGGATAATTTAGCCCTTAAAGGGTTGAACAGAATTTGTCTGTGTTGAGTCTGGACCAGATGACCCCACTGTGGTCCCTTCCAACCTTACCCATTCCATGATCCTGTGACTCTGTAATAGTTTCTTCTTGCTTTAGACTTTGCAGTTCCTTTAAAGAAGGTTTGCTTATGGCTAAAGAGACAACATAGAGGGTTTTTATCTGTTATTTCAAATCTGACTGCATTTGCCAAAAAACCCCCAAAAACCAAAAAACCACCCAAAACCAAAAGAAAAAAACCAACAAAAAACCAGCTTTTGGGTAGAAATTCAGCAGTTTAGCAACTGCTTTGTATCAAAAAATGGCACCACATGTCCTGTAGCCCACAACATGATCTCAAAGACAGTGGTTTCTATAAAAGCAACCCAGTCTCCTATTTCTGTTGATACTATTCAGCCTCTTTTATCTTTATTAAAGCACCACCTTAGGGGACCACTGAGAGGGGCTTGGTCTTAGACTTTCTTTTGCTAAATGCCATAACAATAAATGCAACAGTTTTCTTGTGGAAAAGAACTGGGGCAGAACTTGGAAAGAGAACAGTACTTAGCTCAGTGCAGGTGATATTTTTAGCAGGAAACCTTTTGGTTTTGATCATTGGCAGGATGCTCAAAATTGACAAAACACTTGGAAGTTACAGGATTCATCTGGATTTGTATTGCTTTGCTCTGTAGGAAAGGGGCCAGCCAGGAGATCTCTTTGTCTCCACAGAAGGAGAAAAAAGCATATTTGGCCAGACAAGATGACTGCTACTGAAACGAAGCCTCTGTGGCAATGTGCTGCTCCTCATGCATTATTTTATTTATCCCTGGAAATGCAAGGGATTCTTACTTCACTTGTAAGTCACCAGCAGAGCATGAAGTCATAAAGAGGGGGGTATTTTGAGTTTTGGCAGCTATGAATGGAGAAGGAAATTGTTTTCCAGATTTATATTATCTGTCATGGTTCCACCTTTCCATTTTTTCCTATTTAACTCTTGTGAAGAAGGACAGCCTTTAAAAATTAATAAGTGCAGTAATGATAAATGCAACAGTGGAGGGGAAGGGAGGGGAGATTAGTTTAAAGGGAGAGTTGGAAATTATACAGAAACATCCTTAAGCAAAAATTTAGAATGTTTTATGAAAACCAGACCTCTGCATCTAAAACCACTTGAAACAGAATATAGAGCCCGAGCAACTGAAAGTTAATTTTAATTTTTAATGATAACATTGCTGAAATTTACCGAGCAAACTTAAGCAAAGCACTTGCTTTTTGACAGCAGAATCAGCTTCATCCTCAGCATGTATTTGAAAACTTCCCTGTGCCTGCTAAGAGAGAGCTGCAGCAATGCTTGTTGCTTGCTTCCACCTGTCCCATTCAATATCAGAGCCTGTTTGAGCTTCATGAAGCAGCTCTAACTTACTCAAAAAAAATCAGCATCTTCCAATTTCATATGGTAAATTATTTAAAGAACCAGGGGAAAAAAGAGCGTTGGAGATGTATGTTGGTGAAGCAGAGGTATGGTACACCAGCCTCTGTGAAATTCAGTAGATTTGCATGCATAACTAGAAATATGTCTAGCAAAGTGTTTTCTAGCACTCTGCATATTTAAAGCAGAGCCTGGTTGCAAATTCTTACATGGAAATGATCACCAGGCTAGTTGGATAGAAGGGGAAAACTGCGTAATGACAGACTGACAGAATGGGTGAGGCTGGAAGGAACCACAGGGGTCACCTGGTGCAACCTCCCTGCTCAGGCAAGGTCATTCCAGGAGATCCTGGACAAGGGGAGTGAAAAGGGAGGTAAGGGAATGTTTTGCACAAATTCACACTGTTTAAAAGAGGTGGGATGATGTGGGATAAAGAGGCTTGGGCCAAATAAAACACTTCCCATTTTGGACACCTGGGAAGGGAGGAGGGAGGTGGTGCAGTGGGTTTTGAGGCTGGGGAGTGGTTTTGGCACTGAGGAGATCCCAGACAGCAAATGTTGCCATTCTGTGGAGGTGGGGAAAGAGCTCCCTGCTGCTCCCACACCTCTGTGCTTTGGTGTGTGATGCGTTTGGGGAGTTTTCTTAGAAATCCATGGTAAGAGTAAACCAGGCAGAGGGGGAGCCTCTAAAGCACGTGGCTGAGTGGAATAAAGGTGCCTTTAATCAGTGTTTGCTTTTCTGTATTGTCCAGTCTGGAGCAGGCATGGAAAGACAAATACAGTGTCAGATTTCTGAGCAAGTCCAAGGTAAAACCAACATGCTGGAGTTGTCACAGCTGTCTGACACAGAGAGGCTTTAAGGTCTGTGCCTCATTTGCAATAATTTGCAAATTTGCTTCATTTCAATATCTTATTTTCACCCAGCAGAGATTGGCTTTTTGTTTGCTCTTCACGTGAATGGGTGTTAAATAACAACAACCTTGTCCTCCTCTCCAAGTCATGGGGAAATGCACACTACTGATGGCAGTTTGATGAGAAGTTCATACATAAGGTTGTTTTCAAGCCCCAGGGATGCAGGGATTCATCAGGCTGTGGTCTGGGTGCAGCACTCAGTTCCTCTTGCTCAGCTCTGTAATGGAGCAGCTCCAGTGGAAATTAGGTGCTCAATTCCAGATCAAAACACGTTATGTGAATCTCCTTGTATTACCAGCGTGGATTAGAGTGGCTTCTTTAATCATATTAGCTAAAACCTGTTAATTGCTTTCTCCTGTTGAATGGTGGTTTGGAGAGAATTTCTACACACCTCATTTTTTGTAAGTGAGACACTGAGGAGCTCCATGCAGAATCCTCAAGGGATACAAAGGCTGTGAACAACTTAGGGTTATCTTTCCCATTTGGTTGAGGAATCCCCATGAACATAGTGCATACCTATTCCTTCATGGGGTCCAAAATAATTCCTTAATGAGGAGCAAGCTAAAACCTATGACTGTAAATCCATTGTTTCATACCATGGAAATGGCTAAGCTGGGTGCTGCTCTGTTGTGCTGCATGTACCAAATTAAATATACTTTTTGACATCAATTGACTTCTCTGAGGTAGTTTTGCCTACTTTGAGCACTTTAGTGGACACCATACAGAGGCAGTGAACCAGCAGTGTTAGAGACTAAGAATTTGACACTGCTTTGGAAGCAGTACAGTTTATTCTTTTCCTAAAAAGCTATGTCATTGGTGTGCCTGGGCAGAGATTTACTCTGTAGCATTTATCACTGTGTAAGCAGGCAAAGGCTGCAGATTTCACTCTTTAGATTAGTGCTTTAGTTATTGCAGAGCAAAGGGAAAAGCTGCCTGAAGCCTGTAATGGAAGCCTTTGCTCCTCTGAAGTGCACCAGCTTGTATTACTTTTGAAACTTGTCCCATTATTGGTAATGGAACCTGCTCCTAAAATCTGTTTCCCCAAATGCTCACCAGAAACAAAGCATCACACAACAAGATTTATAATTATAGAGAGATGTCTCTTCTCCTTTTTGTACTTTGTAGTTTATTTGTGCTTTCTCTGTTACACAGAAACATATGGATGAGAATAAATAGAAAAAAATCACATCATGGGGGAAGGCAGACAGATTAGGAGACACAGCCAAAAGAGAAAAAGTGTGTTTCCACGTATGTCATTTCCATCATTACAACACATCAAGTCGGTTTATAATCTGTCTTCTTGTTTATAAGAGTATCACAGTCTCGGCCAGCAGCTGATGGATTGAAACACAGACTCTGGAGCTGACAGCACTGACAATCTCCCTGCCACAGCCAGGATGGCCCAGCTGCCTTTTTGGGTCATGTCCCAAATGGTGAGCAAAACACAGCGTGGAGCAGTTTGTGGGGAAGGTAACAATATCCAGGAGGTTTTATCTGCTTCCAGGGACAGGATATTCCAGCGTTTCAGGCTTTCAGTTCGATTGTCAGACCAACTTTGCTTTCTGAGGACTTTGCAGAGATTTATGATGAAGGCTGGAGACTGAAAGAAATGGGAGGAGAAGGAAGATAAAGTATTTTTGTAGCCAAGGACTGAAACACCTGCCCAGTACTGAGTTTTCCTGGCAAGCCAGCCCTGGTCAGTACAAGGCTGTGGGAAATTAAAATAGCTCATCATGACTAGCATGAATTTAGAGCTCTCCATCAGTTCTGGTTTAGCTCATAAATATCCTTGAAATTCTTTAAAGATACATACCTTGCATAAAATTGTGCAAATAATAAAATATTGCACATATTTAGAAAAATCTGAGCTTTTTCACGTAATTACTCTGTTTTGCTGAAGGACAGTGAGAACAGAGAGAATTTAGATAGGAGGAGATGAAGCACAGAAGCAAGTTGAATTTTTTCACATCTCTTTTGTTCAATACAGAAACCCTTGTAATATCGATCCCTCACTTTGTATTACTTTAAGTGGTAGAAATGCCCCTTATGAAAATTTAGGAAAGTACTTGAGAAATATCAAGACTTAGCTGCAGGATTATTGTTACCATTGATTGTGATTTAAAGTGACTCATCTGCTTTCCTTTGTGTTAAGGCATGGGATCTCTTAATTCTGTGTACAGATCCACTTCTCAGCTCGCAGCTGCAGAAATCTGTACCCTTTGCCTTAAGAATAGAGAGGTAGCACGAAACACTGAGCACTAGCTGCCAAAATTGTTTCTGCACTGTTGTGTTTCAGACTTGCTTTGTAGAAAATTGTTTCTTTTCACTGTAATTTTGCTGTTACAAAGAGGAGAGATAGTGGCACATCGTGCCAGAGCAAGGCAGTCCATTAGAGATTTCTCTCTTTGATCAGAGGAAAAGCATAACTAATTGCACCTTGTCTTGTCACCCAGTGGATTGAGGCACTTCAGGTTGCAGTGGCCTCTGTCCTTTGGAGATGTGGGATGGCCTGATATTGATCCTTTCACTTCTAACTGAGCAAAACCCCTTCATTAGCAACCTGTAAAATGGAAGGGATAATTGTTACCTAGCCAGGAGGAGTGTTATGAAGTCTAATTAGTGAATGTTTTGGTGCTCATGGGGCCAAAAAAAAAAAAAAAAAAAAAGTACAAATGCTGCATTGATTTTTCTCTTTTAAGGCTGTATTAATCCTGCTATTGTGGAATTGTTCTCAGGACTTTCATGTATGAGATGGATGATCTAAGTGGGCTTGGCAATCCTGAAATAATGTGCGTCTCAATGAATCTCAAGTACAAAGGCTTTTTCTCACAAATGTAAGGAAAATAACACTTCAGGGCCCCTCTCTGCCTTTCAATAGGATGCTCTAAAGGGAAACTATTTTAAATAGAGATGCAAAGCAAATTATAACAGTTCAGTAACAGCCTCATCTCGTTCTGTTTAAGGATGTGAGTAACTTTGCACTTGTGAGTTTTCCTGTAAGTTTGCAAGGTCTGCTCAAGTTAAGTGTGTCCAATACAGACAATGATTCCTGCCTGTCTGACAAGCTTAGATGATTCTGTCTGTTCTGTCTTTGTTGGTTTTGTTTTTGCTTTTTTTAAGTTTCTGTCTTTGTCAGTACTTCAGCACTGCTAGGTAAATCAGGCTTAGCACAGCAAGCCTTCCAGGAGGCTGCATGGACTCTTCTCCCAAGTGGTTTTGGCCTTATAAATATGATCTTTGAAGTACTGTTACATAAAGTATGGGTAAACTTCACAAAAAAACCCCAAACTACAAGTTGTCTGCTGGTAGTAAAACATCTCTGAGCTTGGTGTTCTTGGGGAAGTTGTCTGCTGCTCAGAAGTGCTGCAGCCCCATCTCTGCTGTGCTTCATGCTGAGGTCTCTTAAAAATATCCTTAAGGAGTGCTTTTCCCAGATTGTCATGGGCTGGGAGCAGTTAAAATATATATATATATATAGAGAGAGAGAGAGAGAATGAAATTACAGCCCTGATAACATGAATATTTGAAATAGAAAAATGCATTGCTGCCCAATCCGAGATTCCACGCCTGTATATTTATGGTTAAGAGCATCTCCCCTGTGCCTTCTCTTACTGAAATTAAAAACTTGCAAGGACATCTTGAAGTTTAGTGAGGTGATTATGGTTTGAATTTAATTGTCAGACAAGCCATAATATAGTTATTATTTAATTATATAATTACCTTGCATTGACTTCAGAAACCATTAAGGAAAAAGGAGCGTGTTTAAATATTTGACCATAATTTTGGCAGACTAATCCTTGCCTGGAGCAAGGGCTTCTCTGAGCTGTTCTGTCATTCTAAGATTATGCAAGCTCCTCCTTATTTTTAATTTTTCCCTTGATTAATTCTGCTTTGTTTATGAATTTGTTATTTGCAGCTGACTCCCCAGGATGCTAATTGCTACTGTAAACTACAGATACTGCTGAGCTAATGCATTCTGAAAATATCAGGAAAAGAAAGGATGTACAATTGAAAAATAAACCACTGATTTGTACTTTTCACTTCTTTCCAAAATATATCATAAAAATACCTTATTATTTGCTCTTTTTTTAATCTGAGAAAACGTCCATCTTTTCTCTATTTATATGTATGAAAGATGAGAGTGGATCTGGTAAAAGAAAAGTTTTGGGGTTTTTTATATTTGGTCTTGCATTTGAGGCATTTTATTCTATATTTATTAAGAAGACCTCACATATTGCAGTAAGACTTTTGAGGTTATTTAGAGTATACTATTTAGAAATTAGGTCCTGGACAAAATAATAATCTGAGTGAAAGTAATAGAAAAAATTGGTGGCCTAAAACTTACAAATTCTTTGCATTTTCCTTTCACTGCTGACTTTTTTTTGACTGAAGAGAAAGTGAGATGATCAGTGGAGTGCAGATCAGCTCCAAAAAATACAAGTCAAGGTGCCAGTCTTTTCATCAGGAGAGTTATTCTGTTGGGTATGTGATGCTCTGGATGAAGATCAGAAGAATTTTTGTTGATCTTGCAGACCAAGTCTGACAGCCAGAGAAGTTCCCCGTGCAGAGGTTGGTTTTTGGTGGATTTCTCTGGATGGATACCCAGGTGTTATGAAACTTCCAAATGGCCTGAGGCAAATCAGTTTAATCACTTGGCCTTGAGTTTCTTATCATAACAAATGTAGGCATGTTTGTGTTTCTTGACTGTTACCTTGGGGAGCTCTCCTTCTCTGCCAAAAGTCAGAGAAATTTTCAGTCACACTGGGTTTCTTTCATTATTTCTAATAGGTTTTAGGTGGCATCTCCTTTTCCTGCTTCAGGATGGATTTTGTCTCCCTTCTCCACCTTTCCCCAAAATTTGACTTACCTTTTATCCCACCCTCAAACAGAGCCTTGGCTTCATCCTCTGGGCAATACTGAGATTTTGTTTCCTTCTTTCTTGTGGCTGGACAGTGGGTTGCTGTGTGGCAGTGAGAAGTACTCCGCAGTAGCCTTTTCCCTTCTTCAGTTTTCATTAAATACCTTAATTGACGTGTCTCTGCCTTCAGGCTGCCTTTCCTTATTTGAAAAAACTTCTGCAGAAACTACTGGTAATACTTTCTGTGTCAGATCATCTCAAACATTTAGACTCACTTGTCTTCAATATTTGTCTTTTCTTTATGTGAGCATTGGAGATCTCATTGCTCTTCACAACTCCCAGGTTGGGATCAACCTCTTCTCCCTGTCAACCAGCAACAGGACAAGAGGAAATGGCCTCAAGCTGCACCAAAGGAGATTCAGGTTGGACAGTAGGAAGAGTTTGTTCACTGAAAGGGTGATCAAGCATTGGAAGATTCTGCCCAGGGAGGTGGTGGAGTCACCATCCCTGGAGGTGTTCAAGGAACAGCTGGAAGTGGCATCACTGCTGTGGTTTAGTTGTCATGATGCTGCTTGGTCAAAGTTTGGATTCAATTATCTTGGAGGTCTTTCCCAATCCTAATGGTTCTGTGAATCTGTTGATTAAAGAAAAAAAAAAAAGAAAAGGGTGCTCAGACCAAGTGCAGTGTCCTCCTCCCACCAAGGCTTCTGGGCTCTCCCAGGACTCCTCTTACCCCACAGGTTGAGTGAGTGATGAGATCAACAAGCAAGCAGCTGCAGTTAAAAGCATGGTGTTACTTCCCAGCAGGGAACATAAATCAGCTGTAAAATAGATGGTGATCCTTATAGGAGTTGCTTAGATGGCCGGGACTCTCCCCAGTGGGGATTACAGACTTTAACAATCAGGGCAGAAAAATATTTGCCTGCAGGAGCAGACAGCCCTGGCATGGTAGCATCTGTCAGCTGCTGGAATTTCATTTACAGCCCCAAGAGCTGTGCTGGGACACCTCTTATCAGTGAATTGCTGAAGCAAAGGTGCTAATAGCTCATTATACTGCAAACAGGTGGTTCAGGCTCTTGCTGTTGGAGCTGGAGAGGCTGCAGAAATGTGATGATTCACCAGGCAGGCACTGCTGGCCACTCCAGATTCTCTGTGGTTTCTGCAGGTATCTGAGCAAAGTGCTGTTTGTGATGTTGGTCCAGGAGCTAGGGCTGTGCACTGTGTTTTCATGCTGCTTTTGGGTTGAGACTTTGAATTTTCATTGGGAATTACTAGCATGCTGTAATATCCTGAGGATGAAGCAATTACCTTAATAGATGCTTCTGTCTTATTGTGTGGTCTAGAGTGTGCTACTTGCCATCCCTTTCACAGTGATGCCTTCTGTATAATGGAATATTTACCACCAGCTTCCTGCAGAGTGCTCAAAATTGTGAGAAAGTATTACACTGCTTATTAATGCAGCATAATAATGATAGTATTCTGCTATTCAGAGATTAGAGGCTGACTTAGTTTGTGCAGAGGAAAAAGAATAGTTTTTTAAAATTATTTTTATTTAATCTTGCAGATGGGAAATCTCTGTGGCTTTACATTCATCTCCCTACCTCTGGCTTTTTGTTTAACTTGGGTACAAATGGGCTGATTTCTAGACCCTTGATTGCTGATACTTCATTTTTCTGATAACTGGGTTCTTGTGGCCCTTGTCCTCCTCTCTGACACCACACAGTATTTTGAACTTCAAGCCCAATACAGAAATGTGAAGTTTGCCAGTCCTGAAATCAAAGCTAAACATTAAATCAGGATGTGCCCAGTAACTATTTAACTTGATTAGCATTTTGACTGCATTGGAAACCTGAGAAGTGCTTGATAGATGCAATATAAAGCTTTGCAGTGGCAGCAAAAGATATTACTTGTTTAATGTCAGCACTAAATAATGTAATACTGTTGTCAAATGTCAATTTTCATTGCTGTTTTCAGTGCAGCTTGATTTCTGGAAAATTAACCCACCGCAGTTTCAGAAATTGTTTCAGCTTTTCCTTGAAAAAGTAATCTTTAGAGGGAGTATTCTGAAGAAGAAAGTCTTCTTCACTCCAGACACCAAGTTTTGAAATTCTTAGAATTTATTTATTTATTAAGGTCAACAGGGAGGGAAGAAATCTGAGGCTTTCAGATTTTAGGTTATAATTTTGAAAATCTTGTGATCTGAGTCTGTTCCATAGGAAAGAGCTGCAGCTCCCTGCTTTGCATCATTAATGAAGTATCAGACTTCTCATATAAATAATATCCTGGCTTAATTAGAAAGTATTTAACTAAATATTTAAATCAGAGCAAATGTAGGGAAAAATAACATCCTGATTTAATTAGAAAGCAGTTAAGAATCACTGCAAATCTGAGAGGTGAAGGAAGTATGGGAAAGTATGGACTCAGGAAAATATCAGCTCCTTGAGAGTGGCTGTCAGGAAAAAGATTCACAGAATGATTTGGGTTGGAAGGGACCATAAAGATTATCCAATTCCACCCACCTGCCATGGGCAGGGACACCTTCCACTATCCCAGGTTGCTCCAAGCTCCATCCAGCCTGGCTTTGAACACTTCCAGGGATGGGGCAGCCACAGCTTCTCTGGGCAACCTGTGCTCACAGTAAATAGTTTCTTCCCAATACTTTGCCTTCTTTGCCTTCACTGCCAAAAGCCTCTGTCTTTGTATGGACACATCAAGTACCTACAATTGATTTTGTTTGAAATTAAACCCTAACACTGTCTCCTTGGGTGACAGCCTTCCTTAAATATGTTTGTGTACATACATTACAAATACTTCTTCAGCATATTTTATGCTGACACAATTTAATGGCTTTCTTTCAAAGTACAAGAGAGTATTAGCCTACTAAATTGCATTACTCCTTGGGAATTCCCTTTGGTAGTTTTTCTTAGTCATTAAAAATGCCACAGTAGTCTAAAGCTGCATTTTGCTTAAAAAGAGCCTTTATTCTGTAAAGTGGGGCACAGGATCCTCAGCTGTGATGTGACCACATCAGCTTCTGCAGATGGAAGGAAAATTTCAGTTTCTTTTATTCAAGACACTTTCAAGGTGAGGCCATGGTTTGTGTGGTTATAAATCTCAGCAATGAGGTTCTTGGTCTGCTTTTCTTTGATGCATCATCAGAACACGTTGGTGATGAGAAACCCAAAGCCAGTTTGCTGCTGGAGTCAATATGTGGCTCTGGGATTTCTGAAAATGACACTGCAAGAGTGTTAGGTCAGGAAAGCTAAGACTGAATGGCAAAGTCAAATCCCTGAGGAGTCAGGAAATTGAGAAATTGAGGCTTCTTCTCTGACTTTGAATCTTGATGGACATTGAAGCTTTTCCTAGGCTCAAAATACAGACCTGGCACCTACCCTGGCTTCATTTTAATTCCTAATATTTTACACGTGAACACATTTTGGTTGAGGAGTCCTTACTTTCCTTTCATTGTCTTAGATGTGCAGTTTATGGGGAAAACCACATTTATGTGAAGCTGGCAGGACTCCTGGGCTTCCTTTCCTGAGACTCACTGTGTGTGTGTGGGGAAGCACCTGAGAGAGGTTTGGCCATGCCTGACATCCATCCTGCTTTATTCCCATTCCTGCCTTGCTGGGACCTTGTGTCCTTTTTCTTCCTGGAATGGACACACAGCAGCTAAGGTCCTTCAGAGAGCCTCAGATGATAAAGCTTTTTACAGCTTTTTGCTTCCCTGTGTGTACATGAACAATTGTTCTATTTATCTGTTCTGTGAAAGCACTTGGTGCCTCTGCTAATTGTTCTTAGCCCTCCCAAAGTTTTCTTCACACACTCCCTTCTGCCTGAGCTTGTGGAAGGGAGAGGAGGAAAGCAAGCAAACTGAGGATTCCTGCTGACTTGCATGGCAACAGCGATCTCTTTCCAGTTCAGAATTTATCAATTCTGTGGCTGTGTGAATCAATTTATCTGCAGCATGCTGTCAACTTATTATTAAGAAAGTGAAAATGAGTGCTAGATAATCACTGAGAACAGCTTGGAGCAGGCTTGGTAGTCACAGAAATAAAATTATGGAAGAAATGTTCTCTTGATCCAATGCCTTGGGATGCACTAATGGGCCAACTGACCACACCATGAAGTTGCTTGCAGTCACTGCTAGGATACTTTTCTCCAGTTTTGAATGAAGGATTCTGTGGGTTTAAGTGAATTTTGGGAGAATATTTTGATTTACATCTCTGATCAGCTTAGGGTTGAGTGTTAGGCTACACATTTGAAGCAAAAAGTAGGAACCCAAGAACCATTGGGGCCAGAAAGGGATCCAAGGCTCCCAACAACCTGTGTAATTTTAAAAAAACTTAGAGGAAAAGAACTTTACTTTATACCTTAAATAGTTATGGTCTCTGTCTATTGCTATAAGGAAGATAAACATAACAAAGAATGGTACATGGGCACTACAAAGACATAAACAACAGCTGAAGGAAGACTAGTAATTTTGGAGATTCACGTAGGAAAATGTTTTGGAGCTGCTGTTACCAGGACATTACCATTCTTGATTGAAAAATACATATATTTTAGTAGGTGCCAGAACGTTTCCCAGTTGTCCCTAGATAGTACATTAAAATTCATTTTGTAACTGTCATTATCTCTGTAGAAACTTCTTTGAAATCCTGTAGTTTAGGAATAGAAACTTGGTGGATCTGTACAAAATCTCTTGTAGGGATGCTAACTATTCACATTCAGGTGATTCAGACCTTTTGTTAATAAGTGGGAGAACCTGGAAGGCAAATTAATGAGAATGACACAGCAGAGGAAAATCAGCCTTTTGCAGCATGTAGAAAAAAACCTCAAAAAACCCTCAATGTTTTCTACAATGTGAAGTTATGCAGTGTGTGGATTCTGTGCTTCTTCTAAAATATAATAGTAATTGTAATACAGTGTCTGTGAGTAAGTTGGTCTAGTCGAAGCTGTCCTGCCCATGGAAGGGTGGCTGGAACAGGATGGTCTGGGAGGTCTCCAACCCAAACTGTTCTATCATCTGAAATAATAATGGCACAGAGAAATGGTTCATTGTGTTGGTAATTCACCAGAAACTGACAGAAAACCTCTGAGGAGGTATCAACGGCAACAAGTGAAATATCTTCAAAGATTGGGTAATGAGCATTAAGACAAACTTGAAGTAAAATTTGAAACAGCAAAAACGTGTGATTAATTCTTGAATAGGATTGTATTAGTTTTGCTTGAAAAGGATCTTATTACCAGAAGGAAACTGCGTATTAGCCTCTTTTCCCCTATTTTTTACTTAGGTACAAAAGGATGTTTTACATTTAAATACTAGAAATAGAGAATTGTTCCATGTCCTGACACTACAGGAGCTTGTTCAGCCAGTGCCAAAGGTGCAGCATCATAAATGGGGACACAGAGGTGCCCTCTGACTTGATCAGTGTTTGGTACCAATGTTTTCAAGAGAACACCCCACTGAGACTGGTGCAGACCTCCTGTGTTTGAATCAGCATCTTTTCTGATCAATTAAAAATACTGTACTGTAAATGCAGTGTAAAATGATATATGTCTCTGGTACTAGGTGCTGTGTGCTTGTGAGATGTTGGGCAGAGTTTATGCTGTGATGATCCATTAAAAAATCCTTCAGATTGAAGCCAGCCTATCCATTTGGTTAAGGCTTCTTTACTAGCTTAAAGTCCACGTGTTTTCCCCTGTTTTGTTCATGTTTGATGCTACAGAGAGCTTTAGGAAACAGCTCTGCTAACCAAAACCAAAGTGTAACATTAAAAAGAATAAAACAACTGTTGAGATTATTGAGGCTACCAGACAAACAATCTAGCAGGGAATGTTTGCTGATATCTAGGAAACAGCCAAAAAGACCTCCAAAATACTGCTGAGATAAATCCAATATTTGGGGTTTTTTTTAAACTAGAAGAGGTTGAAAGTCCAAGAGGCATATGATTAAAAAGTGATGGACGTGAAGCTCTCTAATACCTTCATGGCTGGAATGTAACATATGAGATTAAATTTCAACAGTAAAGAGCAGATAGAAAAATATTTAACTGTCTTTCCATGTTGATACCAGGCTGCATAGGCTATCCTTCAACACCTGAAAAAAAGCAGGTTGGTTAAAATATGGTGATGGTTTGAAAAACTTAATTTTTTTCTGTTTTGTCAGAGTGAGTCACGGTAGTTGAGACTACGCTTGGTTTGCTCTAAGTATTAAATACTTAGAAATAATTAATACTTGGCAATGCTTGTAGCTTGCATTACACTGAGCTGGTAAATTGATTTATAGTTTAGAGAATTTTGGTATAAAATAGTATGAAATCAAAAGGTTTTTTTACCCACTGGTAGGGTCTTGTTTCTGCTGTGCTAGCTATGCCAGACTAGTTTGGAAGTTCAATTCCTGGACTCCTTTCAGCTAATTTTTCTTTTGACAGTTTCAGGATTTTATGTGCATCTTTAGGAATTAATGAACATGCTTTGGCTTTATTTGAGATGTTGTTTAGGACAGTGAGTTAAAATGTGCTGCAACTGAAGTGCCCTTAAATCTTCTATTATTCTATAGTGGCTTAAATAAACCTGTATATTTAGCTTGTACTTTAACATTGTTTTGGATACAAGTCCTTTCCTGAATTTTTAATTTTAAGATCTGACTTTTTAGAGTGTGGTTCTATCTGAGCACCCCCTGTTTGGGGGTTTTTTTGGCTGACAGCACTCTCCTAAATTAGGGAGGAACTTTTATCTCTGCTGTGCAGCTGAGAAACAAGAAGAGAGAATTCATGGCATGCCTCAAGGTGTGCAGGAGCACTGTGGCAGAGCAGGGAAAGAAGCCTGGCTCTCCCAAGTCCTTCACTACAGCAATATGACTAAATCTTGCAGTTGTGAACTGTCTCCTTGATTTGTTTCTTTTCATGCAGCCTTTCAGTCCCCCTTGGACCGAGGAGTGAGAACTCATTTTAGGTATGAACATTTCCTCTGACTCTGATTAGGACCAGAGAGAAAGTGTTCAGTGAGTATGAACAATTGCAGCCAGCACTTGCAACTACTTCTTGTCTTAATGCTGGGAAAAAAATGAGCCAGGGCTGACTAGTATTGCCTTTTATTAGGCTTTATAATCCCCATTGAACTCAATGTCTGAGTTCCCTGGGCTAGCATTTGTTATCCCAACTCTGGGCTAAACCATCCTTCTTCTCCAATTATAGGCCTTGGCATCAGTGGTTTTTATAAATCTTCTTCTTCAAAAATTTTTTTCCCCATGGATAAGATTGGGATATTGAATGACTACCTTTCTGTAAGCTAATCTAATAATGCAATGATTTTCAGACTCTTAGGTACAAAACGAGAGAAAAGCCTCTTTAGACTTCCTGCTTAATAAGATTTACAGTGTTTTTTATTATCCACAAACTTAGTTTCATTCCTTCATTCAGCTTGGAGTATGTTCACTTCACAGTTTGGCTTCTTAAATTGATGCCTGGTTCTTTTTCCAGCAATTTTTCATCTCTTTTAATTGGCCACTCTTGTCACATTTTGCTCCTCCACTTCAGCACCAGCTGCTGCTGCCAGAGCTCATCTGTTAACCTCCATTGATCCCCACCTTTGTCTCCTTCAGCCTTCCCATTCCATCCTGCAGCTCTGCTCTCTGCTGGCAGCACAAAACTCACAGGGCTCGTCCTACTCTTCTTCATGTGCACAGATACCTGAGAAAGAAATGCCTTATTTCATTCAGTTTGCCTTGTTCAGGTGAAAATACCTTAAAAAAAAAGTGAGCAAGGTCCAGCAGTGTCTTCTTTCAAATAAAGCTCTGATCTTTTTGCAACTTTTAGGATATCAGATGTTGAAATTATAGCTTTAAGAGCAACATTAAATTCTGTGATATTCATGTTCTCTGTCCTGTGAGATATATCTGCAGGAAAAATGTCACGTATGTAAGCTTAATTTTCAATTGTATAACTAAAATGACATAACTTGCTGACACACATTTTTACTATGTAACTTCTCATATGTAAAAACATATTTTTTAAAACTAGATCCTAATTATATCAATAATGGCCAACACACACCTACTCCACTTTTCCTCATGTAGGTGGTTGTTAGTGCTTTGTAGCAGAAAGACTGTGGTCTGTTTACATCTATTTTTTGTATTTCCTCCTTTTTAAAATAATTCTGTAGACTTTACTTCTGTTTGTCTTGCCTTACACTGACTTAACTGCATTGACTTCAAGAGAGTTAACCATAATCTTCATTTACGTAGGAGGTAGATTGTGCACATTTAGCTAATTCTCTAGGTGTCTGGGCTCAAAATGTAGTGTAATGGATCTTAGTCACTGCTCTGTTTTCATGCAAACTGTTAAAACAACACTTTATTTGCAGAATTTCTCAAAGCAATGGAAAATAAAGACATTCAAGAGCATGCTTTTGGCTACAGAGATGCAAATCTAAAATGTGCTGATTTCACAGTGGATGGTCCTGGAAGAAAGAAAGCAACTTTAGTGTGGTCAAGGACACTCCAAAATAGCCATGGTTAACAAAACCAAACACTTCCAGCTGTGATTCCTTGCTGGGTATTTTTAAAATATTTTTTTAATGCAGCCTTTTCTGGTTTTCTTTTCCCTGTGAAGCTGACGTGGTTAGGAAGCAGCAGAGTGTTGGTAATAGGTAAGATAAACCAGAGCACTTTATCACTCTAATTTTAACACCAAACATAAAAGAAACCTGTAAGTAGTGCAAAATCTTTAGCCAGAAGGATGTAAACATAACCTGGTGATGAGACAGCTACGAGCTGATGGGTTCAGAGGGCAAATGCTGTGCTGGGTGTCTCTGTGCAGAGTAGATGAGACCATCTTCAGAAGGTTGGAAGAAGCCTCACCTGGACAGGCACTGGTCCTCATTGGGGACCTTAACCACCCCAAAAACTGCTGGAGGGACATCAGAGCAGGACAAAAGCAGTTCAGGAGGTTTCTGGAGTACATTGCCTGCAGACACAGGTGGTTGAGGAGCTGCATGATCTGCCTGGGTCTGACCCTTTAAATAACCAAGAACTGGTCAGGGGTGGGAAGGTCAAGGGAAGCCTTGGCTGCAGTGACCATGGGATGGTGGAGTTCAGGATCCTGAGGAGATGAGAAAAATAGTAGTTTTGCTCCCCTGGATCTCCATAGAGCAGTTTTTGACACAGTTTCCCATAATATTCGCACAGACAAACTGGACTGCAGAACTGGGCAGTGAGGTGGACTGGGATGTAGGGTCTGACAACCTGTAGGGTCTGACAAACTGGAGTTCACACAACAAAGCTTCAGAAAGCCTAATGGTCCTTTCTTTCCCATGTGTGTTCCTGAGTTCTGCTCACTGTCCAAGAAGAAACTGGGAGAAAGATTTCCATGTTAACTTGTTCAGCCCTGCCCACTGCTGAGTTGCTCCCAGAAATTCTTCAGAGTTGCATGGGGAACTATAACTTCACACAATATAATTTTATTTGGAAAAGGAAAATGAAGGAAACAGCTGGTAGTGAAATCTCTTGGTCCGCAGACCAGCCTGCACTGAGACCCACTGAGTGTAGTTATTTAAAATGACATCAACCAGTTTAGGAAGCACAGCACAGAAATGGAATAAGAGGATGCACCTCCAGTTTCACTGAGCAGGGGCAGCAGCAGTGCCTTCAGGCCCATGCTCTGCTCACTGGAGCTCCAGACTGATTTTGCCTTCTGCTTCCTGCATGATACAAAGATTAATATACTGCTTTTTACATCTGAGGGATGACATCTTTGTGTTGTAGCACCAGTTCAGACATTCCCATCCCTGCTTCCTCATCACCTTTGTCTTCAGACTGCTCTGCCTTACCTCCCATTTGTTTTCTGATGCTGCCTTCTTTCTCAGTTGGTAATGAATATTTTTATGTTCCTCGATTTGTTGTGAGGAAGTCTGGATGAGGCCCTTGCCATTCCATTCTTACACTGCCATATGAGCAAATCATCCATCATTCCCTGTTTCCAGGTTTTGTCTCTGCTCCACAGGCATTGTTGAATTGAGACAGCTTTCTGGGGAAACCAGGCTGCCAAATGAGTAAATAGGGTAGAGGGTGAGCAGTCAATCAGTTTTATGAAAAGTTCTGAGTCCAAGAAGATGGAAAAACTCCTAGTTCTTGCAGACCTCTTAACTGGATCTCTCCTCCCTTTTACATTCAAAACAAGCTAATATGGACTTGATGTCTCTTTATAAAGCATTATATACTAGAAGATCTTTGGAAATTATTCCCTTCTTTTGTAGAGATCTCTGCTAATGGCTATTTTGATCCAGTAAAATCAGATCCCTGCCTGACACTTCCTGCTTTTCCAAAAACAACTCAGATATCATCTGTTTTATATCTGTTATATCTAAAAAAGCTGTAATTTATACTTGTGGTTTAGACTTACTGCTTTGTCTCTGTCTTCTCTGTCTTCATGGACATCTTTATGAGGATGAGTTACCCCAGACTCCTGCCCTGCCCTGTTGCTCCTCTCCAGAAGGTGACTGAGGAGCAGGAACATATTCAAAACATGAGGGATTGGATCTCTGTCTCAGGGGAAGGGCTTGTTCCTCTCATTCCCTGATTTACCAACCCGCCCTGCTCTTGTCATTCCCCGCTTGGGTCCCTTCAGTCATTCCTTGAGCTGCAGTTATTTGCATTCACCCTTCACATCCTCCACTCCTGATCCTCCCACCCAGACATCCCAGCTTTGCCCTTCACAGCTGCTGAGTGCACTTTCTGTCAGACTCTCTTCCCCAGTTTTGACAAGACTTTCTCTCTCATATTCCATTCTAAGCCCCGGCTTATTGCTGCCTTTCCCTTCTTTCCCACTCACCACTGCAGATGGATATCCATGACTCCATGGGGTTTATAAACATCTTCAGGGAGAAGGTGCCATTCAGCCTGATTTCCTCCTTGTTCTGGGAGCTTATCTGGCACTCCTGGCTAATCCCTTGTGCTCAGCAGCTTGGGTTTGGCTGGAGAAAGGCACTAATCTTCATTTGAAGAGGTCAGGATAGGACTAATCCTCCTGTTCTCTGCCTAGTTTTAACTTCTCCTGCTCCAGCTTCCAGACCTTACTTCTAGTAACAGGTTTCCCAACTAGAGTCCTTCGTTGCTGTTGATTTTCTCTCCATACAGATATTTACATACTAATCAAGTAATTTTTTCAATCTTTCTGATAAGCTAAATAGATTAAGCTTTTAAAGTCTGTTACTGAAAAATATTTTTTCCAACCTTCAGTTATTTCCCCCCTCTTTTCTGCCTCGTTGCTATTCTACATTCTGTTGTGACAGCAGAACAGCATTCTGGTTTTAGGGTTAATATTGCCAATGGCAAATACAAAAGTAAATTATTTCTTTTTGCTTGTTGCCTGTTTATGCATTGCACATTTTTTTAAATGCAGTGTGGCATTAGAAACAAGAGTTACCTATTTCATAGAATGATAAAATGGTTCGGATTGGATGGGTTCTTAAAGATCCTCTCACTTCACCCCTCTGCCTTGGGCAGGGACACCTTCCACTATCCCAGGTTGCTCCAAGCCCCATCTAACCTGGCCTTGCACACTTCCAGGGATGGGCCAATAAACACAATTCTGTAATGTAAGGGGTTACTATATCTAATACTTACAAAAAGCTGAATAAACTTTATCATAAACTTTCCTAGGTGCAACTAAATGCATATCAGAGTAGGAACAAAGACTCAGACTTGCTCTCCCACTTTCCTCTTAGTTTCCTAACTTCTGTTTTACCAGGAAGAGAGGAAAAGTCGATTACTTGCTGTATAAATTCTCTTGTCAAAATTTTTATGAATTAGGGCTAGAAGTGAATAATGAATCTTTCTCCAGCTTTCCCCTCTCCTGTCTCATACATATATATTCACACTCAGAAATAGCATACTCTTTATGCAAAGGTTCCTCTCTTTTCAAATAAAACCAATGCATTTTTTTTTAACATGTCATAAGCCGTGGATAACTTGATTACCTCATGCTCCTAAATTCAGCTGTTAATTATTTATTTGGAAATGTTGGGTGGGCTGCCACAATTAGCCTTGACATATTAAATAAATAGTTTTTTACGGTAATTGGGGGTTGATGCCATGCTGCTTAGAATAGGCTCCAGTATTTCGTTCCTGTCTTGGAGCTAACTGCAGTTTTTAATTTCATGAAACACTTTAGGAGACCTTAAGAAAAAATAATCACATTACAAGTGAGAAGTGTTGAGTAAATTTCTATTACAAAAAACGCACCAGTTATAAATTTAGCCCTTAACTGATGGCATTACAAAGGGCTGAGATGGAAAACAAACAGTGGGAAACCCAATAATCTGTAATCTCAGGAGTCTGCATGCTCTGCTTGCCAGGCTGTGCTCAGGCTCTTGAAAAGGGTAGAAGCTTCCAGTGGCAAGACAAAATAACCTTCCAGTCCTCTCTGCCCATGGTGGAAAGGTGTCCAGTTGAGGAAACAAAAGGTAGGCGATGCCCTTTCAGTTCTAATTTACTTTTGTGCTCTTGGCCAAAGGGTTTTCCTGTGCTGCTGCTTCCAAAGCAGCAGGGCAGAGCTTTGATTCTCCAGGTTTTCTTCCTGCCAGGCTGAACTCTTTCCATGGACAAGCTGCCCTCTCTGTTTTATCCTGTCTGTTGTTTGCATTCAGCTCGAGGCAGGTGACTGGGGCTTCTCCCATCCCAGTCAAGTGGATGGAAAAAACCCCAGATTTGGCTGCTCTGGGCTGGGCAGGGGAAAAGATTTGGCTCTGCAAAATCTCCTGCCTGACTGGAAGATGTCCAAGCTGAAAGATTCCTTCTCACCTCACTCTGGTCTCCTGTCAGAACGAGGGAGCAGCAGGATTTGGGTTTGTATAGCAAATCTACACACCCAGGAGCTCATTTGGAATTCCTTATGCTGTGCCTCTCCTTCCATTGCCATGCAGGGAGTCTGTACCCTGAAGGATGCAAAAGGAGGATAAAAAGGGCACTTTGAGAGCTTTACTGCATCTCAGGCTTTTGTACTTCCAGTAGAGTAAGGCATTATTGATATATTTTAGTTGACATGTTTCTCAGGGAGTTTCTGCCCTCCTGTTCTTCTCATTTCCCTGGATTACCTCAGCTTCAGAGGCTGCTTCCTTTGAATTTGGGTATGAATTTGTAACATGAGTGTTGTCCATCATGGTGGGCCCTTTCAGCAGCATGTTGGGGTCCAAGTTTCAGACATGGTTGTGGATTATTCACCATTTCATAGAACAGTTTTGTCTTTGGAAGTTCTCCAAACTCCCCATCTCTAGGGAGCTTCTGGTTGTTCTGTGTGGACATTACTTGGGCAATTGGCCTCAAGCTTCTGAAAAATACTGAGATCTAGTTAAAAGTCCCAGAACAATCCATTTTATACTGAAGGTCTGTAAGGTATTGAGAGTTGATGATATTTCTACTCTTTTCTGCTTGCAGGAAGATGCCTTTCAAAGGCTGCCTTGAGGGAAATGGTGCTCTCTGCTCCCAGTGCTGGAGGTTTGATGGGTGCACATTTCCAAATTAAGGACTTTTTTATGCACAGGAGTTCTGTGTTTCAGCAGGCTCAGAGACCTGTTCATTACCATCCCTCAGTAGCTGACATTAAAGAGGCATTTTTGGCCCTGTCTTCCTCTCCTTACTAATCAGAATTCTGTTTCATTTTGCAAAATATGTAGTAATTTCTCTGTACAGCTAAAGCCTCTGACCTTGCTGTCTTTAAATCCAATATAACTATATTCTGAGAGGTTGAGATACAGATTTTTTCCCTGATACCTCTACAGTTCCTCTGCTATGCTGTCTGTTAAACTTCTTATCTTCATCAGAACCTTCTTCAAGAAACAGTAGCCAAAAGCAAATTCTATAAAGAGCATGTAGATTTTGGGGTGGTGTTTTGTGGATGGGCATGGGGAACTACGTGGTAGAGTATCTAATATAAAATAAAGAAATTATATAAATTCTTATTGGAGGATGAAATAACTTCTGCGTTTCCAGGAAGCTCCCAGTTTTCTTTTTTTCATTGTCCTGAAGAGGTAAGAGGTTTTGAA
Organism: Entomyzon cyanotis; assembly: GCA_024500445.1. Lineage (NCBI taxonomy): Eukaryota > Metazoa > Chordata > Aves > Passeriformes > Meliphagidae > Entomyzon > Entomyzon cyanotis. The sequence continues at coordinate 5,061,535 of JAKEPQ010001004.1, forward strand.
GGAGAAGCTATGGAAATGTGTGGGATGTTGGAAACTGTGATAGACTTTGCTGCTTTTTCTACCCTTTTTCTACCCTTTTTGAGGGATAATGACTGCCCTGGAAGGATTCCTCTTCCTGTAAATCCCTGCTGCACCAGTGATTTGTGATGGCATTTCTGTTGCTTAGTCAGTGGAGGGAACAAGAAGAATCCTGCTTTTTTTTTCCTCTTTAGAACTTGCAGTCAATTATTGGTGCTTCTTGCATTGAGTTGTTTCTCATTCTCTGCTCCCTTCACATACTGAACTGACCTTTTCAAGGGGATGAACTTCTTATGAGAGAAACTTGTGAACTGACTGACAGATTGTTGTTGTCTAACACTGAAGGAGATAAGGCTTTTTAGCCTTTATCTGTTCCTTTAGGCATCTGTATAAATTCAGACAGTGGTGTTTGATGTCATGATTGGTTGAATTTTAATAGAAGTTTGAATTGAATGCTAATAAGACTTCTGTAGTGGGAAATAAAGACAATTACATTGTTCAGGAAGCTAAAGTCATCTCTCCATTCACCCAGGGGATGAACTAACTTCTGCCCAGTACTCTGGGAATTTGTTCCCTTCCTAAATAAATCAGTTATGTACTTACTTGTTTCTCTCTTTGAATATTCTCCTATCTCTATCTGAACTTTGTTAAAATACATAGTGGAAAAGTATCTACTTAATAAACATTACTTGTGTGTAGTCCTGTGCTAGCAGAATTATGAGCTGCAGTGCAATAATAATATACTGCAAGTCTGATAGAACATATTTTGGGTGTTTTTTTGGTGTTGCTGTTATTGTAGAACTCCCAGACTTACTGCAGCAGACATGGCATGCATGTGTAACAGAGGAGATACAGTAAATTTATCATCTAAACACCAAAAAAGAGACTCCAGCTGTTGACAGTAAAGAATACAGGGAGATGACAAAGACGAGCATAATCTGCTTTTCTTCAGAGTACACATGGCCTGGCACGGGCACTTGGGTGAGACATCTCTGAAACTGCTGCTGTGAACAGGGACAGCTGTCACAGGAAAGGTTTGCAAGATTGTTTCGTTGAAATGCAAGGAGGAGCTGGAATATGAATGAATTTCATGAAAAGATGATATAATCTGTCTGCAGCGTCTCACATCTATTATCTTTGCACTTCTCTGTAAACACTTGGGAATGGATTTTCCAGTGGGCAAATGAAAACCCTGCTGTGACATCTTGTGCTCCTGACAAACTCCTGTCTCCCTGTGTGATGGTTTGGTGCTGTCACTGAGGGGATAAGGTTGGATTGTTTGGATTATATGGAATAAACAGAGGCTGCTTTGATGTTGGTCTGCTTTTGCTGGAGTGTGACTGCATTGGTTGGCTTTAAGAGCATGTCTGAGAGGAAAGTAATCAAAAACTGAGAGCAGCAAAAATTAATGAAGGCAGAAGAAAATGCTGTGCCTGTGACTATCCGGGGGGAAAGACAGAAACTAAAATGCAGCATGTTAATGAGGACTGCAGCAATCTTCTTTATTCGCTTCTGAGCTGGGCTCTGCAAACTTTTGTGCATTCTGGCATTCTGAACGTAACTCCAATAATTTAAATGCGTTTTTGGGTATTCCCAGGTAGAAAGAATGAGATGTTCTTTTTCATCATAAAATTATCTTTTCTTTCTTTTTTAAAATAAATTTAGGGTACCACTTTGGGGTAAGGAAAGCAAATTTTTTACTGTAAATGATGAGAGCCTATCTTGCATGTACAGCTAGATCCTCCAGTGTGTTGCATTTCCCTTGATAAACCAAATTTTAATCTGTAAGTCACAAATTATAAAAACAAATGAGATTTTTTCTTTCTTCAGGTATGCCCTAATATTAAGTTTCCTGATTCTGATAGAGCATTGGTCCTTTGGGGAGAGGAGAGGTCATTAATATGTTGCTGAGAGCTTTCTAAAAACTCAGGTTTCACTTCTCTGGCCTCGTGGCCTGGTGAGGTGTATTTGTGTATTTGTGTGGCAATCAGTGTTTGATGGGGAGGATTGCCAAAGTCAAGCTGACACTTAGAAATTGGGTAGGGTCTGCTTGTGCTTCCAAAATCTGTACAATGAACAGAAATGATGAAAAAAAATCACTTGAGGTTGCTCAAGAGCATAGCCAATTTTTTTCAGGGTGGCATTGCACATACTGAAATACATCTTCTGTGATGAAAGCCCGATTTGCTGTAGGAACACATTGTTTTTCAGAGACTCAGTTTCATGGATCACTTTTATGGCTTTCCACTTCTGTCCTTCCTCCATAGTCTAAACAGTGAGTTGTTCTATCCACAGGCAGTTTGTGCTGCTTCCTCAGGGTCCCCATTCTGGGGATTGCTTCTTACAAGGTTTTATGCTGCACTAAAAATGAAAATGATATAAACTGTCCAGATGGGACTTTGAAGATAGGGACTGTGGAGATGTTCAATGTGGTTTCTGATAGTCCTGCAGCATTGTAAGGGAATTACACTTTTTTTATGCTTCCTTTAATAGAATCACAGGATGGTTGGGGTTGGGAGGCACCTTAAAGCTCATCTCATTCTGATTCCCTGCCATAGGCAGGGACTTCTTCCACCAGGCAAGGATGTTCAAAGCCCCATCCAGCCTGGCCTTGAACATCTGCTGAGGTGATGCTGGAGTTGTGTGTGAGAAGAGTTTCTGTGATGGTTCACACTGAACTGCGTGGAAACATCTCAATCTTTTCATGCTGGGACCTAGACTTGTTTGATAGTGATTTTAATTTGGTGATTTAAAGGTCCAGGTCCTTGTATTGTCATTACAAATCCTTCAGATGTCCAACTCTGCTCCAACAATGTCTGTGCACATCTAAGTTTTAGATGGAGTCTTCAAATGTCACCTTTTAAAATGCTTTCTGACTAAAAAACTTAAAATCTCATGATTATCATGAAGTTCTATGCTATATTTCTCAGTAGTCAGGATGCAAAAAGCAAGGGAACTGTGGTGCACTTCAAGAGGACCCTGGCTTAGGTTTTGGGGGACCAGAACACCTCTGTCCCTCAGCCAGCACATAACTCAAGATGTACATCCAAACACTAGGCATGTAGGTGAGATAATTCACTTTTTAGGTGCAGGATGTCATTCCCATCAAAATACAATGCAGCAGTAAAATCTAGTAAAGGAGCTCTTCGGTCCCAGAGAGCAAACCTGAGCCTTATGTTTTCCTAGAAACCTAACTCTCTAACTCTTCAAAAGCCATTTAATTTACATTAGATAATTTCTTAGTCCAAGCAAATGTCTCTTTGTATCAATAGTATATTCTCCTGAGTGCTAAAAGTTTTTCTTTTACTTGCCAGTACATCAGTACAAGGATAATAGCAAAAAATGAAGATTTAATTAATTGTGTGCCAGAGCATACATTGAAAACCCTAAAATAAATCTGTAGCCTAAGTTCAGACTATTGAAAGTTGTAATTTATACTATTGAAAGTATAAAATCACGTAGGTGGGGAGAGCTGTAATTTGAAAGCTGAAGATATTTTAATTTTCAAAAGGATATATCGGTTCAGTGACAATGCTAACATAAAGGTGTTAAGATATATAGAATGTGCATTTTGCTCAAGGGGATAATGCATCTCATGGATTTAAATGTCTTTGGATGAGCTATCCTCAGCATTTATAAACACTTGAGCAGTAACTCATAAATAGAGTAATATTTATTGAAATAGATAGTAAATTTCTTTTTCAGCGATTATCACTGCATCTCTGTTCCATTAGGTGACAAGCTGTCCTGGGCAGTTCCTGTCAGAAGCTGCATTCTTCCACCTCTTATTGCAGTGCTGATTTAGAGGAGAGTGAAATAATCTTTTACAAGTGTGTTTTACAGTCTGGTCAAAAGGTTGAGAGCTAAAGCTTAAATTGACAACTTCCAAGTGAATGAAGACATTAGGTGGAATATAAAGGTCTACTTGATAGACATATCTAAAAAAGGGGAATAAAACATCATTTTAAGCCCAAAAGCTTGCCAGTAAGATTTCTGGGCAGTCAAGGCTGATCACTGAATGATCACCAATGTGTGATGGAATGAGGAAGAGGAGAATGTGCTTTTTTCAGCAGCTCTGCCTCACCTCAGCCATCTCTTGGGCACTTTCCAGAGAAACACAGGTTTGTATCAGCAGATTGGCTGGGAGCTGCCTGGGGCTCTGGGTTTAGGCTGAGCTGTGCCTTGGATTAGAGGAACCACATTGCCAGACATGCCAGAGGAATTGGGGTTCCTAACTCTGGTTTGCTTCATCAGCCTGGTGCCCCCAGACCACAAAGCGGAGAAATTGGAGAAATTTACTGTCCTGCTGTTTCTAAGTATCCAGTTTATGAGTGTAGAGGGTGGTAAATTCTCCCTCTTTGCTTTTTTGCTTCACTTCCCCGGCTGTCCCAATGATTTGTGGGAATGAATTTTTTTTAAAGTTATATTTAAAAAAAAGCAATTTTTAACTTGACAGCCTTCCTGTCAAGCACACTTGAGCGGAAGGGACCACACAGAACAGATCAGAAAAGATGAAAGTGTGGAGGTAGAAATCTTTTCTGTTAAAGACCTTGGGGTTTTGCATTGTTGTTCTTCTCAATGATTTGATTTTTAAATAAACTTTCTGACTAGAGCAGTGTTCTAATGTCAAAGCCTGATTTCTGTCCCCTTGAAATAGTACCTGGTGTTCTGCTTGCCTGTTAATCTTAGCCAGGGTTTTCTTCCAAAGGAAAGATACAAATGAAATGCAGTCTATCTGAATACAGGTAATTTGGTGTCTTTTGCAGAAAATGTAGCACAAAATTTTTAGACAAAAGAGACTTTCAAGTTTTCTGTGTCCCACGGAAGGGGAGGAACTGGGTGAACCATTGTTAGGTGACAAAAGCTTAACCAAATTCTCCCTGCAGGAAAAATGAGGGTAATAAAGCAAATATCTTCTACAAGTTTTTGAAAAAGTTGTTTTTCTGTTCATTATAGGTGAATGGGATCAGCGTGTTATTTCACAGTGATACTAAAAGATGTTTCCAACAAAACATCTCATTTAATACTTGATCAAGGAGCCTCTCCTCCTGCATTCTGGAATCCCTAATTAAATGCCAGGCTGTGTTCAAAGACTTTAGGGGATTGGCCACTGTTGCTTTATACCAAAATCGTGGGTTTAGTTGCATTAATAATGATGTTCTCATTGACAGTATGTACAGCACTCAATAAAACTCTGACTTGTTTAGCTTGCTTTTACTGTACAGCCACCACTTTCCCGACACACTGATAAAAAGCACTCTATAAATATCTTTGGCCTTTGGAAATAAGAGACCCTTTTTTTGCACTTCATATATCCTCAAAGTATTTACTGAGGCAGAAGTGCCTCCATTTCAGAGTGTTTTGCTCGTTGCACGTTTCCCTTCCCGTTTAACAAGATATTAAAAAGATATCCTTCAGGGCAGGCAGTGAAATGTAATGGCAGAAAGGTCACCCAAAGAGCATGAAGATGGCCTTTGAAGAGCTATTTCTGCAGGAAATAGGGAAGAGAAAAAATTGCTTTCTCGAGTTTCATTTCAAGAATAAGAGGTTTTCTTTTCTTCCCCACTTTCCCCCTTTTTCTGAGCCCAGCATTGCCAGTTTTCCCCTTGCACGACTAGCAACCTCCCTGTTTTAAATTTTTAGGATATTTTTGTTAATATTGTGGATATGTTGTAGGGGGCCCAGAGTGCTATGGATTAAAGTTGTACCTAATGCATTTAATTTTGGGTTGTGCTTCAAAGTCCTGTTTTAGCTTGTGGAAGAATTAATAGGCCTCTGTTTTCTTAAAATGTTGTTACTTTTTTATAGCTTTGATATAAACTTTCCTGCCTGATCATATTAGCCAGAGGATGAATCTTTCTAACTCTGACATAAAGGGGTGCTGACAAGGTCTGTGTGTGTAAATAGGGTCAGCTAGAGCTGTAGGATTGATGGTGGTTGGTTTGTCTTCAAAGATCCTTTCTCCTGAGTAATGAGAACTTATTGCATGGTGTTGTTAATCCTTCAGTTTAAATGGAAGTCATCACACTTCTTTGTCTATGAGTACAGGAAGGGAAAAAATGCACAAGAGAAGGAATTGCATCCATGCTTTCCCCTGTTTTTAATTGCTTCAGTTCACCCAAGCAATTTAAAAGACATCATTGGTGCTGCAGCATCATTTGTTGGGAGCTGCACATCTAATTCTAGTCTCAAAGTTTTAGAGGAAGAAAAGGTTCACATTGTCTTTCTTCCTAAATTCCCAGTTCACTCTGATATTGCTGTTAGGGCAATGAGTTATCAGAAATGTCTTTCCACAGGTGAAAAAACCAGAGTTTCTCTGGTCTGACTATAGGTTAGATATTAGAAAAAGGTTCTTGTTTTTCACCCAGAGGGTGGTTGGGTGCTGGAGCAGCTCTGCAGGGCAGTGGTCACAGCACCAAGCCTGGCAGAGCTCAAGGAGTTTTTGGACAACGCTTTGGGGCACATGGTGGGGTTTTTGGGGTGCCCTGAGCAGGGCCAGGAGTTGGACTCAATGATCCTTGTGGGTCACTTCACACTCAGAATGTTCTGGGGTTCTGTCAGTGGAAGTTCTGCATCCCTGGATACCTTACTAAAATAATAAAGCGAGAAGAAAAGAGAGGAATGTAATACTCCAACTAATTAATCACTTAAAAAGTAAATCAATAACAGAACCAAAGCTGTTTTGATGCTCCAAACAGATTAGTCAATAGAGTAATGACATTTCTCTGACTCACCAGTTAAAATTAGTAAAGGAGTCATGATGGATTAACCAGAAACTTTCCATTTCATTTTTATACTTTCCTTTTCCTTTCAATTTGCTGCTACCTATATAGAAGTATCTTTCCTTGGGGTGCTCTGTTATTACCAAGAAGCTGTGTTTGTTTCCTTCCTACTGTTTTCAGAATGTCTCTTTAGGAGTTTTTTACTACAGATCCCATGAGGGAAGTCTGTATATATTGTGCTTTGTAGAATATAGCAATTGCAGTTGCTAAATTTAGATCTAAACCTATGGACATTTAGGTTTGCCTCTTTGCTAAGGATGTATCTTCCATAAAAATGAAACATGATCCATGAGCCCAGCATGAAAAGTTTTGCAAAGAAATGGCCAACTCTTAGTTCAGCTGCTGCTTCCTTAATTTCATGTTTTGGGGATGGATGTTGCAAGGCACTAAAACTGTAGGTGTTTTGTTTTGCTTTGTTGGGTTTTGATTTTACTTATTTATTTATTTATTTATTAAATTCCCTTTAAGAATTTCATGCATCATCTCAATGCCTTGGAAACTTCTTGAAAGCCCAGAACAAAATAAGTGTTGTTATATTGGTAAGTAAGTGACTTTATGATGAAAAAAAGGAAAAGTAATTTTATTTTGCCACCCAATGGCTGTTTCAATCCGTAGTCAGAGGAGAAGGAACAAAGATACTCAAAGAGCTGCTTTTCCTTTGTTACTGTTCTGATCACCAGAGCTCAGTCCTTCCCCATGCTCTGTCAGTGACTATTTCTACAGTGATTGTGTGTTCCTCTTGAATATTTTAAAGGAATTAATCTAACTCCATATAATCTAAATTCAGGAAAATTCTTTGTAATTTTGCTAGGTGTAAATTCTCTGCTAAACCTTTGTTGATGCCATTAAGACACAAGTATTACTGAGGCAAAATACTAAAAGTAGGATAATATCACGAGAACATTTTTTGTTTTCACGCTCTATTGCTCTGAGAGTAAATCTGTCTCTTTGTCAAAAGGTTGTTGACTTAGCAAAGCGTGCAGGTGCTTAATTGCTTCCAATTAAAAGTACAAGATAGGAAGTTTTCAGCGCAGTTAGAGCTGTTGTTCCCCAGCCCAGCCTGTAGTGAAATTATTCCCTGGCCCAACCAGATAAAACCACTGTGCAGGTTTGTGTCCATGTGCTGTTGTTAGCTGTGCATTCTGGAATCTGACACCATGGCCTAGAAAACACCCTGTTCTTTGATCTCTAATTTTTTAACTTGAAAAGCAGGAGTGATTTTCTGACACGGTTTGGCTGCTGGAGCTCCCAGTGTGCATAGCAGGGGTGCTGCTTTGCAAAATGATCTAAGCGTGACAGTGAAATAGAGACACAGCTGCTGTTGTGAAGAACATAATAATTCTCTCTATTGCCCTCTGTGTTTTATTTATTCATTCCCCCAGAGGGAGAACTGGGATCTGAGTCACAACAGATCAGCTGCTTTAGGTCAGGCTGAGCTCCCCTGGTGGTGTGGAAGCTGAAGGTTCTCCTCCTCTTAAAACCAGAAGAAACAGGAAGGTGTTTAGAGAACCTCATCTCTAATTAGCAGAAGGTTTTGACTTCCCTTCTATCCCTTCATTTCTGCAGTGCTTAAAAGATGGGGGTTGGTTGTGCCAAGTCTAAGTTGTACCTTTACCTCTCTCTTCTTGAAAAGCAGTGATGGAATCCTGACTCATTTGCCTGCCTCTTCCTGTACTAGACATCACCAAAAATTAGAAATGCAAGAACATAGACCTAGATATTGAGCATAATACAATTTTTTTTTTTTTTTGGAAGGGTCTTCTGGAAGCCACTGCTCAAAGGAACTCTAACCTCAAGGTTAGGTCATATTTCTCAGAGATAGCACCAACAAGCTCAGCAGATCTCCATGGATAGGATTCCACATTTTCTGCTGGTGTGTGTATTTCTTTTCCATGTCTCTGATCAAGATTTCCTTTATTACAACTTGTAACCGTTGTCCCTTTCCTTCTCCTCTTCACCTCTGAGAAAATCTTCCCCTGTCTTCAGTGTCAGCTCTGGTACTGAACCCTGAGAAACATCCCTTGCAGCCCTGGAAAAGTTCATGCTCAGTAGCAGCACTCTTGCTATGCTCAGTTTCTTTCCACCCAAGGAGAAGGAAAATACCTATAGGAAGCAGGGGCTTTTTTTTTTCTTGAAATGAGAAAGTCCAATTCTTAATGTCAGATGGGTTGGTTTTTTTTTTTTTTTTGAATGAGAATTTTCTTTGCTGAGTGTTATGGCAATGTAATAGAGTGGAATTATTGCATAAAAAAGCAGAAAAGGATCGTCTTGTAATTTTTTGTAGGCAGTGTGATAGTCAATTTTGTCCTAATAGGCTTGCTATTACTTCTCATCTATTTCAGCTCAGCTGCAAAAAGTCAAAAGTACTGCTGCAGTTATTCTTGACAAAATGCCCTTTCGAAAACCAGCTTAAAGCTTCACAGAACCACTGGTATGGAACTGCCTGTGCTGGTGCTGGTCTGCCTTGTATTGCTGTGTCTCTGTGGCTGTGGAAGATGAACACCCTGAGCCTCAGATGAGTTTGACTGGCAGAAGGTTGCGTGTGCTTCGTTGAAGGATGTGGGGAGAAAGAAGGAGGAGGTTTTCAGAGTGTGGCTGTGGAGAGAACTACCTCATCACAGCCTCAGTCCCCTGTGATTCTTTTCACTTAGATCAATTTAATAACCTGACAGATACAAATTTCTTCACTGTCAGCGTGGCACAGCCAATATGAGAGTGAAGGATCAAGCAGAGCTTGGTTGTGTCTCTGGACTCCTCAGCTCAGGGATGAGGATGGAATACTGGTGGGAAAAGGTCACTGGCTGATCTTTCTGTTCCCCAGACTGGGCTTGCAGGCTGAACAACATGAAATATCTTGTTTTGATTTGTAAACCAAGCAAGCAGAGAGTGAGACCCGTTGGGGGAATAGCTCTGGGACCACATAATGCCATGGCTGTGCGTGGCTTTCATACACAAAATCACTGCTTCTCCCTGTCCTTTACAAACCTCTTCAAGTAGACCAAGAGGATTTTTTTCTCCTTCTTAATGAATCCCTAGGCAGCTGACTTCTGCTGTGTGGTGGGGATTACAGCTAGAGGAAATCCTCCTCCCCTTGCCCATCCCCACGAGCAATATTTTCCTCATTTTCCTCTCCTGGGAAAGCACATGTGTGCCACATCTGTCCACTGACCCACCCGGGAGCAGCTCCAGGCTGCCCTGACCACTGTGTTTGAGTGCTCACTGCGAAGCATACAAGCTCAGCATTTGGCTTTTGAATTTTTATTGTCTGAGTGCAGTCACAGGTGCTGAATGACTGCTCCTGAGGAGTGCAGGAGGATCGTGTTAGCTTTAGCCTGGCTGGTTAATCATTGATGGACAGGGGAGAGCTCCTGGCTCATCTCCTCCTTCCCTCCCCTTGCTTTCATTCCCTCTCCTCCCCACATGAAACTCAATTAATATGCCACATTATTTCAGGACAAAACCTGGTCTTAAAATATGCGAAATAAAGTTCTCAGTTTTATTTCTTCAATCACCTTGGCAGGGGGTATTTTTAGCCCAATTTCCACATGAATATTGTATCATAAAAGGGCTGATTAAAATGAGGTAACATGACAGGGTTGGCTCGTAGTGAATGGATGTGTTATTTATCCTGTTGAAAGGACATTACTGTAACCTTGCCTGCAATCCTACAGAGTGGTTCCCAGTAAGTTATGTGTCATCTAACCTTCCCTGAATAATATCTGAAATTTATTCCTAACAATTGACATGGAGATAATCAAGGCAGTACAAGTCTTTTATATTCTTTTCAGATCGGGGGAGGCAAGTAAGCAACCTTTCAAACAAAAATCCAAAGTTCCCATTGATAAACTGGCGATACATAATTTAGAATTTTGTTTTAATTGTGGATTTCAGCAGAGGAGTAAAAGAAAAGCACTGAAAGAATTTGGTGGTCAAAAAAAACCATAAGCTTTTTGTTCTCTTTTCAAAGGGTTTTGCCTTCACTTTGAGTAAGGTGTTTAATTTCCAAAGCAGATACCTACTATAGTGTGAGCCTATTATTTCAGAAAAAAATTACAGTCTTATCTTTTGTATTGAAGATTTACAGTTAACCACTGAAAAAGTTTCCTGAGTTAACAGCAACATCATTTTATTGAAATATTGTTCAGCAGTAGACCTTGAAGCACTAAACAAAAGACCCCCAAGGACATCCTTCCCACCTGACAGGTGGTAAAAACAAAACTCATAGTGAGCCACCAGTTTGCCCAGCACACCAGTGGCATCCCTCTGCCCCAAATTCAGGGTTTCAGAATTCTGCTGTGTCACTGGGTGCTCAGCAGTGCCATGAGCATCATGCACTGAGGCACAGGGAGCTCAGGGATTGCACATCTCCTGTTCAAGAAGCATCAAAGAAATATTAGAATTACAGACTGTGTGAAATCTCTTTGCCAAAACCTGGTACCAGAGTTCCTGACCAGCATAGCTTTCTCTTTTCAGGCATCCTTAAGGCATTCTCTTCTCTCCCTTCTTCTCACAGATCTGGTGACTGGGTCTGAAGGAAAATCACTATGGTCATTCTGTTCCTAAATATCACAGATGCTGCTACTTAACTTCTGCATTTCTTTCTTCATTACCATACCCAGTAAATTCTGGTTGATGTGCCACAGGATTTTCAGACAGATACCAGATTTTGCTTTGAATTTTCCACTTCCTTTAGAAGCCAACCACCCCTATGATTCATCTTTCATTTCCCATTCTAATTTCTCTGTGTTTAACCTCTTCCAGAGGATGTCATGCTGATTTTGCTGGAGTGGAGCACCTTTTCAATGTCAGCTAAATGAAAGTAGACTCTAATATCAGTTCCCTGAGCAGATATGGTGACCCAGGTGGTGGTTCATTTTTTTCCCATTCTGCCTTTCAGTTTGTGCCCAACAGGTGAAGACTAGTTGAGAAAAGGACAAAAACATTCTCTGTAATCAGAGGTAAAGGGCTTTGAGAAAGGCCCCAATGTAGTATTTCTGTCCTCAAAACTGTGACTTGTTCCTCTGCTGGTTGAGAACTGAAAAAAAAAGACCAAAGGATATTTGCAGTTCTAATGATAAACAGATACATGGACATTGTGCACTTCTGTTATCAGCTGCTCTTGTGTTAATGATTGATGTAACTAAGGCTGTGCCTTGTTTCTTTAGCTTGGGTGCAAATTAGGATTGCTGTAGGCAGAGCTGGAGACACATGGGGTTAAGGAAAGGGGATTTCTGTCTGGCAATACAGGCAGGAAGCTGATTTTTAGCTTTATTTCCTAAGGAAGTCAGTATCTTTAATGATGTCTGTATGTCCATCCCCAATAATTTTTCAAGTTAGTGGTTTATTTCAACAGTATTTGAAACAGGACAGAAATCTCAAAAAGTAATTATGTCCTACAAGTTGGCACAGGTAAAGATCTCAATGGGACAGAGATGGTTTCTTGTAGCCTTGAGGGGTCACAAGAGACTGGGTGGGAGCCAAGGACAGCACATGGGACAGTAATCCTAAACTTTTGAGGGAAATTGGACATTTTTTATTCTCCTGCTTGAAGGAAAACATTTTCTCTGAGTGCACATGGGAGGGCATTGTGTGAGGGCAGAGCTGCTGCTGCAATTTACAGCAGAGTTCTCACTTTCTCTCCTTTCATTCTCTTTCTGTGAAGGAAAAAGCATTTGTGGGAGAGGATTCATCTGACTCGAGGTCTGCAGCCTGAGCATCCTTGGGCTGATTGAGGCTGAGGCTCCTGGTCAGGCAGTGATGTGATGCTACTTTTGGCACAATTATTTTTGCTCATTTGGTCCAACACACAGGGAAGGGAAGTAGGTGCCAAAGAGATGGTTAGGACAAGCTGCTTGTATCTGGTCTTAAATAGCAAACTGTTTCTCCATCCTTGATTTCTTTCTCAATTTATTTGAGCTATATTAAGTGAATGTTAGGCGCAAGCTATTTTCAGAAAGTGGTAATTACATTAAATTTTCTTCTTCTGGTATTCTTTCATTTTGTAATGTATTCAAATGCTGCTAAGATATTGTCCAGACAAGATGATGATAGAATCTGATCATCTGTTACTGTTTACTAATGAAAGCAAAATTGGAAGATTATGTAGCAACTTTGAAAAGGGTGCTTTGACAGTTTTTATTTCATTGGAGTTGTTCTAGTCTACTATTTAACAAACCATCTCTTCATTGCTTAAAGAAGTGATTGTAGTATTTCACAAGGAACTAATTTTTCTTCAATTTCTATTCACTCGTGCAGTGTTCTGATAGCTTTGTGCTCTGCTTCTCATGCTAAATCCTTTTAAAGCACTTGCTGGATGAAGTGAATTAATGAAATTTGGCATTCCAGCCACTTTCATTGCCTGGAAATACAGTGCCCAACACAACCTGGGTAGAGCATGTGTGTTACCATTTCAGCACAGGCTGATGGTAAAACTGGCCATTCCTGAGCCTGTGAAACCTTCATCAAATACCCTTTATTTATATGCACAGCCTTTTAAAGACACTGCATAAACTAAATACTAGAAACATCTTTTCAGGACCAAATTGGTATTGCTACAGCAATGGTAAAAGCTAAATATTTGTAGCAGAAGAAAAACATGTACCAACAGTTGTAAGTACTGTAAATGGTGGTAGAACATTGTTGCAGGTTTTCAGTCAGAGACAACCATCAGTTTGCTCTCTGGTGCTATAAACTGTTCTGACATTTCAAATCTAGTGAGGGATATGGTGAAAACTGTATTAATACACATGAAAATCAGCCCTGGTTTGAAACTCTTGGCAGGGATTTCTGCAGGTTAATTGAATTAGAGTCTGTTTGTGCTGCTTCATCCTATCAATTTTTATCTTTTCGTTTTATTGATAGATCTTTTGCTTGCGTAGTCAGGAGAAAATGAGAATCTAACCAGCTTTCTCATTCTTTTTCTGCTGTTCAGTCATCACTGTTTTGTATTTCTTGTCTGTAAGGAATTTGATGAAAATGTTTTCCACATTCCTGTAAACACAACCAGGCATTTATTCTGCAAAGGTTTGTTAGGTCTAGCTTCAACCTTCCTAGTGTATATGTGGGTGAAAAGAAAATATTCTTGTTTTCTTTACACTTAAGGATATATATGAGAATATATATATATGAATATGTATGTTTTGCAGAGATAAGAAATTTTGGAATTTTTTAGTTGTGAATTCAGGGTGTAGCAAATGACTTCTATTTGCTACACAAGCTGTCAAAGGAGCTTCTACAGAGGTTAGGAATGGAAGGTAAAGGAGTATACAGCAGCAGTTGTATCCTGTCATTGTCTCTGCAGGGCAGCTCTTAACAAAGGATTCTCCTCCATGTATCCCCAAGTCTGCACTTAATGAAAAGAGCCCTGAATAGAAGTTGGCAGTCAGTGGAACATGGAAAAAGTCAGGAGGAGGTCTTTCTTCATCACCTTCTTCATTCTGATTGTTTTTTTGCTTCCCCAGTGATGTGACAGAACTTGCTGCCTCTCGCTCCTTCCTGGCACCAAGAGCCTGGCACTGCCAGGAGGGACCTGCTGAGGGACAGAGCAGGCTGGGGGTGTGACAGGGAGGGTAGAGCTGTCACAGCCTGGCACTGGTGTCCTGAGGGAGCTCAGCAGGGACAGAAACCTCCCATGGAGCAGAAGGGCAGAAGCTCACTCCATGTCCACATTCAGTACCAATGCAGACCATGAATTTGGAGCCTCACGATTCTTCTGGCTTTTGGTGTTTTCAGCAGGAGGTGTCAGAAAAGTTCCCCCAGGGGTGAGTGGCTTGTGGCAGCCAAGTGTTCATAGCAACGTCGCTTTTTGATCTCCAAACTTGGCTCTTCTATCGTTGTGAAACAGAATTCACCAAGCATTGGGTTTTTCACCCACATTGGGGGATCTGAGCTGGGATTAGATTGCCATGAAATAGGGTGGTTTTAGCAACTGATGATGCATTGTTGCAATATCAGTCCTGCTCAGTGCATGGTCTCAGTGCATGCTCCTGCTCAGCCCATGGTCTGCCCACTTGAGAATCAGCCCTTGGCACAAGCTTTTGGATTTTTTCACAGGTTGCCCAGGAGTTGGTGGATGCCCCATCCCTGGAAACATTCACTATCAGGTTGGATGGAACTCTGAGCAACCTGATCTAGTAGAAGATGTCCCTGATCATTGCAGGGGGGTTGCACTGGATGACTTTTAATGGTCCTTTCCAGCCCAAACAATTCTAGGAGTCTTAAATTGGCTTGGAAGTCTTTGCCACCAAAGAGCCATTTTAGCCTCACTGCCCTGCTTCACTTACCTGAAAGACAAGCCCATAGCAGGGCTATTTATGAGTCTGCCTTTGTCTCTGCTGTTGCTGTCTTAATGTTTCTCTTAGCTGTCAGCTCTCAGGCTCTGGCTTTTTGCAAGCCAAAAAAAAGTATGTTCAGTTCTGTATTGTGGTCTGGGGGATTCATTACTTGGTGTATTTCACCAGGCAGTATTTGTTCCCTCCCCTCAGCTCCCAGCTCCATACTCGTGGTATTTTGCACTCACAGGTTGATAAAAGTTGAATTCAGAGATGAGGTTGCCCTGCCCTGCCCTGAAGGTGAGCCTGGGAGGGGAGAGTCATGCTCAGGTTATCATCAGCTTCCCTTTCCTCCTGCTGGAGGAGCACAGGGGATGTCTGCAAGCAGAGTGTGCAGTGTTGTGGTGTTGTACAGTGCTCAGGAACAATTCTTGTGGAATGGTGAAAAGCAATTTTAATAAAACCCCAACCATTTACCACATGCTTTCTTTGAGGAGCTGAGTTGCCACTGGGGTAATCACTCTAATGGAACTGGAAAGGTGTCATGCTGCAGTTGTTTTTATGTTTGCCTGGCCTCTCTTTATTATTTTACTTTTGCTGGGTCCACTATTGTATTTCCCAGTTGGAGCTAAACACTACTGAGCCCTGGGGATTTTTTGCAATTATTGCCACTGACAGAGCAACCAGGAGTGAGGAATCTGAGCCATTGCTGTAGAGGCTGTGTATAACACAGTGCCCATGAAGCACTGGGCATAATAACCATAACATGAAAAATGAGTTATTGATTCTCTGCCCACTTCCAGGGAATGAAAAATTTCCTCCCAATCTGTAATCCAGAGCACTGAGAACATCGTCCTCCTGAGTGCTTGTCTGTGGAGGTCTGACTCCATTCTGTGGGCACCACTCAGTTTAGGCTGATGGAAAAGTGAGTGCATTGGAGGAAGAAGCTGGTCACAGGCTTATTTAGTGTCTGTGCAGTGCAATCTGTGCTGTGATTTCATGGCACTTAGGCTGCTTTGACTCTGGGTGGTTACCAGTTCTGTCTTGCATCTCAGGGAGCAGCCAGGGCTGAATCATGGAAAGCATCGAGGGACAATCTGGCATCCTTACTCATTCTGAGCATTGTTTCTACACCTGCATAAACACCCTACTTGATGTGAGCAAAGATGTCACAATTTGGGTGATTTTGGCCGAATCACACTAGAAATGTTCAGGAAAGGTCAGCCCCCAATCCTGTGCCATACTCAGGGACAATGTGAATAGGGATCCATCCATCCTCATGAAGTAAAATGCAGCTTTTTTCCTTTATGATCAACCTTTTTCCTTTATGCTGATCAACCATTTAGTCATTCTTGAAATTTTTGTTTTGGTTCTCGTTGGGTTTTTCTACACTGCCCAGATCAGATTGGCTCCAACCTCTTCTCTGATCTGGAGCTCGTGACCTTGCCACAAGGATTGACACCAGTTTTCCTTCCCATGACACCCCTCTCGTTGGCTTTAGATCCCAATTTGCAGGGCAAATAGCCCACACAAAGCAGTATTAGTTCTTTGTGGGCAGCTGAAAGAGAAGCACCATGTGGATATCAGCGAAACTTGGCTGCTTGTCTTGCCAGCATCAGTGCCAGCATTCTCTTTGGTTTGCTCCATGCAGATCTGGGACCTTGTGTTTCATTTGGAATTCTGCTTGGGACTCAACCCAAGGTTGGGAGATGATGCTGCCAAGTTTTCTCTGGTTTTGTGTCAAGAGCAACTTTGGATTGAAGCTGGAATTGAACCAGGCACGTGACCGAACTCCTCTACTGTCTCCTACATTGAGGAAAGCAGTCTTGTCTAGCCAAAATGGAGTCAGACAGGGTGTTATGAGCTCCTGGTTTAAGATTAAAGTAACATCCATGGAGGTTTTTACTCTCCCATTTCCTCTCGGTCTCACCAAAGAAATGTTGTGGAACAAACCTTCAAGAGAAGGTCATAAATGTTCTCTTTTCCCCTCTCTGTTTCTGAAGCAGTGGCTCAGAAGATGACTCTGCCCTTTTTGAGTGTGTGGTTGAAAGGAAAGGATGCAAAAGCAGCGAGTGAAGCTCAGTGGTTGAATGCCAGGTGCCTGGAACTGCTTCATCTCTGCAGTCATGGGGAGAGGTCCTCAAAAGTAGCAGCTTTGAAATCTTTGAAATATTTTTCTGGGCGCTGAGCAAAGGGCTGTCACCTGAGGGTAATCTATAAGAAGCCAAGTAAATTGTTTGATGCGTCAGCATTTCTGTTGATACAAATAATTAATGAGAAAATTGATTTTTGGACCAAATTCCTTCTCTCAAGGAGAGAGATTTTCTCACTAAAGGTATCTGGCTCTCTGTTTAGGTATTTCTGCACTGTTTTTCACATACCAAAAAAAGGCATTGTGAAAGAGGATTGGGATGGCAGTTTTAAGCCTGTTTTCAACAAAATCCATAGCATGAAATTCTTGAATGTGAGCATGGCTCTGTGAAACCCCAGAAACAGTTGGGAGGGACAGGAAAATGACTTCTCTGTATCTGCAGACACTTCATTGGTGCCTCACTGTTGGCTCCCTTGGGCTTGGGCGATCAGGTTTGGTGCTCCCAGCTGGAGCTCCTGTTATTTTTGGTCATGCAAAACACCTCTGCTATTGGCAGGAATTAATTTACCCAAACTGGGAAGAACTGAGCGAGATGTTTCAGGGAATATTTTTGTTTTGGATGGAGATATAACTTCCACCTATTCATAACCAACAAGCTTTATTTTCAGCATTTGGATGCAGAATGATAAACAGGCAGGGGGGAAAAAAAAAGCCACCTCGCTCTCTGTTTTCAAATGTATGGAGAAATCAGTGTGTTTCGTGGAGTTTCAGCTCTCATTTCATAGCAGTGTGTGTTTCTGAGCTCTGTGCTGAATCAATCTATTTGCTTTCCATCTCAGGCTGCCTTTCAAGCAATACCTGACCGATGCTGATCAGCCTGGAGAGATGTGATGTGTGACTTTCCCCCTTGACTTGCAGTAAATCAGGCTCCACACTGCTCTATTTTTAGACCTGTCTGGTCTCTGTGTTAGGCTCCTGGAATTCTGCGTTTGCTTCATCTGGAGTACAACAAAAATCTTCTGATTAATTTCAGAGGCAAAGCTCCTTGGAATAAAATTTGCTTTAATAATGGAAGTGCATTAAAAATTTAAATGAGAAGCGGGAATTTAGGTCTCTCTGGGAACCAAGATTTAAATTCAATCTTACCTGAGACAGACTTTCAAGATGTAATAAACACCAGATTCTGGTTGGACATCTGAGCCCTGTTGAGGTCTCCATTCCCATCTTGTTTAAAAGCCTTTCTGGAAGGAGCTGTCTTCCCACTCACAGCTTTTCCCTGTTCTCTTGCATGACTAAACACTCTCCTTTTCAGCGAAATGGAAGTCTCTTACCTTTCTTGTTGCCACTTCTGCTGCTGACCTCTGCTGAGTGTCACAGTGTGGGCCAAACCCAAAGCTGTGCTGGTGCTGAAACTCCAGCAGAGGTGCCTGGGATGGAGTGATGCCCTTCAGACTCTCTGGAGCATCAGCACAGCACAGAGGGACCTGTGAGTATTTTGCTTTACAAGCCACTTGTGCCTGGTTACCCAATCTGGGCCAGAGCTGCTGGTCCCTAAGCCAGGTTTTTGGGTAGGTTTCTTTTTTTAGATAGATATTTACATTTGCATTCTTTTTTTAGATAGATATTTACATTTGCATTCTCTCGATGAAGATCTGTGTATTAGTATTTTGTCCTCGTCTTCAGTGAATTGCATTTTACTGATTTTTGGGCTGTTATCAAAATCCTATTGAATTTTATTTTGTCTGCTCCAAATCATCAGCAGCACCTTCTAAGTTGAATTAGTTTTCCTCTATTTTTCAGATTTTTTCCCCCTCCTCCTTGAACTTAAATTCTCAATGGAAATATTGGCTTGATATCAAGGCTCACCCTCCTGGGTTTCATCTCTTTGAAATATTTTTGGAAAAATACATACCACATTTTCAGTGATCTCTCCCTGAAGCCAGATTTTCCATTATCTTTAAATCACATGCATTACACACAGATTCAGATCACAAATGGAAAGACAGACAGTGAAGTGCCATGGCAAAGGCTGCCACTGCTGTTCTTCCATCCTATTGGAAAGCAGGAAACTCTCTGATTATCAGTGATTATTGTCTGGGTCAGCTCAGTTTTGTTGCCCTGACTCAGGCAGCCTTTTGAGTTCAGAGTGAAGATTTAAAAGCAGGCAACCTATAAAAATATCTGTGACAGTATGAAACAGGCACCCTGAGGTAGTAGGTATTTTTGAATTTGGGTTTAAGAAAATGAAAGAAGAGATGATGTCATTTAATTCTGTGGTCTGAACGCAAGGCTGGGAAAAGACTGAGCCTTAAAACTTTGCTCCTGGCTCAGTGACTCGGCATTGAAAAAGCAATATGGTGTTTTATATCACTTTGTCTTTTTTTTTTTTTTAAAGATGTGTGTGGGAAAACTGCACTAATTTACCACTGTGAAGGCATAACATTTTTTAAACTTACCTGTGCCCACACAAATTGAAATGGAAACTATTATTTTAACATTAAGCATTACCTCTTTTTTTGTTACAACACAATGTACTCTTTCTCAAGAAGTGTGGCTCTAAATCAGACTTCAGTCTTACAAATCAATCTTATTTTTAATTCCAACTATCTTTTATTCTAGTTTGTTTCTTGCCTTTTACAACCCTTCCAAAAATCTATTTAGTTTTTGTGTTCTGCTTAATATACTCTCCCAATATTCAATTTGTTGGAGGTTCAGAGCATTCTGATTGAAGTTTCCAAGAGTTCAGAAATAGCATCAAAAGAGTAAATGATAAACTGGGGAAATTTAGGGTATTTTTAAATTTAAAAGGCTAATTCAGGCTAAATACAAAATGGGTGTGAGCAACTGCCCTAGCACTTTCACAATAGCCAACCAGATGCTGTCTGAAAAAGAAATAGCCTTAATATCCTCATTTCTTTCTATGCTAAAACATTGGCAGGTATTGATATAGGAGACAAACTAACTTATTTGAACTAAATTGGGCAGTTCACAGTGCACAAAAGGCTTTCAGCTGCAGTTGCATCAAACAGTACAGAAGGCTCTGGATCCTGGAAAGCAGTGTGTGAAATTGCCTCCCAACCACAGGTTTGGCAAATTGCTGTTTGTCTGTAAATATCACCCACTTTTGGGCTGGTTTTTATTGAGATTTTTCTGTCCAACTCCTCTTACTTCCAGGGGTCAGAGTGGAGTAATTGCATCTAAAATGTGAGAGCTCAGGGCTTGGAGTAAAGCGTGTGGTCCTCTAGTCTGAACAGCCTCTTGGGCAACTCATTTGGGGTGCAGAGGAAAAGAAAATAACAAACCACTACCACCACAAAAACCTCAAAAGCCACAAAACCAAACCCCACAAACAACCCCCAAAAAACCCAGAACACCCAAAATAGTTGGAATATTTGCCCAGAGAGGAATTTGGGTTTTGATATGGTAGCAATGATTTGTGTGGGAGGAGGAAATTTAGTTTTGGTTAAGATTGTTCTCTTGAAAATGCTGGAGATTTAACTCATCTGTAGGAATGATTGTCATCACAGCAAAGAGGCTCCACTGAAAGGTTTTCTCTGGAAGTGAGAAACCTTTGGGTACCAAAGCTGCCTTTTTTCTGATGTATTTTTAGCACTGATCATTATCTGTTAAGAGCAGGAGTGAAACATTGGGTAGGATATGCCAATTTGTTTTTATTTTATACCTTATGAATATACCCTGTGTGTAGCTAAAGCTTCCTGCTTAGCTCAGTTAAAGCTCTCTCCAAGGATCAGTCCTTCCATTTCTGGCTGTGCTGTAGTCAGTACTCATCTCATTTAGGCTTTTTTTCCCCCCATAATATATCCATCCTGAAATACTCATCCTGTTGCTAAGAGCACAGTCTATTATCAAATTCAGTCTCTAGTCAAGCAGACACTGAATGACTGGCCTGATTCAGCTCTGTTAATTCATTAACTACACAGATATACAGCAGTTGCATAAATATATTATTATTGCAGATAACACCAGAATTAAGTCTAGAAAAATGCCATCACATAGTACTTGGAAGGTGCAATCAATATAAATGAATAGACTCCATCAACAGATATTTGAGGGCATATCCTGTAACTCTTCATATCAAGCAAATTCACTCTGCTGAACTTCTGGAAAGTTCAGTCACTTTCTGATATCCGGGTTTGATCCAATCCCATCACAAGGAAAATCATCTTAGATTTAGTTGGCTAGCACAAGTCACACTAAGGATGATGAGGATTAATTGTCTTTGTGCATGAGCTTTGTTGATCTGCCAAATGCCTTTGCAAGACGCACCACATAAGACAAAAAAAAAAAAAAAAAAAAAAAGAGGAAAGGCATTAGGAAATCAGAGAGGAAGGAAAAAGAGCCCTCTGTGTGGTGTTTGAGTTTCTCTTTTGTAGCATGATTTATTGGTCTTTCAGTTCTGTTTCAGGCCCCAGCTTGGATGACAGTAGCTTACAGTGAGGATGGCTTGACAGAGATGCATGTGGGGTCTGTAATGTAGAGCAAGCTGCAAGGAAAGGTGGCTGAGAGTTCAGGGAAACAAGACAGCCTTCTTTCTTTCTCTTTCTTTGTTTCTTTCTCTTCTTGCTTTTATTTTTACAGGAGTTTGTGCATAACATCACTCACTTGCTAACCTATGTGTTTTCCCTGGGCCATTGAAAGTTTATATCTGCTTGTCCTCATTATGTTTTGCTTACTACTCACACAGAAATATAACTTCATGCCACTGATTTCCCTTTAATGACCAATAAGCCATGAATCACCAGCAAGATAAACAAGTTCCAAGAGTATTGCCATGCATTGATATTTATCTTTACAGTGGATGTGAAACAAGATGAATTACAGAAACTCCACCTACACCCGTGACACCTACATATTTCTCAACTGTTTTTATGCCCATGCTATCTGAAAACGGATTTAGTGTTAGAAATGTGGCTTCAAAATACTGATAACAATAAAAAGGCAGCCCACTGAATTACTGTTGAGGTTGTGACTGTAGGAGTTTGTGGGTAATTAGCTTACTTGTGGACTATAGGTATAGACACAGATATTAATCTCCTTTAATTTGAAATGCCTGGAAGTCCAGGCTCTGTGAGATGTATAGTCCCAGGACAAGTCTTCCCATCCTACAAGAGCTGCCCAGGACAGGGGGAGTGGAAATACATTTGGGAGTGTTTATCTCCATGAACTTAGAGAGATCTCATTTTTGCATGGCTGCAGTTTGAGGAGGTGAATCCTATTGATGGGAATGACTATATTCGTTCATATGCCTTTTTTGTGGAAGATATTGCAATAGCACTTGTTTTGTGGGGCAGGTCTGAGGAAGAATTGTATTGTACCTGACTAAAGAGCCCTCCTGTGTGGAAATGCACACAGAGATTCAGCAGAAATGAAGGACAGATCATCAACTCTCTTTGTCACAGCCCACTAAGTGTCACTCAACTACAACATTTCCAGCCTCAAGACATTAGGGATATATGTTTCAGTCTTCCAGAAATTCAAATGTGGGCTTCAGGCAGAAAGGGAAACAAGAAAAATCCTGGTGCCCATGCCCATGGGCCAAGTTAAATTACTGTGTAGGTGGAGTTCCTTCAGGATATCCCATCCTCCCATCTTCCAGAGAAAGATGAAAAATCCCAAAGGATGGAAGGCACAGTCTGTGCTCCAGCATTGCTGTACATTGAAAATAGCAAGAGCTGTCTCACATGATGCTCTCCTGGACCTCATCTTCCTGGTTCTCATTAAAACCCAGAATTTGTTGCTGCCTTCAAGCTGCTCGGTGTGACATCCCTTCGAGGAGAGGCTGGGGTTGCTCTGTGTGGCTCACTGTTCCTTCTTGATATTCCCATCATGGCTTTGCATGGGATGAATAAATTGGGGGGGCAATTCAACAAGAATTATTTGAAGAAAGGGAAGATTATGATTTTCCACAGCGAATGAAAGTGTTGGCTTTGTCAGACAATAACTCATCCTGGGTTCTCCTGGCAGATTGGCTCGATGATGGCTGATGAGGGCTCTGCAGCCACAGTGGCAGTGAATCTCTCAGAATCATTGCAAATGTGTTCAACTCCAAATAAAGCAATGGAGACTTTGGGGGTTTTTTCAGTGAAACCTCTGTCACTGATGCCACAGACTGGTTTGGCATGACTGAAAATCCTCTCTGTCCATTTTCATTCAATAGCTCCTATTCAGCCTCACAATGTCCCTTTAATGAAACCATTTAGGAAAATGATTCTATTTTACAGTAATACTGGCAGGCCAGGGAGGTTCATGCTTGTAAAGCAAACTGCCTCATACACTGACCAAATCACTTCTGCAATACACTCGTTGAGAAGGCATTTAGCACTAAGTGTTTGTTAGCACAGAGAGAACCCAAGCTGTTTCTAAACCTTTGCAAATCTAATACTGACAAGGCTTATCCTAGAATATCTTTCTAGGAGGTGAACTCAGGAGCTATTAAGAGGCCAGAGTATTGTTAGCAGAGAGAAGAAAATAAAATACATGCTGAAAAGAGAAAATGAGATTAAAGATAATAGTTCTGCTGTAGGGGTCCCTTTAGGCGATCTGGAGAAAAAGAATAAGGTTTGTAATATTCTGCTCTTTCTCTCATAGCCTAGAGAAGTCTTCATGTGCAAAATATTTTTAATCTCGTTTTCTATTCCGAGACTCTGTTTCACAGAGTCATTTTTATGCATCCCAGTATAAACACTGCAGTAGATTTAAGAGGGATTTTGTGTCTGTCAAAATTAAGTGCATCAGTCTGTGTTCAAGGCTGGGAAATGTTGGGAGGCAATCATAGTGGAAAACAAACATACAAAAAAAGGCAAACATCAAGTAAGAAATAGTTTTATTTCTCAGATAAGTGACTTTATTCCCAAGGCTGACTAATGACGAAGAGAGAGGTTATTTAGTGGTTATCACAGACAATGGATGACTGGGGCTTTGGGGTTCTTTTTCTTTGCTGACTCATTTTCTGGCCTTTAATGAGTCAATCTCTGTGTCATTGTAGTCTGCAAAAATGGGTGTAATAAGGATGTGTGTCCCAGAAGGATTCTGAGTCTTAATAGACGTGGGTAAAATATTCTGATATTTTTGTTTGAAGATACCAAAGTGAAAATAGCATCACTAAGGGAAGCACCAGTGCTTTCCATGAGAACACTTCTGTATGGAATCACACTCCTGTGGACCTAAGTATTCTGGATTTTCTTTGCTTTCCCTTGGTTTTTATACTTCATGGATTATGCAGAAGGCTGAATGGTTCCACTATTGCATTCAGCAATTCCACTCAAATCAGACATTTATCTCTTCCTATGTTTCTCTTTCATTTTCCTTCTTTCTTCAGCAGAAATGCTTTTATATTGAAATTTAAGGTTTATCCTAACTGAGCTTTCCCCTTGACAGTTGCTGTAACTCTGCTTTTGTATATGTTGCTTGTTAAGTCCCTTTCACATAAAAGTCTGGGACAAAATTCCATTGATTTTCAGTAGGGCAGGATCAAATTCAGTATTAAGAAAACTCCATTTCCTGCTAATAATCTATTTTGGTCTCCAGACAATTTGCAGAGTTGTCTTTAAAACAGATGTCTAAATCTGATCGTCTGCTTGTTTTGTTCTCTCTAAATAACCTGCAAAAAATTGCATTTATAAAGTTCAGTCCTGCAGATTTTTATCAGCACTGCTGCTGCTCATTCAAAGGTGACCTTTTTTATAAATCAGGATTTCTTCTTAGACTGAAGGCTGGCAGAATCAAGCACTAAAATTCTCACAGCCATTTGTATTTCAGACCAAATTTCACGTCAGTCACCTGACTGTGTTTGGTTTGACTGCAACAAAGCCTGGTAAATAGAAAGTAGATGAATTAATGGTGAACTCAGCTAAATCAGGGAAGTTTGAAGAGATGCTAAAGGAAAAAAGGGTCTTAGGCAAGTAGAGATGATGGCTTGAATGAGAGAGCATTTCTGTCCTGTTGGAGGACACTGGGATTTCATGGTCAGCAATGCTTTGTGCAGCACCAGCCCCATTCTATGCAACAGTCTATAAATTGCATTAAATAGAATATAAACAGGATCTACAAACGATTTCCAAATAGGGATTGGATAATTCAAATTAAGGGAAGCATTAAGAAGGAGGGATAGACACCATGAAGCAGAGACATGGCTATAGTGCAAGTTCCAGGAAAGAGACTCTGAAGTGACAAATGTTTCTTGCAGCATCTCTGATGAGATGTTGAGAGGTTCAGAGCTGGGCAAACACAAATCATGGGAGGAAACCTGGCAGAGATATGGGGCCATATTCAGACTGTTTTTCTACAGGAGCCTATCTTTAGCATCTGAATTTGGGAAAGTGATCAGTGATTCAGGCCACCTACAATCCAGTGCTGCCAGACCAGGCTGGCTGTGCAGAAGAGCAGTCATGATACCTAAATTAGCTGCTGGGAGCAGATTATTCTGAATAGAGCCCTGAATTTAGGGGTGGAAGGAAGTTCTTGTACGGTTTAACTAAAAAAGGTTGTTGAAACAGCTGGAGACCCAAAAGGATGGAAGTGTGCAGATTGCTTGGCTCAGATTTCCTAATTTAATAGCTATGGAGGAACATGAAAATCTGGTTAACTTTAAGGTAAAATTAAGGGGGAAAAAATGTAAGGAGAAAATAGGAAGTAATGGTGCTTTCTCCAGTGCCCATGCACATTTTGGGCAAAGATTGAGTCATGAAGATTGGGAAAATCCTAGGTGTTGTCAGGAACCTTAAAACAGAAGTGAAATAAACTGCAGAAAAAAAGGCCTTGGAGTTGCTACTAATATTGTGTTTAACTGATAATGGTGATGCCAATTAATGTATTTAGCAGAACTCATTTATTCACTGTTGCTCTTTGTCTTTTTAATAGGTTGCTTGTTGTCAAGGTGGTTTTGCATTGTTTTGCTTTTTTTGGTTGTATGTTGGTTCTAACTCATTGTCACACTGTAAGATTTTAGCAGTAATAATAATTACACATTTTAGTTGTCCCAAGTGGGTCCATTATGCTCACTCATCCTTGGTTGGGTTTTTTCCCCCTTTCTTTAGTTGGTATGTTGTGCTTAGGGTTGTGTGCAATAATGTCTAATAAATTTCATGGGTGAATAAAAAACTTGTGCAAATAGGAGACAAAGAATAGAGAAAATGGGGATGGTTGAGCTCAGAAGCGTAGGAAAAGCTAAGAAAACTAGAATAAAACATGCATTACACAATTCTCTTGCATATCTCTGACAAAGATGATTTTAACCTCTCGATTAAAAAAAAAATTGGAAGTTCGTGGGTGGCTTTTCTAATGGCTCAGTGGGTTTTAGCTGACTAATACTCTGAGTCTTAAAGAATATGAGCAAAGTACTGTTGTTATCTGTGGTGCAGTTTAACTGTGTAGCACTTTGGGGGGATGGGGAGAAGAGTAGAAAAAGGTAAAATCCATGGGTTGAAATAAAAACTGCTTAGTAATTGAAATAAAGTAAAATATACTAATAGCAACAGCAATACCACCACCAAAACCAGTAATAATAATAATAAAAACAGTGAAAAGCAGGGAGAGGAATAAATCCCAAAAAACACAAGTGATGCACAATAGAGAGTCCTAAATCCAAGGGGAAACCTCATCAGATGGTTTTTTCCTGCAGTGGGACCCCTGAGGTCAAGCAGATGAATTCTATAAGTCTGGATCCCACAGGGGCTCAGAGAGGCACAAAAAGATCTGCCTGGTTTGTAATGGTTCGATATAACGAGACTTCTGATCTTCCCCACTGTGAATGGAAGGAGTAAGGTGGGTCAGAAAGCTCTGGACACATTCAGCTGTAGGTGAGGAATTTGGGGCAATAGAGATCTGCCTCTATCAGATGGTGTCTGTACAAGCCTTGAGCATCACTGTGAAACAGGACTGAACTTCTTTCAAAAGAGGAAACTAATGAATGGCATTTGCAGTGCTGCTGCTCTCACTTGCCAGGCAGAAGCCAACCTTGTCAAATAGTGAAACAAAAGAAAGCGCATACAGCTCTCTCTCATTTAGGGTTGTTATAGAGACAGAGGTTGCTGTCAAGGAACCCAAAGGACTTTTGGTATTTATTTTACATGGAAGGTTTGAGGAGGTTTTGGTGAAAGGTGGTGGTAAATAAAAGACATTTCATGATGGAGTCAAAGCTCAAAAGGCTTGCTGGAGTTCTGTATATCTTCTTTCCCATAGCAATGGGGCCAGCAGCTCACCTGGGAGTGTATGATGGACAGCTAATCTCATCCAAGCAAGCCAAAATCATCTTTTCTCAACCCAGTTGAGCTAATGGCTTGTATTTCAGGCATCATTCATGCCCTGTGTGGGTGCACAGTGTGTTAATCATTAAGTGTGGAAATGACCTGTTAGATACCTGTTAATGAAGCATTAAGTGTTCCAACTCCTCAACAGCTTCCCAACATGGGCAGCTCAGTGTTTCCCTTTGGACTCACTGCCTGACAGTGCTGCTATTTGTGATGCACAGGAACATCTTTCACTTGACATTTTTATTTGCTGATTTTGATCTCAGCCTTAGCATCTTGGAGAGCCTGGCATTGGAACTTTTTCTCAGCTCAGTCATTGCATGAGGAGAAATACCACCAGGAGGTCATAACGTGCTGTTCCATCTGCTCTGTCCTGCCCTATATCCTCATCTGGGTTTGCAAATCAGGTTCTGGACATAAATGTTACATGGGAGCCAGAACACAGGAATTACAATAGCAGGTCAGAGCAGTTGTCTTGCCTGTCTGGGATCCTGTCTGGCACAGTTGGCACCGTAGGGCTCAGAAAAAGGAGTGTGCAGAGGAGGATGTGCATGTGTTGGGAAGATGAATGGTGGGTCTGTGCCTTGACATATCTGTGTTCAGGACATACTGAAAAGGACAGGAATTACCACAGGCAGTGGCCTGTGGAATCATTTTGTTGGAGCAAAACAAAATAAATGTGTGATCATTCCTGTCTGGAAAGAAAGAGAAAGTGTGTTTGCATTTCTGACTTTCTCCTTCGCTCTCCCTGAGTGTCTTTAATTTGTTCACCAATTTTTTAATGCAATTTTATAGAGAGGTAGAGATCTCAGTGACAATGAAATTCCTGCAAATTTGTGAAATCTGGAGGAGAGGAGACAGACTTGAGGGAATGAGGGAAAGGCACTAATGAGCAGATTACAGTTTGGGCAAAAACCTTTGCAGGCACCACCAAGCTCATGTCATAGAAGGTAAAAATGTGCCTTGGAAGGAGCTGCTGGAAGTCTCCAGTCCTGCCTCCAGCTCAAAGCACAGAGTGTATCAGGTTAGCTTTGCCTGGAGTCTCAAATACCTCTAAGCCTGGAGGTTTGACCAGGGAGCAGAGATTTGGTCCCTGGATGACCATTTCCAGCACTTCACTATTCTGCAAGTGCAGAATCATTTCCTGATACCCACTCTGAACCTCCAAATCATGGTCTTGTCCATGAATGAGAAGCACTTGTCTCCATCATCTTCACAACTGCCCTTGGAGCAGTGGGAGGCTGAGATCATAGTCCCCCTTGGCCTCCTCTTCACAAAAGAAGCTGATGTTGAGTCAGTCAATCACAAGAAAAAGAAGGTAGCCAGTACCCTTGGAATTACTTTTCCCTTTATAAATGGGAAGACACAGGGATGAGAATCAGATATTTCTTCACTTACCATAAAAATGCATAAATACAGCACTGCAATGCATTGATCTCTACTTTCTCCTAGTCCTAGAGGAGTAACAACCACTGCTACAAGACAACTACAAATGCTTTCTTTCTGGACTAGTGATGTCAGCATTATAGAACAGAAATTATTCATCTATCTGCCAGCATTGTCTCTTCCATGGGAAGTTCAGATGCTGTTCTCTCCAGTGCAGTTTCAAACCAGCACCTCATTTGTAGAGTTTATGTAATGCCTCATTGATATACCATAGTGGCCCCTTAATGTTTGCAAGTTTGAGTTTCAGTAGATGGGTTTTAAATAATTGCAACATTGCAAACTTAATTGTTTCACCACTTCTCCCATCACTTTACAGAAATCTTTAATTTGTTCCATTTTATTTTTTACACAGAGATTTGTAACAGCTGTTGGTTACACAGGAAAACAAAGGCACCAAGAAAAACTGATAATGTCAAAGCAATGTGGAAATTTGCAGTATTTCTGATTAAACGTCAATTTGCACTGGTTGGGCCAGGGATGGGATAGGATTTAACAGCCCTATTCCACTGCAAGCTAAGAAGGTTCCACTTGATGGCTTTTGTATTTTTTATCTGTAAAGTTGTACTCTTCCCTCCATTTCCAAATAAAAAGGGATGCTTTCAGCAGTAAATTCAGGGCCTGAGTGCAGCTAGAAGAGGCAGCCAACAGATGAGTAGTTCCTGTGCCTTCCTTTGAGGTCTCCAGGGAACCTCTAGGGCTGTCAGAGGTCTCCTGGGAGCTCTTCAAGGATTTTCAGGGTGCTGGGTTGGGATTTTCGGGGTTGGGAAAGGAGAGCTACAGGAGGCCTCTCTTCCAGCAGGCTCTAGCAGCTTCTTCCAGCCATTCCTGATCAGAATATGCTTTGAGTTTCTTTTGCTCCATTTGACTCCTGGCTGGGGAAAATCAAACACTCTTTCAGCAGGTGCTGTGGAGAATCCTGTGTAGCTGCTGGCCTTAAAGCACAGCTCCCAGAGGCAGCAGCTGCTGCACAATGGTCCACAGAAAGAGTGACTGGTTCTTCTCCAAGACCCTGAAGACACAAAGAGCTTGAACTCCCAGCTGTACCGAAGGATGTGCTGGGAGTCTTTGCTGATCAGGTTGGGAAATGAAGATTTCCGTGATGGCAAATGCAGAAACTTGTGAGTTCTGGCCTCTGCAGGAAGGTTCCTGCTCCACCTGCAGACCTGCAGCTCCAGAACAGCTCCTGGGAGTGGCTGAGGGGCTGGCAGCTCTGTCCAGCTCAGCAGCTGAGCCAGCTGAGCCTGAGAATGGGGGCTGATAGCAGAGGTGATTCCCTCCTGTGGGGCTTTTAACCTTCCTCTCTCAGCCTGACCAACCTTGGGATGTTTTCTGCTGACCAGTGGCTCAGTTTGGGGTGTTGTAGTCTGACTGCTTTGGCCTGTCCAGCCACTGGGCAATTGTCCGCTCCCAAGTGGTCACTAGTGATCCAGCCAAGGAAACCTGGAGCATATCAGGTGTTTGCAGATGGTTTCACAGGTTGTGGTTGAGCACATGTGGCCCAGATGGTTTTCTCCTTCAGTGGGGAGGAGCAGAGAAGGAGTGGACAGATCCTGTAGGTCAGCAGTGAAGATCTGGCTTTCATGACTGTGGGATCTTCTTTGGGAATCAAAGATCCCAGGAGCTGCCTGGCCAAGTGGGGCAAAAAATAGGAACAGGAATGACAGGGGAGGGCAGCAAGGATCCACAGCAGGTTTTGCACTTTACATGAGAGTGGAGAAGTGATGGAGCTCTGCCTTGAGATGGATGATGGGTCAGCTGCTGGGTCACTCTCAGAGAGCAGACCAATGCAGCTGGTGCAGGGTGAGTATTTACCACAGACTGACAGGGAAGGAAGAAGGAGATGAGCCCTTCTTTGGACAGTGGGAAGAAGCCACCCCAGAGAAGGGGATTTTGTTCATGTGTATAAATATCTGATGGGAGGGTGTAGAGACAGAGTCAGACTCTCAGTGGTATCCAGTGAAAGGACAAGAGGTGATTGGCAGAAGTTGAAATTCAGGAAACACCATTTAAACATGAGAATATTTTTTCCAATAAGGGTGTGTGAAAGCTGACACTGGCTGCCCAGAGAGGTTGTGCACTCTCCATCCTTGCAGTTATCCAAGGCTGCACATGGCCCTGGGCAAACTGCTCCAGCTGACCCTGCTTTGAGCACAGGTTGAACTGGATGATGCTCAGAGGTCCCTGCCAGCCTCAGTGACTCACAGCTCTGTGAGAAACCACATTCCTTCTTTTCCTTTGGACCACACAGCCATGGGGAAAAAGCTACATCATTTCTGGGGATGTGCTTGGAGTTTCCATGAAGAAACAACGAGTGGGAATGGTGTGCAGCACAACTTTCCCAGTGCATATTTTCTTAGAGCAAAATGTAAATTTCCATGAGTGAAATAATCTACCTTGAATCACTTAATTATTGGCAATAAAAGAAACCACAAGACCGACCTGCAAATTACAGGGATGAAAAACTAAGTGCAGGTGTAGACTTCACTGAAGCTTTGTTGAAACTCTGTAGGTATTCCAAGTGTATGTTTAAGAATGTCAAATGAATAAATAACAGCTACTGGAGCTATGTACTCTTTTTAACTGCAATTACTGGTACACTGCAATCTGCTTTCTGCAAGTGCTGGAAGTCTTCCAGAGACAGAATAGGCCACAGCATTTTGGTACAGTTGGTGGAGATGAAGTGATGTGATGTCCTTGCAAGGTGGAGGAAGGAAAGCAGGAGGAAAATGACCAGGCAGATGCTGGATGGTAAATATCTGGATTTCAGCTCAAACTGGACAAAGGAAAAGACTTCACAGGCTCATAGTCAGACAATAGCTGGTGTTATTCCTAAAGCAATACTTTGAAAAGATCTTGAACATCTATTCTGAAAAGAGCAGCATAAAATGAATAACAAATTCATGTATTTCAGTAGCAAATTATATTCCATGTAGGTCTTTTTTTAAGTGCTCAATTGCCACCATTCATGCATTGTGTTCAATAAAACATATTGTAGGACAGGTTGGTTTAACACTTGGGGGAATGTTTTAAAGACATTCAAAGAGCATAGAAAGAAAAGCTGTTAGGCTAAATCAGAAATGATAGCAAAGGGAAAGTCAGTGTCATGGTAAACTTGGTTAACGTGAAGAAAAACATGTTTTGGACTGAAGGCAGCCCTGGAAACAAAGTTTCTTTAGAAATTCAGAAATTGAGCAATTCATCCAATTTACCAGCAGTCAGTCAGAAGCATGTTGGATGGTAGATGAGATGGTCAGAGACTTGACCAGAGCAGCTGTAATAAAAGAAATGTTTGACACGTGCTGCAGAGCTGCCCTGCAGACAAATAGGATCAGTTCTCTGCTGTGCCAGGGGAGGAGGTGTGGGATGTTCCTCTGGATCACCAGGGATGAAGTGATGTGAGATTGTGTTTGGCTCTGCCAGGTGCCATTTGCATTCTGCCAGTTTGCAGCAAACCACAGCCACTGACCAACGCCAGGGCTGCTCTGCTCCCTCTTGCTGCACAGAGAATGCCTGGAGAGTGAATGGTGGCTCAGCATCCCCACTGCCTCTCCTACCTCTTGTGTCTCCAATTGCAAGAGCTGGCCAGTGTTAATGTGATGACCATCAAGGCTTCCTTCTTACCTTGCTTATTTTTTATTCTCTCATTACTCTCTCATTACTCTGACAGAGACTGACCACTCTTTCTTCCCTCTGGAACTTTCCTCTTTGGCCTTCAGGTGGAAGATCATTTCAGTCTCCACTCTTGCACCCTCTGTTGTTTCTTTTCACCTTAACATCAAAATTTCACCTTTCTCCTTCTTGTCAGCCTCGTTTCATGAAGTCTGCTTTGTGCAAGGCTGTATTCCCTTGTCTCCACGTTGATGATTCCTAGAAAATCCATTATTATTTATTACTGTGTTGCTTTGAAATTGACAGCTGTGAAAGTAGCTACACTTCAGTATTTACAGAGACATAGCAAATAATATCCTAAGTCTATGCCAGACAGCTGTACTACAGCTCAGCCTTCCCTGTCGAAGGGGAGAGAGGAATTGTCTATGCAGCTAATGCCAGGGTGGGGAAAAGAAAGCAACTTCAAAGGAGGGATGAGTCTGTTGGTTGCTATGCTGAAAGGGAGTAAACTACAAATGAAATGAAAACAAACCTCGAAAGGTGACATTCTTCCGCAGAAAACGGAATAAAATTGTTTTTGCCTAGCTGCAAGTTCTTTGCTTTTGTGAAGTTTGGAGCAATTATTTCTTATGTGGGTTGAAAATGAATTTGTTTTTAGAGGCAGCATCACAGAGGCAGAGCTGAGGAGTTTGGGGTCCTGTTCCCACCCATGGATTTGGGGATGGTGTCACTGTAAGGAGATTGTTTCACCCCTCTCTGCCTGTTTCTCATGATTAAATAGGGCTAATGATACCTCTTTCCTTCATAAAACTTTCTCATTCTGGTTGGAGATCCAAACTATGACAGGTACATATCCTGCTGCTATTACACAGCAAAATATTTTGAAGGCTTCTTTTAAAATTTAGGAGAGGACACATCTATGTATATCCAAAGTCAGCATGAAGCATTGCAGCTGTAATATTAAGGCCTAAGAATCCAAATAAACGAGAGTTGGTGCCCAATCTACATTTTTATGCTTTATGTGGCTGGTTGTTCATATGTAGAAGAGGATATTTCTTCTATTACCCACCATCCTCTTTTGACTGTGTAGATCTTTTTAAATTGCCAAGAATAGAAATGAGTACATAAATGGATGTATTTCTAAACCACCTTCCTCTCCTTACAGAATGTAAAATGAGGTTATTTCTGCTATGCTATAAAACATGTGTAGTTGCAGTGGCTTTGAGAGGCTTCAGCACCATAAGCTTTACAGTTTAAGGGATGTGGTTCTGTTACT
Organism: Entomyzon cyanotis; assembly: GCA_024500445.1. Lineage (NCBI taxonomy): Eukaryota > Metazoa > Chordata > Aves > Passeriformes > Meliphagidae > Entomyzon > Entomyzon cyanotis. The sequence goes on from JAKEPQ010001004.1 coordinate 5,095,296, forward strand.
AGGACACCACAGGATCTACCAAAAAAGAATGAAAAATAGTCCTTTTCTTCCTTTATTTCTCCAAGGCATTGTATTTTTATTACAGTACAGAGTGATGTGATGTGATTACTTCAAAGGCAATCTAACTTTGAGCTCCTTGTGTCTGTAACCATTTGGTCATCACACGTTGGTCTCTCTGAAGGTCTTGGGTAATGATGTTGCCATCAGAACTTTTATCCACGGGTTAAGGATTTTAGGGAATTCATTCAGCTCTGCTGCAGAGACAGCACTGATAATCTGTTTTCCCTTTCTGCCTTGCTGTTTGCTTTCTGAGATAGCTGCATTTTGAGTGAAACTCCGTGTGTCTAAACAAAGAGCTTGGCCACTGTAAATATATGCAGGAGGAATGAGTTCTGCAAACAAGGCAGACTTTGCAATGCGACCTCTTTTTGAGAACATCCTTGGGGAGAGATACAGATGAGTAAAAGTAATAGACTTCTCAGTACATTGACTTTCTGGAGGGGCTGGAGGTCAGCCTGAATAAACCTGGGATCTCTTGAAAAAGATGACTAAGTAATAATATTTCAGATGTGTTTTCTGCAAGGGCCGGCGTGACTCTGAGCATTGAAATCAGGGTGTTAATCTTAGCTTAAACTCTCTGTTGGTATTCAGTGCAGATTGGCTAAGAGTTCTCTTCTGAAAAATGGTTGAATATCACAGTCCTGGTTGTCCACCTGATATCTGCACCTACTTTATTTTCTGGTTTAGCAGAAAGAACAAGATTTCATTGCACGCAAACACTCCCTTTTGAGAGCTGAGCTTCAAATCCAAATTCATGTCATGCTACTAGGGCTAATAGTGGTCACATCCCTCCCTGTGATGTTAGGGGAGTCAAAGCCAAAACTCATTTATAGTTTAAAAAGCTACAAATCCTTCTGCTTTGGAATGGGTTTTCATCTTTACATTGTATCTGTCAAAACAGAGAAGTCTTATACACAATTGTCCAACGTGTGAGCTGTAGATTCTGGACAGAGGACTGCAATCCCACATGGAAATGTTTCTTTGTCTCTTTTATTTATTTTTTTTTTTAAATCCTGTATGTCTAATTTTATGCATTTAAATAATAAGGAAAAAATAAAGAGAATATTTCAAATGGTACCTGTAAAGGAGTGAGGCTTGATAGAGATCTCTCTTCAAAAGTTAAACTAGAAGTTTAAATTCTTAACTGAAACCATGTGATAGACCATTATTATTAGTCAAATAATTTCTGAAACAGAGCAGAGCTTAGGAGATAGGCAGCCTGGTCATGTCAATGAATTGCTTTCAGTTGTGCCATAAATCTGTGTGAAAGCAAAGATGTTGTAGAGTTGCCTCTGAGTTGATTCACAGCTGTTAGAGATTGGGCTTGAGAGGGAAACCTGGGACTGCTCAGTAAAGGGAACATAGAGGGTATTTGGATAAAACTTCTTGATTGCAAATCCAGAGGACATTATTTAACAGAGTGTATTATTTATAGGAATTTAAGTTAAGCAGGAAAAACATCATGTTTAACATGAAGGCAGCTGTACCTCCCCAGCCGAGTTTCAGACCCTGCCTGTAATGCCTGAAAATGAAAAAGAAATCTGTGCAAATTCCGAGATCAGATTAGAAACTTTTGAGTCATACTGGGAGCCATACTAAAAAAAAAACCCAACCCTGCTGTTATTGTGCCAAAATGAATTCATCTCAATGGTGAAAGACAGAACTGGCATCTTTGGTCAATATTTATCAAGGATTATTGGAAAGGAAAATCTCTCTGCTGTCCCTCAGACCACTGTATTATCAGAAAAAATTTGTGGTAGCATTCAAAAAGTGAAAGTTAACCAAAATACAAGTCTCCTTCTGGAGAAAAGCAATTTAACATTTAATAAAAAAGTAACTTCACTTGAGGTGGTGAATCTGCAGCCTATCAAGCCTGCCATATAATTTTAAATTTTATAACTCTCATGATTAGAAAATGTCAAGATAATCAAAATACAGGGAAAATACAGCTGCTACAGTATATGAATACTCTGGAAGTACTTAGATTGTGTCATGCTGTAACATCCACATAACAATCCTGACTTTTAAAACACTCTTGTCACACAGTGTTTTGCTTACACATTGCTTGAAGATAGAGAGGGTTTGGGTATGATTTCACAGCTGATCTTGGGAGTGAGTTACTACATTTACATTTTACATTTGAGACACAGCTCTGATAATGAACCTGCGCTGCAGAGAAAATGTCAGAAAGTTTAATTTCTTTTGTGCTCAAACCCTCCTTATAAATCTGCGTGGGTAATAAAAGTATCATCACATATTCATGCTTCTTTGCAAAATAAGTGTAATGATACTCTGTATTCCCTTGGTGCCAGCTCTCTCAGGTTCTCCAGGCTCTTTATAAACATTAATTAAGACTCTCACCTCTGCGTTGCACTGATCACCTTCATTGTTTTGGAAAGTCTCTGCCATATTTTGAGTACTCCAGAGCCACTTGTAAATATTATACTCATCACTAAACTGGGGCAGGGCAGATAAAGCAGTGCAGCAGATCAGTAATTAAGGTTGGGGCTGCACTTAGGAGAGCTTTGCTTTCCAGTTCTGGGTTGTAAGCACCACATTGACTCCTGTGGGGACTTCAAAGTGTTTTCAATTATTCAAAATGGTTTCAGAGCTGGAAGAGATCTAATTCATGCCATTAATGGGTGTAGGATTGTCAATGCATTGTCACCTGGTATCTCTTGAGGGCAGATGTGACAGCAGGACAGCCATGAACTGAACCATGGCACCATTAAAGGTCCTTTTCCTATATTAAGCTGTGGTGGGCAGCTGTCTGCAAGCATAACCTGTCTTTATTATGATAAGTCTGTGGCTCATTTATGACTAAATGGACTCTTCTTCTGGTGGTCCTTAGCTTGCAAAGTGCTACTTTTTCCTCCTTTTCCAGTAAAAATAAATTTCACCTTCTCATGGAATCATCTCTTCTCTGCTCTCTTGCCCAAGGCTCTTTTATTAACTCCTGTCTGACTTCTATTTCCTGTCATTTTCTGCTGCTTTTCCAGCTGAAAGAAGACAGTGGTCATATCATGTCATAATTATTTTCTTTAGTAATTGCCTCGAAGATGCTGAGTGTTTCCTAATTAGATCAGGCAGCGTTCATGGTGAAACCTCAGAGATGCTGGCCAAGGACACGAGTTTCCTTCAGATCTCAGTAATTGAGTTGTACAGCCCATGCTTGTGCAACCCCAGTTTCTCCCTGCAGCTCCTGAGACACATCAGGGGATATTTTAAGGGAAAGAGCAAAAAAAAAGCTTAATATGAGAAGTAATGGGGTTTTTTTTCTCCCTGTTCTTTACGTATGCCACGGTGTGAAAATCTCCTTTGTACCTTTGTAACTTTGTGCCTCATCAGAGTCTCATTTTGCAAGCAGAAAACTGGAGCTTGTTATACTGCTGTATAGGTGAGGATCAGCTAAAAAGAATTGAGGACTTAGATTGGTTTTGGGGGCAGATGGATAAAACTTATCCGGGGATTGAAAAACCGTTTGCAAATGTACCATTATTTTGATGTGAAATAACTCTGCAGAATGTTCCAAATAGCGCCTTATTTTGCTGCTGGAAAGCTGTAAAATTGTAGATCATTGCACTGTAGATGAGATGTTAATACAGGGGAATTTGTGAGCAATATAGAATGTCTGGATACGTTCAGTGTGCTGCTTGCTTTCATTTTTATTAGTCAAAATGAGCAGGGTAGTCAGCATTTGAGAGCCTTAACAGCTAGGATGTTCCACAGACAGGATTAGAGTTCGTGGCAAATGTTGGAAGCAATGGGAGAAATGGGAAAATTGCCCTTTATCTATCACTGTGGTGGGGAGGAATATTGCCTTAGCCCTGCTATACCTGTTAGGAGCACCTCCCTTCCACCTTTTTGTTTAATGGATTGGAACAGGACATTTATCTGGAGTCAGGAATTGGGGTTCTTATCCAGGGATAAACCCCCAGGCACCTGTGGGGTGGGATCTGATCCTCCCTTTGGCCATGGATGTGCATTTCCTGTGCCAGGCCAGCCCTGTGGCTGCTGGGGCAGCATTAAATAATTCTCTGCATTGTGCAAGCATCATTACAAAACAGATTGGGAGGGAGGGAAAGCTTGCTTTGTTCAGCTCAAAGTTGAGGTAGACCAAAGAGATTCTACCACCCCTCAACTCCATTTTTACCTTGAAAATTGTGATTTTAATTGTAGGTTCCTGGTGGTTCTTGGGGCTGTTCTGTTCAGGGACAGGAGTTGGACTCTATAATACTTGTGGGTCTCTTCCAGCTCAGGATATTCTATGATTCTGTGAAAACAACTGAAGCTTCTTGGCTTCATGTCTTCCATGTAAAACCTGCAGCAAAACTGCCCCGGCCTTTTTGGGGAAAAAGGGCACATTTTTGCAGCACAGTGTTTCCCTGAGCTCTCCCCACTGTGTGATGGTCAGACCCTGTGCAGCTTGGCTTATGACTTTTACGGAGCTTTCAACTTCACATGGCTAAAAATTAATTGTTCCTTAAAATAAAGTGTAAAAATTTGAAAGTGTCAATTCAAAAAGGATCGTGGTGGTTTTGTGATGGCAGGTAAAATGCTGGAGAACAGAAAGCCATAGGTTAGTCAGGAAAACGATATAATTTAGTTTAGTGTTAATAGCTGTGCTTAATAGTAATAATTATAGCAGATGATACTTTCTGCCACAATGGTAAAAAATCCAAAGTCTGGTCTTCTAAGTCAGGAGTGATACCTTTTTCATACCAGTTATTAAACCCTTTATTTGATGAGCTGCTTAGTGTAATTGCCTTGATATAGCATCTAAAGATTACCTGAATCCTGAGGCACAGGCAGAGCACAGTTATTTTGCTAAGGAGGAGGATGGAAAGAGAACCAACCCCCTGGAAAACAGGTAAAAGGAGAGGAAAAAGGCATGAGCCATCTGCTTCTCCCTTATCAGTCCTTGTGGTCTAACATTGAATGATACAAAATGCTGCAGAGAGACACCAAGGCAAAGTAGCCTTTTATTTTTCCAGGAGGTGATGGAAAATGTTGCTGTTTTTCCCAGGGCTGAGTGGATTCACTCTGCTCACCAAAATCTCAGTACAACACAATAATGGAGTGTGTGGTGCACACTGCATATCAGCAGCACAGCTCTGCTTTGGTCTGCTGGCAGTAGGGTTCAGTCATCTTTCTCTCTTAAAAAAGATGAGGAAGAAATTCAAGGAACATGCTCCTTCTCACAGACAGAAGCCACTGTGATATATAGGATGGCAGAGCTGTGATGGATTTGCAGGGCTTTTTTTTTCTTCTTTTTCTTGTCCTTTCTCCACATAGATTTAACATAAATCATTAAAAAAAACCCTCAACCTGTTTCAACCTGGATTTCGAGTGGAAGAGAAGATAAGTACTTGCAAGATTCTAAGATATATTGTGATAAAACAGACTTGTGGCTGGATTCTTCCCAGTGCTTTGTGGGTTTTTTTGCCATTCTCTTCTGGTTTGACCAGGTAGATTCTCCCCAAAGTCTGTAAGATCATACACATATTTGAGACTTTAAAATTCTTCCTTTGATGTGAAATAGCAATCACTTAACTAGTAATTAATAACAAAAAAGAGTAGTAATGTTTTCATACAGTGTGTGGCAACAGTGAGTGCAGCTTCTTAAACACAGTCCATGATTCAGGAGGCTATTTGCAAAACCAGAGTCAAAAGAGTTGTAATTGATATCCAAATTATGCCAGTCACACCTGGTTTAAGAGTTTGTTGCAAAAATAATTGGCCCTGGACTAAAATTCTGAAAATCTTAATTGATCCCTTTGACTTTCCAAAGATTGGTGAGCATCCAAAATAGTGTTTGGGGCATATGGTTCCAGCTGCAGCCTGCCAGACATATCTTGAGAAAAAAAGAACTTTTTTAAAAAAATAATTTCTGGACTCTGCAGGCTTTTATCAACATGAATAAAAGCTTTTTTCATTTATTCAAACTCTATCGGATCTCTTTCCCTGCAGTTCTCAAGTAGAAGGTGTCACAACTGTTGCTGTATACACTACTATTCCCTTAAAAAGCAGAGTATTGTTATTCAAGTGCTTGCTGTTCATAGAGCCTGAAAACCAAAACAGCAAAGCAACGACCTCTTAAACCAGATGCCAGAGAAACACAAAGCAAATCACGAAATCACAGAGTGGTTTGGGTTGGAAGAGACCTTAAAGATCATCTTGTTTGAGCCTCTGCCATGGGCAAGGTCACCTCTCACTTTCCCAGGTTGCTCCAAGCTCCGTCCAGCCTGACCTTGGACACTGCCAGGGATGGGATATCCACAGCTTCTCTGGACAACCTGTGCCAGGGTGTCATCACCCTCACACTAAAGAATTTCTTCCAATATCTAATCTAAACTGGCTGTCCTTCAGTTTGAAGCTATCCCCCTTTGTCCTGTCACTCCATGCCCTTGGAAAAAGTCTCCATTTTTCCTGTAAGGTCCTTTCAGCTACTGGAAGGACATGATTAGCCCATCCCTGAGCCTTCTCTCTTCCAGGCTGAGCAATCCAAATTCTCTCTCTTTCCTCATCCCTCCATCAATGGTGTTTCACTCCAACAGCTCCAGGTCCTTCCTGAGCTGGGAACCCCCAAATTCCAGGTGGGATCTCACGAGAGCAAAGGGCAAAGTCACCTCAATAAAAACGCAGAGATCTGAACCCAGCTTTGCTTCCTCGTGCCTGGGCAGCAGGATGAAAATATCCTTACTGCAATCATCCCACATGTCAGCAAATGTCCCTCAGACAAGAGGCCTGAAGAGGCTGCTAATGAAATAAAGGAAGGTAATTTAGCAAAGAGATGAGACACTTTGGTTTTCCCTTGGTGGTTAGCAATGACTCTGGTTTTTCCTGCTTTGTTTAAGTTGCTAAGGAACCTTATTTGCTCTTGAATCTATTTTTAATTGACCCCAAAATGAAGAGTTTTGTTACAAGAAAATGCTTTCTTGAGTCTAGACTTGTGAACCAATGTCATTCAAAGGAACAGAGTTGATTCTGGACTGAGATGTCTGATGTTTTCAAAGCAATTTTTCCATCCCTCAGAAAAAAATGTTACCAAGTAAATACAGGCAATAAGGCACTCAAGCCTATTAGATATTTTGGAAATTGACTGTGATTTATTGGTTTAAAAAGTTTAGGAACAACTTTACTGCTCTTCCCTGAGGGTCTCTGTTGAAAAAAAAAGTGAAATTCCTTGTATCTTGAGCTAATTCAGGTACAGCCACAAAGGAAACTAAAAAAACCACACCAAACTGAAATGGGACTGCTGGTGATCAGAGTCATGCTACATGGCCTGACTTTGGGAATATGTATTTAAGTTTATCTTCTCTTTAAAATAACTTTCACAAGCCTTACAAGTTGGAGATTTTGATATATTGCTGTTTCATTTAGACCATCTGTCTTCTGATGTCCTGAAATGGTATTTCTTGTAGCACAGTTCCTATCAGAGTTGTGGAATTATTAAAAATCAAATTTCATCCCCCCTTTTTTTTTTTTTTTTTTTTTTTTTTTTTGCCAGGCAGAGCTGCTTGGCATCAACACTGTTGGTAAACAAACACAATCAAATATTCTTCCAGTACTGCATTCCCATGTGTGTTTGTTGAAACTGCAGCTCAGATGAGGTTGGATGCAGCAGTTGTACCTGACTGCAGACAGGCACAGCAGTATTTCCCTTTGCTCTCAGCCTGGAGAAAGCACAGCCTCGACTGGAAACTTAAGTCTTCCCATTGAAGATAAGTTTGCTGTAAGACAAAGTGCATCATTTTTAAAAAAGAAATTAAGTGGATTTCTGAGAAATAAATTAACACACCTTCGGGTGCTGCTGTATAGCATTTTGAGGTATTGTATAAAAGCCAGGAAATTCTACATTAAAGAAGATATGCAAGATGCTTCTTGACCTTTTGGCTTAGATCACATTTAAAATCAGGTTAATTTAAGGTATCCTGTATTCAGGGATGCATTCAGTAATCTAATAGCCCTCCTCCATTTTTAACTGCTCTAATTGTATTTATCTTTAAATTGTCTGGCATTCATTGGCTTTCCTGACAATTGTAATTTATTCTAGTATATTTTTCTAACGTCTTCCTCTGCCAGAGGGTAGTGGAGGATGGAAATATTAGGATACCAACACCATGTGAGAGTGGAATTGCTTTGAGGCCAGAATGTAGGCTATAACCAAGAGTAATGGGATAGAATTAAGATGGGAACATTTAGACTGAGACTGAAGGAGCTGTGACAGTAAAATCTGTTGAACTGTGGAGGTATTTCCTACAGGACATGGTGAAACAATTGTCATTTTTAAGTTCAAACTAGACTGGATAATTTAGAAGAATTACTGTACATGGAGCAATCATAGTCTGCTTACAGCTGGAGATTACCTGTCTTTTCAGTCTCAAATGTGGCTATTTTTCTCCTTTGCTTTATTGAGCTCCTTCAGTGGGACTGGAAGGAGTTTACGGAGAATGTAGTTTGCTCTGTTTGCATAGAGGATTACCTGAGAAAGCTGTACAATAAAACACATCTGTAGCTTTTTCCAGTAGCTCCAAGAAGCACCAGAGCTCTGATTTTTCTCCATTTCTACCTGCAGGGGAGAGAAGTGCTATGCCTGTTATCTGCCTTGCTCCCCAAGGAACTAACAAGAGTGGTTGTTTTCATTGTTAGCAATTTTTTTTTGAGACCAAATATGCAGAATGCAGAATAAGAAATCTCTTCTTTGCATGGCTGTGATGGCATCAATTATATGATAACACTGAGTTTTGATTCTTTGCTTGAGAAATGTGCCTTTCTGAAGTGCTGAGTTCGATAATGGATATCTTAGGAGAAGCTGGAGAGGAAAGAGCATCGGAAACCATCCTTGGTGGCAGGACAGAGTGTGAGGAAAAACAAGGCCATGGCCATGGATGGAGATGGGGGCAGAGCATTGTGAACCTAAACAATTCGATAATTCTAAGTAACAACAGTGACTTTTTTTTTCAGTGAAGCATAGGCAGTCAGGGACAGGATCCAAAGGAAGTGTTGTATGGCCAGAACGATGGGCCAGGACACAAAGCCAGCCGATTTTGCCACTTCTGAGTCTTTTTCTTTGAGCCCATGAAGAGTCTGGTGTAGCAATCGCTGCTTTGGGTGTGTTAGGTATGTGATGCAGCTTTCAGCAGGGATTCATTCACTCCTGAGGCATCCTTTGGGTGCTGCCAATTTAACAGACCTGAGACAGCAATGTAGTGAAGATAAAGGAGAGAAATATAAGAGAAAACAACCAGACAAGTAAACAAATTTTTAGTCTTTGGAGAAGAAAGGAATTTTTATCTCCCCCTAACTTGAGTGATCTTTCTGAATAATAACTGTTTCAGAAGTATTAGGACTTTATGTAATCACTGTTACCTTCATTGCTCCAGGTCTCTTTCTTCAAGGCAGTAGAGAAGCTGGAAAAGCTGCAGTCATAATATTGGCTCTGCTTGTTGGTGCAAACAACCTGCAGATAAACTTTGGCTGTTTTATTAATTAACAGCTGCATTTTTCTCTCCTGGAAATCTCAACAGAAAAGCCATTCCTATGACTGCTCAGGACAAATTGCTCAGCTGCCAGAGCCAAAGATGGCAGGTGGTTTTCCAGGGCTCACAGTACAGCCTTTGTCATGTTTTTATTCTGCCCAGGACTTGGTGAGTGGGCAGTCAGGGAAATGGTGTTTGCTGGCTTTGATGGCATTTCATGCCATGGCCAAGCAATAAAGGTCCATGCTTGCAAATGATCCAAGAGAGCATTACAGCCCAAAGTTCCAGACAATGCATATTCTCATTACAGGATTCAAGTGCTTAGGACCATTTTGATAAGTCTAGGCAAGGTAGATTGCTGCTCAGTGTTATTAACAGGCAAATGGCATCACAGAACAAAGATTTGTGTAAATATTTCAGCAGACTGCAAGAAAATGAACGTCACGCTGTTCTCAGAAGGATTTTCCAAAGTGATTCTGCCACAGTTGCTTTCAAATATTTAGAAATATTGCTGGGGTTATTGTGAGTCCATGAATTCACAATGCATGAGTAAATATGTGCATGAAATACTCCTGCATTTGCAGGGGAAAGGCTGACTGAGCAAATTAAGCCCTTTTTTCATCTTGGTATCAAGTAGAAATATTCCAGATATAACTAGACCTTGTACTTTCAGGCATAAAAAAGGTTTTACTGGCATAGGATGGAGTCCTGCTGGACAGGCATAATTCGGAAGAAAATTCTGTATTTAGTGAGCTGTGGACAGGGATGGGCAAGGAGTATGTGAGAACTCCCAAGATCTGAAATGCTACCATGGCTCTCAGATGGGTGGGCAAAGGGCAGAGGAAGTTGCCATGGTAGAATGTGCGTGATGTAGTGATTATGTATAGATAGGTAGTAGCTATTAATCAATTATTAACCGTTAATTAATAGTTAATGAGTTAGCTATCTTAAAAATTAACCTGATGCCTGGAGTGAGTGATTGCATGTATTTCCCTATAAGCTTAGTGGATGCATACATGGATAATGTTAGCTATCACAGATTCATCAAGATGCTAATATCAAATTTCAGTGAATCCAAATGACCCAAATTCCAAAGCCATTACAGTATCTTATCATAAAGCTGGAAGACTCTTCCTTTCTAGACTATCAAACCATAGGCAGGACAGGAGTAATTCCCATAGACCCCTATCAGAAAATATCCCCATGTATTTTTGACCAGGTTAATTACTGTTTACTCACAGAAGATATAATTACAGCTTATATTTTGTTAACCAAATTGCAGCTTACATTTTATGAACCACAGGTATGTTTCTAGGTTGAAAGGAGGTTTTCTTCTCTTCAATTTTGTTCCTCATTCCCACTTCTCTGAACTTTTTTAATCATGTTTTCTCATTAGCAGAATATACTTGATTAACTCACTCGTTTAATGAGGTGCTTTGGGATGATAAAGACAGCAATCCATTCTGCTGAATGACTTTGAGATGTTAAAAATTAAATAAAACTTTTAAATACCAACAGACCTCCTGCTGGTCTTTACTGGTAGCTATTCTTTGATGTGAGAGAATATTCAGTTCCAGTTAGTGCTCCACCTTCAAGAAAAGTTGATTTTCAGATTGTTGTTAATAGCAAGTGTTGGCACACTATGGCAGAAACTGGTTTCTTTTCTTAGAGAAATACTTGGATTAGTTTAAGAGTAGCTCAAGCTTGCCTGATTTTCAAGCAATTAACAATTTTATTAGTCTTTTAGCGAGAGAAGATAGTGATATTTATTTATATTAGATCTCAAAGAAAAGTGTCAAAGGAAATAAACCTTTGCTCATGCAGTGTTTTTTCCTTGAGGCTGCCATGCTCTGGAAGGTAAAAATGGAGCCCAGCTACAAATAAAATTGGGAAAAAAAAGAGGGTTGATGCTACAGTTGAGTTTTACATCATTCAGGTCACTAAAGACTACTGGAATTGATCTTTCCTGTCAAAGAAGGTTCTCCTCTATTTTCCTGTAATTTTTCAGTGCTTTGTTTTGTGGGTTTGTTGCTTCTGTACTTGTGAAGGAAACCCAGGAATGGTGTTACTTTATTGCATTTCATGGTGATAAAGGTCTTGGCTCAGCGTTTTTAAGATGGGGAATGAGTTCCTTTTTTAGTGTGTCTGGAGTTCAGTGAGCACAACATCTGGATGTCACTTCAACAGCTGGCAAACTTGTTGGGGAGCATCTGCTTCCCATTGCAGCTGCTTTCCATTGAGGCAGATTGAATGTGGTGTCTGAAAGGGCTCATTGCACACATGGAGATTTCTCTGGTCATTATGGGACAAAGTGATTATTTAAGGCACAGATTTTGCCTGTTTTCGTGTAGTGCTTGGTGCACTGCAGCTGCTGTCAGAGGCAAATGCAAGAGACATTAAAAAATGGTCAGGAACAATGTGGATAAAGAGGAGAACAATGAAGAAAATTTAACAAAACCCTACATTTGTAGATATTTACTACTGAGCTTCTAAAATGCTTGAACTGAACTCTGTAGTTCTGAAAAAGAGCTAAATGTAACAGATTATCTTACTCTGATAGATGTTCGAGATTGATGCAATTTTTAGAACCCTTTCAAAGTCCAACCTCTCATGAATGTGCTTAATTTTTACCTCTGGTTTTCCTTTCATTTGTTTTGATCAGGGATACTCTTGATCAATTTGGTAACTAAATCTTATGAAATCTCACTGTGTTTCTGCAATATTATCGTGCAACTATGTGCTCTTATCACTAGATACGACACAGTGATACCTTTATGGTATAAGTAATAACTTGGATTTGGCCAGTGATCTTCCAAAACTACTATTTTAAGCCGTTGTTTCTCAAGAAAGGATTTTAAGAGACTCCTATTGAGTCGGCTCAACCAAAAAGTGCCTTCAGAGGAAAGGTCTGTGAATGGTTCCCTAACAGGGGACTAGGTAGCTGTGGGCAGGAGGCTGAAACCACCTGTACTCTTCTTCTATTCTAGCAATAACATTAAGACTATGGGTCAGGACATTGTGTTGACTCATAGTAACACCTTTGCCCATCCTCATTTGTTCTGGGAATTCAATTTTTATTTGAAGAGTGGAGTAAGAGCTCTCTAGATGTGCACAAACACAAACCAGCAGGATGATCTGCTGAGCCTGGTGCCAGCACTTAGTCCCTTGGAGCTCCTAGGCTCGTGTTGCAAGTGTTTGATCAGTGAACCTCAAGGGGATTCAGGTTTCCAGTGAAGTCTCCTAAAGCTCTCAGGTCTCTGAATGTGAAGAACTTCCAGGAATTGACTTCAAGTTTTTTTTCTTCCCACTCCCATCCTGGCACTTGACATCCATCTTAAAACCTAAAGCCAGGAAGCACAGTTTGCATTCTCTGGGCGAGCTCAGCAGTATCCCTGGTTTGCAAGGAGGACTGGAATATCTATTCAGGACCTCTGTGGAAAAACAGTTCTGTTCTATTGTCACTTGTTACTGCTTCCTTGTGGCTGTTTATCCAGTTGTTCTGCTGTGGTCTTGCCACCAAGCATGCTAATGCCATTAATGGAAATGGATGAGAAAACTTCATTTGTTCCAGAGAGTTTTCCAGGAGAGGGCAGCCATAGTTAATTCTGGGTCAGTTCATGCAATACAATGTGAATATAGATTACTGGCAGCATTTGTCTGTGGTGCTCTATTGCCCAGCATGGTTTCTGTGCTTAGTCCTCCTAATTTGTTCTTTTGTTTGGATTGCAAGTGCGTAAAAGAAGGACTTTTTCACAAATTAGTGCTGGAAAAGACAACCCACATAATGGAGTGGTTAACTCCCAGTGCTGTGTACTTGCTGAAATCGCTAATGCTCTTGGGAACAGTTTCCATTATATGTCACTGTTTGCTTTATATACTTTCCAAGCAACTCATGAGCTTCTCTCCACTCTCTTACTTCAAAGATATTTTTGGAAAAGCATAGCCTAAACTGTTGCTAGAAACCTGAAAAATTCTGGGGAAAAAAAATCCCTGGCACTGAAAACTTCTACTTCTTTTGTTTAGAAAGGATCAGGACAAAATGATCCTCTCTCCTCTCCTCTTTACATAATGAGGATGCATTTAAAGCCTCTCTTGGTTTGGATGTAAGGATGATAAGTTAGCACTGAGGGCATATCCCGCATGCACAGTTTGGAGCTGTGCTTATGCAAACAGCAGCACCATTGATGCAGATGGCATCAGGAGGCTTTATTTAGTGCTGCCCTCCCAGGGCTGTGGCTTTGGCACAACATCTGGGACTGGGGTGGCAACCAGGATCCCTCGAAATACATCCTCAGGCTTTTCATTAGGACTGCAAGGAAAATTCCTTTCTCGTATGAAATGGGTAACTTCCTTTCTTGGATCAGTTCAAACCATCAAAAACTAATTTTCTTTTATTTTCTCCTTCTTCTTCCTTTCTTTTTTAAATTTGAAACCCCCCAGTTCTATTTTCCTACACGGCCAAGTAAAAACCATTTGCCAGACCCCTAGGTAGTGTAAATCCATGGATTTTTTTAAAGGCAAAAATCTGATCCCAGCAGGTGATAGGGCTTGGGAGGATTTTTTGTTCCTGTTTTGTAGGTGGAAACACAGTGCAGTTCTTTACACTTCACATGTAAATTCACAGAATGGTATGTGACTTCAGGAGTAAACTAAGGCAGCCATAAAGTCTTTCCATACACTGAATTTTGAAGACTTTCAGTTTCAGTCTTTTCAACTTTGTCAACTTCCTATACTTTACAACCTCATTTAATTTCCTAGGCATTCTACTAATGTGTATCACACATACCCACATAATCTCCAAATACATAAACCACTGAAAGATTGTACCAGAGAGACCTTGTCAGACAATGCAGGGCTCTTCGCCTGCCATGGAGGGTGAGGAAATAATAATTTCTCATCTCTCTTCCTATGTCCATGGGTCTCTAGAAGGTGGAGCAGGCACCATTCAGTGTCTGCAGATGAGCTGATGGATCTGGCTGGCCTGTGCACAGAGAAGAATTCTTAGAAAAGGCACTTAATCAGCTGCCCCACTATGCCGATTTGCACAAAATTGTGTCTGTCTTTTAAAAGCCAGAGATAAAAGGACAGAATTTGACACCTGCTCATTGCTCATCTTCCCAGCAGCTCTCCAGAGCTGAGTTGCAGGGTTTGAGTGAGGAGAAAGGTTTTGCCACCCAGGTTGTCAGGGAAAAGGAGGGAGGTTTGCAGGAATGCTTTGCAGCACTTGACAGATGAAGCCCAAGGCAAGGCAAGTCTTGGGTATGGAGAGGATTTAATTTTTTACTCTCTCTAGCTGAACTCGGTGGTTTTTTTCTTCTCTTCCCCAAAATGTCATATTTGAAATTTCATTTAAGCACAAAGTTTTCATCCCCAGTGCACTCTGTTGTGCTGATATCTGAGGTCTCCATTCCCTCCAAATGCAGTGATGGGAAAGAAAGGATTTCTAGGCTCTTACTTTAAGTCTTTTTCAAAGAATTCTCCTTTAAACAGCATTATTTTCATTTCAATTTACTTTTCCTTATGGCTGGGTTTCCTTTTATCCCCTCTACACCTTTCCTGTGTGTCCTATAAATCCTCAGGCTTTACTTTTGGTTTAGTGTAAGACCTGTTCTTGTAAGGAGCTGGTACCTCAATGAGCCAGCATGGGGATTTTGAAAACTTACAATTAAGTTTATCTTCTGGAAGTCCCCCTCCTGTCTCAGTTCTTTGTGGTAGCTTATTAATTAATTTCTGCTAGATGAGAACCCCTTGCTTCTCTTTCCAGGACAGGTTAACTCCTCCCTAAAATGTCTCAGTGTCCTCAGGTGGAAAACTGGTGCAGTGCTCACTTCCTTGCCCCACCAGACTTGATATTTGAGATACATAAACAAAAAAATTTTTAATTTATTAGGGTTTGGTGGTTGTTTGTTTGTTTGCTTGTTTTTGTTTTTTTTGTTTTTATTTTTTTGTTTCTGATTCTCTAGCAGTGCTGTCTTCACATCCCAGGAAAATAGGTCTGTGTAGTTCTAGGTGCCATACAGATTGTTCTGCTAAGCTCTTAGGAGAATGAGTATTGTGGTCCCTAAGAACTTATAGTTTTTGTCCCCTGAGTGCTTGTATTCTAGTGTTCTATCTATCTATATCTATATCTGTATCTATATCTATATCTATATTTATATCTATCTATATCTATCTATATCTATATCTAATCTATATCTATATATATCTATATCTATCTATATCTATATCTATATCTATATCTATATCTATGTATATCTTATCTAGATCTATATCTATATCTATATATCTATATCATCTATATCTATATATATCACCTACATCATGTATATGAATATAAATATAAATATAAGCATACATATATATGTGTGTGTTGTATGCTATTTATATAAAATATGTTAAAAAAGGGTTATCAGGGAGGAGGAATAGGGAAAATAATACAACAGAGAGAAGTAGTTTTGCCCAAAGGTTGCAGCCCATAGGTAGCAGTGAGCACAATTTGCCACCTCTGCAACAATCACCAGGTTTCTGTGGTTATTGCTGTATGACCTCAGCAAAAGGACTCCACTGGCACAGGTAAAGATGGGTCAGTGTGTGGGAATTTAGCCTGGACTGAGCTCCTCCTGCAGCTGGAAAGCTGGGAATGAGATCCACACAAGGTGCCATGTGGGATAGAAGGTCATGGAGCTACACGATGATCTTTGGTGCAAGGGCTTCAGGGGAATGGAAAGCTTGGAGGTGTCAGAAGATGAGGAGGCTCATCTTCTATAATTGTTAAGGCTTATAATCCAATTAGATCTCAGAGGAGGGCTTGGCAGCTTAGGCAGAGCAAAAAGGTCAGTTTTGGAGAAGGTTTCTGGAAAGTGGCATCAGGGTTTAATGACAGGCTGGAGGTGTGAGTCAGGAGAGGATGTCAAGTCAAAGTGAAAGTCAAGATTGGCAGGGAAGAGTCTGATTTTATTTCTGAAATTGAGACAGGTATGGGGAGGAAAGGACTTAATGAAAAATTCAGGAGCTAGGTTTTGAGCATGTTCAGTTTTAGAAGCAGTAAATTATTAACAGAAATATCTCAGAGAAAGG
Organism: Entomyzon cyanotis; assembly: GCA_024500445.1. NCBI lineage: Eukaryota > Metazoa > Chordata > Aves > Passeriformes > Meliphagidae > Entomyzon > Entomyzon cyanotis. The sequence goes on from JAKEPQ010001004.1 coordinate 5,111,915, forward strand.
CCAAAACTAGTTTGGTTTGATGACTCTAGGCTTAAAGATCTCTTGTTTTCAGTAAACTTGATGGTTATTTGAGTGTTCATATCCAATGTAGCAAGGAAAAATATGGATTTGTGTCACAGAGGATGACTGGAAACTTCCATCTGCATGTATCTATTACTGCAGTTCTTTCATGGATTCAAATTGGATTTTGAGACAGGTCACAATATAGAAGCAGGATGCAATCAGAATAAAGAAGGCATAGTAGGGTTTGACAGTTTCCAGCTCACATCTGCCTGCATTATTGCCTTATGCCTTAATGCAAAAGTAACAGAATGGACTAATCATATGTAGGGAAAATGGAAAAATCAGCTCAATCCATCGTCAAGTGAAACAACTAAGAGTCATTAGACAGAAATAAGCTGTGAGTGAAATTCAAAGAAACTTCATGAAGAACATGTCCATTTTGATGAGAAGCTCAGCTTTTGAGCACCTCCAATGTGTGGACTTTGGGCAGAGGTGGTCTGATAGCCACAGGTCAGCTCTGCACAGAGAGCTGTGATCGCAGCATTTGAACCCAGGCTGGTTTGGTATCTCTCCTTTAGCTCAGCTCCCTGCATTTCAGCCGTGGCTGAGCTAAGGGAGGCCTGTGAGGCTCCCTGCTCATGTTTACACAGCCACTGAAATGTGGTAAATCATCTACCTGCCTGCTAACGGGGGCTAGATCTTGTGCCAGGTTTTGGCTGATCTACAAGGACACAAAAATTCTTACAACCTGGACATCTCATGCAATGTTTCATGGTTCTTTTTTAAAACAAGCATGGAAAATGAGTCACAGGCCCACCATTTTTCTTTAAATAATCAGTATAACTTTTTTTTTTGCTTACTTAAAGCATCCTCCACTGGTGTCTCTGTACATCTGGGCATGGAAAGCCTGCTGTCTCATCTCTCTTCTCACCTGCATTTGAGTTTCTTCTGCTTCCAACAGTACCTCAGAGATCTCTTCATACAGGCCTCAAATAAGACAATTATATTACACATAGGATTAATTTAACTATCAATTAAAAAAAACAAACAAACTCCCTGTTAGGTATGATCTCTGTAAGAGTCCAGAGCACCACTGTGTGCCTGTCGAATGGGTAATGCAGAAAATACTGCTTCCACTTGAAATAGTAGAAAATCCAGAAAAAATCCACTTCCATATTGCCATATTCCATGAGAGTTTGGGTAAGCAAACTACGTGACTGAACACACATATTTGGCTTTGCATGCACAGAATTGAGTACAGGAGCCCAGTTTTGTGTCTCTGCTGTTAAATGGGAATTACTTCTCTTGTGAGCAGTTATAGTTCACTGCCATTGCCACAGCAAATGTGCCACCATCAAAACCCTTATCACTGATTTCTAGAGCAGGTAACACTCCTTGGAGCTCTTCAATCCATCCAGTGTCTAGACTAAACCTGCTCTGAGGTTGAGACATACTCCCAAAACAGCACAGAGTGCTATAGACTCCTTTTTTGCTATTAACATTTGCAACCACAAGTCTGAAACTCTGACAAAGTTGGCATGAGGCTTTTCCAAATCTCTTCTGCAGAGGGAGAGGTTTATCCCACATATAACACTGCAGAATGGCAGTAAAAAAAAAAAGAAAATTTGAAGTCTCCTTGTGCAACCAGTGAGGAAAGAGGTGATTTGCTTTCGGTAAACTGTAGGTCAGGTCATGCCATGGTGTGATTTTTAGGTTTGTCCTGTGCAGAGACAGAATTTGGGCTCAATGATCCTTGTGGGTTCCCTTCCAATTCAGGATATTCTATGATTCAGTTCAGTTCCTGCAGTGGTTTTGCACAAAGCTGCCAGTATACCAAAAACAGTGTTATATGATACATCCTAGTGTTAATTTTGTTTAAATGCAATATAGGGCTTTTTTGCCCCTCCTTTCTTTCCCCCCCACAGGGCAGGGTAAGAATGCTCTAAAAATAGTCCTGACACAGACAAGCTATAGAAGTAAAGTTTTCAATAACCTAAAATAACATGCAAATCCCAGGCTTGTGAAATTTCAAACACAAGACACACACAGTGTGCCAGCCTGACCCCCTGGCTGTGTAGCAGATAATAAAAAGAAATCTTTGTCAAACCTGCTTGTGATGAACAGATAAAAAAGTGTTGGCCCACATTCATAAATGAGACTCTTTATGCAAGCTGGGGCCATGTCATGGAATATTTTAAAATAAGTCAAAAGGAGCTCAGGCTTACTGGAAAACACAGAGCTTTGAGCATCTTAAAATTTTAGGGTTCCGCCTTTGAGCATTTAGATTAGGGTTGGACACAAGCAGTATAAACCCTGAAGTGATTTTCACTTGATAGCAAATTGGGCAAAGCACCAAATCTCAGGTTATCTTGGCTGCCAGAGGAGAGATGAGACAAGCAGGTGCCATCCATGTGCCAGCAATTTCCTAGGGAAGGAGAAATGTCTGTCATGAAAGGCATGTGTGAAGTAAAATAACTCCCACCAAAACCAGGGAGGTTAAACTGAACTGACACATTTCTGAGATAAATCTGTGGTTAGTGTGCATTCAGGTTTTCAGATCTCAAGCAGAAGTTGGAGGCAGTCAAACCCCAGAGCACCAGTCATGTTCATGCTCCTCCTCAGCCAGCCTGACCCTGGTTTTTGGAGTTAATGGAAGAAGGTTGTACCACATTTAGTTGTTCATAGCTGAGATCGAGCAGTGCTAAAACTGAATGCTGATCCCGTGTCTTGGAAATTAAAATTGGATATAAACATTGCAGAGATTTGGAGGAAGAAATCCTATTCAGGGCAAATGACAAGGATGAGGAATGCTTTTGCAAGGAGTCCCACAGGGATTCTGCAGCATCCCTGTGGGACTCAGCACACTGCCATCACAGAGTTAAGAACAGACACAAACTGGGAGCAATTTGGCAAGAATGATAATGGGACCAGTCGGGATCTGTCATCAGCATACTGGGCACTGCAAAAGAGTGATTAACTAGGAAGACACGGACAATTATCGAAGACTAATTGCTTATTGTTGCTAGAACTATATTTTAAATGTGTTTTTCTTTTTAATTGCTTTTGGAGCGAATCAAGTGTCCTTAATTCAATTCTAAAATGTTTGGGAATGGGAAGTCTGCCAGGAATCGGGCAGCTCAGAGGTCTTGTGGAAGCAATTGCCTCTTTCACCAGCCTATATTCGTGTCCAGTTATCCCATCCTCTGCCAACTTTGCTGTTTTCTGGTTCATGGCCCTGTGTTGGCTGAAGGTCTCTGGGTTGTTGGTACTTGCAGGAAGCTGCAATAACTTGTTCATATCTTTTCCTGTATTTTTCATTCATCACTGTCCAAGGGCCTTGACCCCAAGAGGAGCTGAACTCTTCAGGTCCACAGGGGGTTTGGAGCAGCAGGCTCTGAGTGTAAGGGCAGTTTTTAGGACAGGACTAGCAGTGGTTGACAAGGTGAGATAACTGTGTAATCTGAACCTGTTACAACACAAACATCTGTGTACCTCTGTGGTTCTACTGACTGCAGGGAAATCAGGCAGGGGCTGGATTTGGCTCAGTACTGTGACAGTGTAACAATGAATGAACATGAGGATGTCATTCCAAATTCAGATGCTCAGGTTTGGTGTGAGGAGCAGGTCCAAATCACAGGCAAAAGGTTTAATACAAGTATCTAGGAGGGTGTTGTGTTATTAAATAACAATTCAGTGTTTTCCTGATGAGAGTGACAGGCAACTCAGTTTTTATATTAATAGAAATACCTTTTGTATGGATTTATTCAACTCTGAAAGTACTGCAGGACCTTGTCATGGACAAACAAATGCTGCATCTCTGTGTGCAAATAATTTTCAGGAACAGTTTGGTAAAATGAAAGGAAACTGGTCTACATTAGGGAGAACAAATGCAGAGAGGCGAAACAGAAACAGTGTTTAGGTTCACATTTTAGAGGAGGAACACAGGAAAATCCAAGGATCCTGTTGTCTCAACGGAATGCCACATGTCACCTGCTCCTCTAAGCAGCCCCAAAAACCAGGCTGATAAAACTAATGCTGATTTGACAAAAAGCGTGAAGGGGGCATGGGAAACTTGCTTGTTTGGAGGCAGGCAGGATCAGCTTGCTCTGTACAGAGAGTTTGCCTGTAGCACAGGGTTTTTTCCTCCTTTCTGATCTTTTCTTCCGCCTGCATAAAATGTAAGATCAAAAATGGACATAATTGTTCAATATATTTCTGGATAAATTATTTCAGAAATAATTCCCTTTTCATTGTTAATTTCCTTGCAAAATCCTGAACACACACTCTTGCAAAAAAGGACAAGGAAAAAAAAAAGAAATACGAAGAAGTTGTTCCAGACACCATGGCTGGCCCTTTCCATGCTCTTTTAGGGCAATTAGAAGCAAACCTGGCCTGGGCAAACATTTTAATCAGCACTTTAGATTTTTTGAACACAGAAAAACTGAATCATTCTGTGAGACTTTCATTGCAGCAACTCTGGCTTGGGCTCTGGGTTTTGGCTTTTCTCCAGCAAAGTACCTGATGGATATTAACTAGAGATGTCAGTGATGCTGCTGCTCCTCTCCCTCTCCCTCTCCCTCTCCCTCTCCCTCTCCCTCCTCTCCTCTCCTCTCCTCTCCTCTCTCCCTCTCCCTCTCCCTCTCCCTCTCCCTCTCCCTCTCCTCTCCTCCCTCTCCTCTCTCCCTCTCCCTCTCCCTCTCCCTCTCCTCTCCTCTCCTCTCCTCTCCTCTCCCTCTCCTCTCCTCTCTCCTCTCCTCTCCTCTCCTCTCCTCTCCTCTCCTCTCTCCTCTCCTCTCCTCTCTCCTCTCCTCTCCTCTCCTCCTCTCCTCTCCTCTCCTCTCCTCTCCTCTCCTCTCCCTCTCCTCTCCTCTCCTCTCCTCTCCTCTCCTCTCCTCTCCTCTCCTCTCCTCTCCTCCTCTCCTCTCCTCTCCTCTCTCTCTCCTCTCCTCTCCTCTCCTCTCCTCTCCCCAGCCCTTGGCTCTCCTGGTTCACAGACCAAGATGAGTAAAATTAGTATTTTGTAACAATTGTAACAGCATAGCATGGTTGATTGTCAGAGTACCCTAACTCTAACTGTAAAGTTAGGCAAGAACTGCTTTTCTGGTTTTAAAGGTCTCTTCTACCTTGTATGAGAGAGGTATTCACTCATCTGGGCATCTCATGCCTTGAGTTTTTTGGCCAACTTGCTTGTGCAAAGCCATTTCTCTGTGATGTGTTTGCTCAAAGTCTTGGACCAAATTCCCAGCTGCAGAGGATGGCAGAGGGCATTGCATGTGCACCAGGTGGGGATTCAACATCCAGTTTGAAAGGAAATACCCAATGGGAATCTCTCCATCCCTTGAAAGATAAGCAGAACCACCCTGCCTTTCTCTGCAGCAGTTTTTTTAAATCAGCTCAGAAATGAGTGAGGAGAGAAAACATTGCTGGAATGTGCATTTCCACAGAGATGAAATGTATTTGTGTGCAGCTTTCTAAAATTAAACTTTGACAGTGGCAAAGAGGGACTTGGGTGTGAAAATGCAATTAGCCATGACTCAGGACTCTTGACATGCAGAGGGACCAATGAGTTGTGAGTTCTTGCATGGAAACTTGACAAAGTAGCAAGAACAGCTTACTGGGTGTTATATGAGCAGAGTAAATAACACAAAATGTTGTTAATGTTTGATACTCATTTCCAAGTGGCTCCTTTGGGTGATGTAGGCAGAAGTGCACCTGCCAGGTGATGGTAAATGATGTTTTTCTTGTGGAATAGTCATTGTCTTCCTGTTAGTAACATTCATTCCCTTTTCTTGAGAGTTCTGAGATCCTGAAATAAAGACATTATAAGAATACTGATGTATTATTTTCACATAATGGTCTCTCACAGGCTTCCTGTGGTGTCCATAAGCATCACCCATCAGCTGAGCCATAAAGTAGTTTTTCCATCTTAAAGATTAATTCATAGAGATCCTAAAAGGCTTGGCAAAGGCTCTCAGTGAAAAAGCAAGGCTTTCCATTCACCCTTCTCAGTGGTTGTATCAGCTTCATCCTCTGCCTTCCAAAATGTGTTGGATAACATTTTCTCCCTTGATACAATAATCACTCAGGGAAGGTCCTAGAGAGAAAACAGAGTGGCCCTGTGGCTGTTCATTAATGTGTGTCACAGACAGTGTCTGTCCTTTTTTCATGGCTGTCAGGCATTGCTGGGTAATTTTGGCACCCAAGGATGCCAACACAGTGGGCACTGTAGGTAAATGAACAGGAAAGGGGGTGGGGAGGAGAGCATTCTGTTAGCTATTACATTACTTCAAAAATGATTTAACTTTTAATTAGAAGGAGATTGGGAAATTGCTAGGTCTTTATGCTTTTCTTTTTCCCTTCTGGCAGCCAGATTTTATGCTCCCACTTTTAAAATGCAATTTATATATGCTGTTTGAATTAAACTTGGTCCTTCGAATTTTCTGAAGTGCTGTTTCTCTCGTATCTGAATCTTTGTAGGATGGAGATAGAGCCACGACTGTCTTCTGTGCTAGTGACTGCATCTTCTGATTCAGAGCTCCTGTATTCTGGAGCCAATAATGATTCACTCTCACAGCAGTGGTGTGAGCAGTCTCAGCTTTTATATGCCATCTGTGTGAGTGAGCTGAATCTGCAGAAATGGGACCCTGTGCACATGGCTTTTCCTCTGCTCAGGGATGAAAATATTAAAGCAAATCCGTATGGTCCGTGAGATGTTTTGTGTGTCAGGAAGGGAGTAAAGCTGCCTGTCAAACCAAGCTGTTCTCTCTGATGAAAAGGGGTTGTTTTTAAACACTCCTTTCCATAGTATTTTGCACGCCAGCCATGTGTGCTTTCTCATCTGACATCTCATTGAGATCCTTGGCTCTGGTACTGCAGGAGGGAAGTGTGTTCTGGGAAGGAAGGAAATTATCTCTCAATATGTACACAAACCTGTGCACACACACACACACACTCTTAAATCAATCTCAATGAATTGAATTTTTTTTTTTTTAGGAATGCGAAAGAAAATTAATCTGGTTGAGCCAGACTTAATTGCTTCCCTTTTGTTTGGATGTTCTATTTTCTCATGAAGATATTAGAAATAAATGCTCTGAGCTATTATTAGATACCAAGGTAGAGATAGAGGGCAAAGGGTTCATTGACAATTCCTACAGCAGACCATTGAAGCTAAAAGGCAAGCTGATGAGCAGCTTGAAAATACAGATTCATCCACCAAGCTTAGGGAGTATTCCAAAGGTTTATGCTGGCCTGGGGATCTAACCCTCTGTGCAGCTGTAAAACCCACTGCATGGAGGAAGCAGAAATAAATGTGGGTTTGTTTTTTCTTTTTCTTTTTCGTTAGTGAAAGGAGTCACCTTGCAGAAGAAGCTGGAAAACATAAACTCACATAAAGTAATGAATTGATATAAATGCATTGCTTTTGAAGGGAGCAACTGGACTTCAGCTCTGTGTCAGGAGGCTGGGAAGCATAAAGGTTCTCCACAGATACACATTCTTGGTGTTTTGAAAGTTTCAAGTCAGTTAATCCCTGATGATGGGATACCATTATAACCACTGGTTCACCTCCATGGTCTTAGGGCAATACTGCAAGAAGCAATTTGATCAGGTTGGGCAGGAGAGCCCATGGCATTAGAGTGCTCTGTTGCAAAAGAAATCCAATGCTAAAAAGGCTTTCTAGCCCTTCCCTAAAATGCAGTGGTGATTATCACTTCCTTTCAGAGAATCACAGAGATTGTCAGGGACCTCTGGAGATCATGGGATCCTTCCCCTGTCCAAGCAGGGCCACCTCCAGCCACTTGCAAGGACCATGGCCAGATGGCTTTTGAGTATCTCCAAGGATGGAGACTCCACAATATCCCTGGGCAACCTGTGCCAGCACTGGGTCATCTTCACAGTGAAAAAAGCATTTCCTGATGTTCAGAGGGAAGCTCCTGTGTTTCAGTGTGTGCACATTGCTTCTGATCCTGCCACCAGGCACCAGTGAAAAGGGCTCAGTCCTCTTTGCACCTTCCCTCTAAGTGTTCTACATTGTTGAGATCCCCTGGAGTCTTCTCCAGGCTGAACAGGCTCAGTTCTCACATTCTGTCCTCATGGGAGAGATGCTTCTCCAGTCTCTTAATCCTCTTCCTGACGCTGCACTGGAATCTCTCCAGTGTGTCCATGTCTCTCTGGTATTGAGGAGCACAGAACTGGACACAGCACACCTCATCAGTGCTCTAATTGTCAAAAAAAAAAAAAAAAAAAAAAAAAAAGAAAGAAAAATTTTGGAACAGGGGCTGTTCCAGCTGGGGCACTGACACTGGTTTTGCATAGCTTCAGCTTGAGCACTGAAGGGATTTTTGTGCTCTTTTGCCATACCTCTTGTGTCTGCTTGTATCTACTTGCTGCTGCATTTGGGCAGCTTTGGTCAAGGAGGGGTTTTCATCTGGGCATCTCAGCTTTGCTGACCTGACCTCTGGAATAAATGTTCCTTTCTGAACTTATTTCTTCTTTGGCAATAGCTTTTGTTTATTTTTTTCCAGTGGCTGCTTTGAGGCTTGTTCAGTTTGCCAGGCTAAAGGGCATCACAAGAACATGCATCATTTTGTACTTTTTGTCTAAAGCAACAAAACAAAACTAAGTTACAAAAAATCACTTTGGTGTAATTTTTTTTTTTCTGTGAAAACTCCTGAAGCATAAAAATAGTCTCTTTCCTTGAAGAGGGGATATTACTAATGTAAATCCAATGCAGAGGAATAATATGATGTATGTCAAAAGGCAAGCAACCGAGGAGGAGCTGGAGTGGTGGAAATGCCTCACGGGCATATGAGATTGTGGGGATAGGTATTCACACAAAGGATGCTTTCTTACATGTGCCCAGGGCTTTCTCTTATCTCTGAACATGAACCCATAGTGAAATAGAAATGTTCCTGTATTAATAGTGCATTGGAGATAACCCTGCTCTGAAAAATACAGTAATACTGCTCAACTGGGAATCCTTTCAGAGCAGGGAATTGGACTGGCAATTTCATAGCGTGTTGGTAATGAAACATTTTGGTTCTGTATAAGCAAATGGGTAAGGTTAATGGACACATTACTCTGGCTGTCATTGTCCCAGCAGTAGCCAATTTAGAGGCTTTATATTTTCTGCTGTCCCAGTAAGGGAAAGAAAAGTAGAAAGTTAAAAATAGAAATCCCAGAAGGATTTAAAGTGCAAAGAGTGAACAAGCTTGTAGTACTCAAGTATAATTTTAAAATCCCTTTTTTCCTCATAATCTGGACTTTCATATATGTGTTACATTGCAAATTCTGCCAGTGTCTGTCCTGCTCCAAAAGCTTTCCTCCATACAGAAGGATTTATTCTGGCTCTAACACATCAACATGAGCCTCCAGCCCTGCATCTCTCTAGCTGCTCTTGTATTGATGGTTCCTGTTTGCATTTCCCTTCACCTGATGCTGTTGATTTGCGGAACCATGAGAAATTGTCTGTTGCTTTGGCCTTCAAGGGAGGAGGTTGAAAAAATAGCTTCTGGTGCCTGTGTGTAGACCATAATTAGTTTTTTTTCATCGCTCTTTCAACAGCTGTGGACAGATATCAGGCCTTCATGAGCTGGTTTTTTTCAAGTAGGTGCCCTACACAACAGCACAGCATTGGGTTTTCTTTCCCAAAATTAACCATCCTACACTCTTGGTTTTGTTGAGGTTACCTTTTCCTTGTTGAGTCTCCTGTCAAGATTAATGCACTTTCTGAATCAGCTGTCCAACCTAATGAGGACTTGTTTCCTTTGATTTGCAGACATCCTGGTTGATGGCAAGGTGTGTGACTGTGACATCGTGGTGACCTGCCAGGTTGGGGACCCTGTCCCCTTGCAGGTGAAGCTGACCAACCGCAGCAAGCACAGCGTGGGACCCTTTGCTCTCACCATGATGCCCTACCAGGACTACCAGAACGGGGTGCACAACTATGACCTGCAGGATGCCATCACCTTTGTGGGCTCCAACACCTTCTACATCGATTCTGTGAGTTGCTTTATCTCATGTATCAGGATTTTGAATGATGTGCATTTGCTTGCATTTCAGGGGCTTCATTACTCCATTGTGCAGTTTAAGGCAGAGCAGTTTTTGGAAAGCCCCATAATTATGGCAGCTATTGCAAACAGTGCTGCTAGGTTCATCTAGAAACATCTCCCTGAATTGATTTAAGGCTCCAATTTCCTATTGTGTAAACCACTACTGAATTATCAGAGGCAGCAACTTCTGGTCACTCCAGATGTGACAGAATGTGAATGGGTAACCCTAGATTGAATGTTCAATACCATATTGCCAGTCCCTTGAGTCACCCACTGCAGCCTGCAGTAATAGATTTTAAATAACTTTTTTACTTTAGTCCATAAGAAATATTCCCCAGGCTGAGCCAAGGAACTCAGCAAATCAGTCAGGTCCTGAGGAAATGCAACAGACTGAAAAAAGAAAATGCTCAACCTTAATGGCCAATCTGATGAGCTGGTTCATTTCCTGGATGCTTAGCATACTGTTATAAAACCATAAAGATATGCTTAAAATGAGGCAAAAGAAAAAAAGAGCCCCTTTTTAAAAACAATTGAGATTATGATTTTCCTCTCAAATTCTTCAGAAAATTCAGGTCTAAAAGCTTTTTGCTTCTAAGTCAAGACACTGAAAATACAGATAATGCTACTCTCTCCTACATCCTTCCTTCCCAAAAATGCAACAACACAGTGCCTGGAATGAAGACTTGCAGACAATGCTGCAGAGTGGAATGAACAGCATTTCTGGTAACTCATGAAATAAACATGAAGAAGGGGGTGAATGTTTAGGATAGTGCTTAGGAACTTTGCTTAGGTCAGTTCTTCGGATTGGCAATAAAATGTACCTGTCAAAATTAAATATATAAGCGAACTTTAGTTAGAAAGAAATTAAAGGTTAACCACAGGGATAATCACCATGTGTATTTTACAATTACGCATCACAGAAGAAAATATTTCTGAAAGCTAATGAGCATGAAATGTACCATCAACTTGAATTTTAATGGGGGCTAACTGCATTCTTATAGCTGAATAATTGAAATATGTCAACAGAAATCATCCAGAGATGGCTTTCTTTGACTCTGTTTCTGACAATGTGGAGTTTTTAATCAGAGTGGTGGTGTTTGGATGCCCAGCTGCCAAAGGGCCTGACCCTCCAGGCTAATGAGGGAAAAGGGAGGTGTCAGTGTGATGTATTCTTACCTTCTGATTGAGTCTCCTATGGGGCAGGGAGTCAGGAGGTCACATCTCTGGTGCCTGCCCAGGCAGCCTTCTCATATGTTATGGTCCCTGCTTTTGCCCCTTTCTCAGTATTTTGACATTTCTCCTGTAAACACAATCCCCAGGAAGCTAAAAATAGAATTGTTTGCTGCTGCTTGTCCTCCTTTCCATTTAAAAAGGTGAAATGAAGAAAATGTAGACTCTCAGACAAGAAGTGTTGCATTTCAGTGTGTGGTGTTGGTGCTACACAGGATCCTAGGGAAAATGCTTGGTCATGTTTCTTTGGGGCACAGAGCCCTGAGCATGGAAGAAAATCCTTCAGTGCATCTAATGCTGTCAAAGGCCCTTTCTTCCCTCATAATAACTAATTTAGTAATAGAAAATAGGTTTCAGAAAGTTCCACCTGTCTGGGGGACAAGGGGGAAGTCCTGGTTTGTGCATTTGATGCTTCAGGGAAGAACCACCATGCTCAGAATTGTGGTTATGCTCTGAGTTTGGCCAAAACTCAGACAGACGCTGGTTAAAAAAAACAAAGAAATTCATGGTTGGGTGAGATGAAAGAGAACCAGATTTTCTCTTTTTTATGAACAGAAGTTGAGATACTGGACCAGATTCCTTGTTGGTTTTCAACTCTGTGCTGCTGTGTGAAAGTGTTTAAAAATAATTTTTTTAACCTGAGGTCATGGGGACTTGATTATTTTTCTTCTTTAATGGAGGAGGCTTGAGGTTGTGCCCTTTCCCAGCTGCTTGTGGAAGGTGCTCCCCTCTCCCCCAGCAGACCCAGAGATGCTGCAAACACTTGTTTTTAAGTTGTCCAGTTTAGCAAAAACTGCGTTGGTCAGCAGTTGAAGTTAATTGGGCTGACTTCACACTGCCACTGGCACAGAGGTGCTGACATGATTTATTGCAGGGCTGGGCTGGGTGGGAGGAAGGATGGAGAGCCAAGGGTGGTTTGGAGCATCACTGGTGCATGGTCAAGAACGAGTGGGAGCATCAGGTATTACAGCAAGGGCAGACACTTCTCACACCCTGAAAGTTCTCTGTTGTCATGCAGAAACTTCATTATTGGTACAAAAAACCCAGCAGATCCCTCTGTCTTCCTAAATGTTTGTTTCATATTAAGTCTTATGCTCAAAAATTCACAGTTATTTTTGATTCCAGACTAAAAAGTTTCAAAGCAGTTTCTGCTGCTGCCTGGAAGACAGGGGATATATACAGGAATTTTCAGGATGCACATGCTTCTTCACAGTGTGAATATAAATCACCGAAAGGGTAAAAGTCACACAATTTTGTATTTCTCTTTTTTGTGGCTTGAAGTCCAGGTTAAAAGATCTATCTTGGAAGTAATGTGATGATGCTTATTCACCTCTTTGTGCTTTTACCTCAGTTCAATGCAGCAGCCTGGGTTTGTGTCACAAAATCTCTGCTGGGATATGCTGCTTCAAAAAACAAAGTCTTTTCTGGAAAAATTTTAAAGGATATTGAGCTATTTCCATGCATTTTAAATTAAGTAAAATCTTTATTTTTAAGCACAACTTCTAATTTGGCTAGCCTTACTTTCCTCTGTCTGTATTTGACAGAAAAAAGTGACTTTCTCCATTATGATTTAAATATTTTACAGTTTTTGTTCAGTGGGTGATTTTGAAATATGAGTTAACATGGTGGAACCTACCCATTAAAATGCAGTGCAATAATTTATTTTTTTTTATCTCGCTTCCCAACCTAAAGTTTATCTTTCACTGTATTATTAAAAATTTTTAGTTCTTACCAATGTTTTTTGTTGACTAATTAGTTGATCACACAGAGTTGCTTTCTGCCAAGTTAAAACCAAAAATATTGTCTTCTGTGGAGATTTCTGTAACTCGCAGCAATTCATCCTCCCTTGTTGTCCCTGCTTGTGCCATTGCTTATTCTCCAGCAGGATTTTTTACCATGCACAAACTCAAGCAATGGGTAGTGGGAGATGAGGAGAAATTCATTAGTAGATGGTCATTTTGAATCAGCTCAGAAGCCATGGTGAACATTTGCTCACTTCTGGCAGGTCCTCTGTGGCCCATCTGGAACAAATTATTTTTCTTGGCACTGCTTTATTCACACTGTAAACTCTTTGGGGCAGTGAGCAGGAGTTGGCACCAGCCCTAATCTCCAACTGAGCTCCCTAAGTACTACAGCAGTATAAATAAGTAGTAATTAGTTCTAAGCAATCGCAGTCCCACATGGTAGCCTAAATCAGGGAAGGATTAGGATGCAGCTAGAAACTTAATTTTTCTTCTGTCTTGGTGGAACAAAGGAGTACTGTGGACATTTTTTCCTTGATTTTCAGTATATTGTTTTCTGGGGTACAATCTTCCCGTCTTTGGTTTCCACGGTTCTGTGGGATTTTAGTAAAACCTGTTTTAACTCTGCCCTGACTCAGGAATGTCAGCATGCTGATGAATGATTCAACAGCATCCCAGGCTGGCACAACATACAGATCTGGGCAGTGACACTACCAGAGCTGCTGGACTGAAGGACAACACAAATCCTGGGCATCTGCCCTGTCCTGTGCAGACATCTCAGTGCCTTAGGCCATCCCATTGCCTGTGTTTAGGTACCTATTCTGGCTCTGTAGGGCTGCCCAGAGAGACTATTCTGTGTTTGCTCCACTGTCTGCATTGACTGGGTACCTTCCTTCTTTAGTAGGAGCTTGGAGACCTCGTGTGCAGAGAGACACCTAAATGTAGGTGGTTTAACCTCCAAATTAGTCCTGTGGATGTGACTCTGTACTGCCCTGACTGCTGCTGCTCAGTGTCTGCTCTTTAGGGAATGTTTGTAGGCAGCCCCAGTGGAGAGGCAGCCTTGTTTTCCAAAGCTGGTTCCAGTTTTGAAGGAAACATCTTGTAACTTCTGCAGAGCCACCTGCACCTCAGCAGGGCAAAGGTTTCAAGTTCCTTTTGCTTCCCTGTTTCTTCTCCAAACCACAAGTGTTGATAGAGTGAAGGTAGTTATGCTCTGAGTTTGGCCGAAAATCAGACAGACGCTGGTTAAAAAATTAATGGTTGGGTGAGATAAAAGAGAAGCAGTTTCTCTTTTTTATAAACAAAAGGTGAGATACTGGACCAGATTCTGCCCACAACAGCAGAGCCCAAACCATGACTGTGATGTCAGGAAGGAGCCTCAAGCCACCTCGCTGCTCATCAAGGGCTCTGATGTGGGCTGTTACAGATACTCCTTCACGGTGTAGTGAGATAAGGAAAAATGGACTGGGAAATGGAAAATGGACCCTTGGAAAAGCAAGGGTCCTGAGGAGGCTTCATTTGCTGTTTTCCTGCACCCACTGCTGTCATTCATGCCTGCTGCTGTCCTCTGCATGCAAGTCCAGTGAGGCAGAAATCAGCCAGGCAGCCCTGGGAGAAGGGGAAGAAAGCAAGAGGGGACGTGGTTTGATGTTGTTCTGCATGTCCAGACGTGGTGCCAGAGGGCAAGAACTTGTACCAGAGAGGAGGGGAGATGCCAAGGACAGGGTCAGGGGAACAGCTGTGGCTGCTCTGATCATTCACGTGGCTGACATGATGCTGATGAGTTTGCTGTAGGTCAGCAGAAGTGCTCAGTGCCCAAACCAAAGGGAGCCTGGGCTCTCCAGCTCTGAGGATGTGGCTGCTGGTGAACAGCCAGGACCCTGTGCAGGAGCTCTGATTTAGAATCATAGGAGCATGGAATGGTTTGGGTTGGAAGGGAATTTAAAGCTCATCTCATTCCAAACCCCCTGCCATGGTCAGGGACACCTTCCACCACACCAGGTTGCTCAGAGCCCCATCTAACCTGGCCTTGAACACTTCCAGGGATGGGGCAGCCACAGCTTCTCTGGGCAACCTGTGCCAGTACCTCAGCACCCTCACAATCAAGAATATTTTCCACATATCTAACCTAAATTTCCGCTCTTTCAGTTTGAACCCCATGCTCTTTGTCCTATCACCACAGATCCTGATGAAGAGTCTTTTCCAGCTTCCCTGTAGCCCCTTCAGGTACTGAAATGTGCTGTGAGGTCTCCACTCAACCTTCACGTCTCCAGGCTGAACTGCCCCAACTTCCTCAGCCTGTCTTCACAGTGGAGATGCTGCAGAACCTTTAGCAACTTCATGCTCTCTCTCTGGACTTGCTCCAGTTTAGGGAGATTCGACAAAGCAGCCTGATAGCCCAGGGGGCTAAAGAGGATACATGTCTATTGTCTAAAGAACCCAGCAGTGAAAAAAAAAATTCTACAACTAGAGAAAATGGAAACAAACAGCTCATTCCCTTCACTTCTGAAAGCTACAGAGAACCTGCCTCATGGAAGGTGCTGGCTGGCAGTTTTCAGCTCTCTGGCACATTCTTGAGTTCCCTTCACCCCTGAAATCTTCTTAGTCATTTGCCTTCCCCCTTTCCCACCATGGCCTTCCCATCATCCTTTTTCTGGTCCTCCCAATGCAGTGACAAGTTATCCTTCATCAAAGGGTGTCCATAGGCACTTTCCCAGTTCCAGCCCCATTGTTCATGTCCCAGTTTACCATATGACAAATTTGTTTTGAAGTGTGGAACACTGCTGTCTCAGAGCCTTGGCCTCATCCCTTTGCTGTTCCAGGTGGGGGTGTCCCCTTGCAGAGGGGACATCACTCCCTCCTGAACCCAATCAGGACAGCTCAAAGCTTCTGGGTGCAAAGCCAGAGTTTCTGCTGTGGTTGGGGTTGGATCTCAGCCTGGCTGACCAGTGGAGTGTCTGGCTCTCAGTTTGGAATCAGTGCTGGACTCTGTAACCTGGTGGACACTGAGGTGTTTGGAGAGGACCAAAGAAAGGCTCATTGCCAGTGAGTGTTCAAGGGAAAGGGAAATACATGGGCACAGGGCTTGATGGCTCCACAGTGCAGAGAGAAGAAAAGAACTGTCAGATGGTCTTGGCTGTGGGAAGACCAATACTGAGGAGATCAGGGATCCTTTATTGGGACATTTCTGCTGGGATGAAGTTGCCTTTTCACAATTTTTTGAAAAATTCCGTCCCATGGAATGGCTTTGTGTTGATTTGCATTTGCTGCAACTTTAACTCAGTTCTAGGCATCCTGAAACTGGATTTAACATCTTGTGGAAGCAGATACTAATTCAAACATTATCACATGCTGAACAGTTGTGGGAGTGTTAAAGTTAGAAATTACTGAAGTGTCTTGCTGAAATGATGGACTGAGATATATTATTTGTTGTGAAGATATGGATTGTAGATGGGTTTGTGATGAAGGAAGATACATAAATGTAGAAACAGTGTGAACTCTGTATTTAATTTGGACAAGTTAAATCAGGATGGCTACTGTTTCTGGGAAGTTTCTTGCCAAACTTCATTATCACAATGATAGTGAATATTAAAGATTCCTGATTAGAATCTGCAGTCAAATTGTGTCTCAGTAATAAGTGAGAATGAACTTAGTTATTGCTAATATGTTAAATGTTGTTTAACCATGTATTTAACATTAATTCAGAGACATGATTTAGAACTCTAATTGAGATGTTGGTAAACACAGTCTAAGAAGAGATTTAGGGTGATCTCTACCTTAAACAAATTCTGTTCTGGAATTTTTGACTCCTGAAGGTTCATATTCTATTCTGAGTTGTGCCACAGATCTACTGCATGAGTGAATAACAGGATTTACTTTTTAATGCAGCAGTTTTACTAGAACAGGGACAAGATCTTTACTCCTTTTTCTATGAAAGCATTATTAAGATGTGAATCTGGAGTACTCTGAGACCACTGGAAGGAGCTAATGAATTGCAAACTGCCATTAATTTGCTTCGTTGATGGTTTATTTACACTGATTTTCACATTCTCTTTGCCAGGTAAAGCCAACCAAAGACTCTGTGTACTTTGGAGCACTTCTCTTCCTCTACACAGGTGATTTCTACCTGAATATCAAATTCCACGAAGACAACTGCAGCAGGGAGCTGCCCCTGTCCTGGCTCTGCCTTCCCAGTGTCCACATCCGTGCTCTGGAGCCTGTGGCCCCAACTCAGCTGTAAATGTCGTGTGAGCTACTTGATTAACCAGAGCACACAGCAGTGCTTGGCACATCCTCTGCTTGACCCCAGCTTGTTTCTGTCCAACCCCAGGCCACAGGCTCTACTTTGGAGGAACAGCTGAACACTTCCTGAATTGGCTGATAGTCATTTGGACAGCTGCTTTAGCTAATTTCAGAGGGAGAGAGATTATAACGATGCTGAAGTTTTCCTCTGTTTCCAGACAGCCTTTCAAACTGCTTATATATGCATTATACTTCAATATACTCCATTGATATCAGTGCTTTGAAAGGCTCTTGAGGACTGAATTTAGCCATGTGTTTGAAGGTCTTAAATCCAATTTGAATAATCCTGTTTCATCATTTTTCAGTAAGATTTGTGGATCTGTATGAAATTCCTGCTGGTTTGTGCTGGACCCATGGATTGTTTCCCTTGGGGTGTAGATCTCTCTTAGATTTGTTCACTGGCTTGTTCTTTTCCATTTGTTTGCTGAGTTTTTGGTGTCTTTGGTAGTAAATGGCAGTAGTGGTGCTTTATAGTGTGATGCTGAAAGTAAGAATAGCAAATGTGCCTGCAGTTATTGTCTCCCTCCCCTGAGCCCAGTGCCCCTTGCTCCTGCTAAAGTCACTGCCTTTGGTTTGGCAGATCTATGAACTAGAAAGGAGAGAGGTTGAGGAAGAGCAAAAGAGTTTTGTCCTTGAGAGAATAAATAAGCCAACTTTTGGGCTGCCTAAGGCTTGCATGTGAATTTCGGATTTCACAGTTCTGTTTTATACAGTCACAGTCACTTGAAACATTTGCAGACACCTAAAGATCCACCAGAATTAATCAGATGATCATTAATATAACTTCTCATGAGTTTCTGCAAACTCTTCTCATCAGCTTTTTCATACTAATATACTGCTTCTTAAATGTGTCTGGTTTTTTCCTTTTTTTGTTTTCATTAATTTTTTTAATAAGTTTAATTATTAGGCAGTCAAGGCCATGGAATTCCTAACTGTAAAAGTAGCTGTTGAATGTACTGATAATTTAGCCTGTTTTTCAGAATAATGTTTTTGTATAGTGAGACATGTTTTTACCCCATGTAAAGCAGGGAGATGTCTTAGCTGTATGATTAATACATTATTTCATGGACCATATGTTTAAAACCTATCTCAGTCTTTTAAACACGTAGTTAAATTTGGTGGTGGTATGCTTTTGGGGGTGGAAGCACCAAGATGTGGCAGGGACACTCCAGTTAGCTCTACATGGTTTAAATCTACATGCAGTTTCTTTGTTTCTTTAGAATTTATCCAAACGTGGTCCCCCATTGAATGCCTGTCCTGGCCCTTCCTGCTCAGTCCTGGCTCTCTGCACCACACCCAGGTGCACTTTTAGAGGTGACTGGTGTTTTCCATAGGAAAGACAGTGCTCAAAACTCCATTCATTGCATGCTTGCAAATGACTGTTCATCCTAAATATATTCCTAACCTGAGGGAACTGTAGCTGTAGCTTGGTAGCTGTATTTCTAGGTTATTATCTCTAAAAACCTGTTTTGGGGCAATGTTATCATTGTTTGTGCTTGAGCTGTGGCTCTGTACTCAGCCTTGAAAGTGGAAGTTTTCAGTCTTGACCTGATGAAGATCTGAGCCCAGCTGAAGATTTACTTGCAATGATTTACTGCTGTGTCAGGTTCCAGTCACTTTGGGTAACAAAACTGTTCCTTAGCCTGGCACAGTGGCTCTGGGCCAGAGACACCATGGAAAGAGGGTCCAGCAGCTGAGTTGGGCCTGTTTTTCTGTGTTGGTGGAGCTCTGCTGACCAGATTTCTCTGTCACTGGATAGGCAATACACAGAAAAAGAAGATCCAAGGAGAGCAGGCTCTTAACCAGTTCATCTCCATAAAAGCTTGGCTTTGACATCTGTGTCTGTGCTATGTTGCACAAAACTCTTGCAGCAAAATACAAATTGGGTTTTATTCAGTGTTCCCAGCAGATAACCTGCAGATTCTAGGAATACAGCTAAGGCTTTGTAAGGACCACATTGCATTTGAAATAAAAATACTGTGAAGTAGATGCTGTTGCAGTCAGGATGCTTCAGTTTACCCACCTAGGGGATTATTCTCTAATTAATTTTTTATGTTCTCTGAGAAGATAGGGTCTTGTTCTGTGAAGCCTGTACTGGGATACAACATTCCTGTGCCTTTTATTTATAAAGGATCCTGATCCACAGCCTGCTGAAGCTGTTGGAACGGGAACAGGTTTTATTAGAACAAAAGCAAGCTGCATATTTTCCAGGTATCCAATATGCCATTATAAATCTGCCATATGTGCACATAAATTTAAGTTCTTATGTGTGAGCTGACCCTTAAAGGTCTATCTCTTCATTATAGAGTAGACTACTCTGTCCCTTGTCAACGTGGATGCTTAGTTGCTTTTGGCATTTATGATATCTTCCCCAATTTTCTCACACTTCTACTTGTCTTGGTGAGGGAGATGAAACACAAGAAGTTCTTCTTTCTGGGAATCATTTTTAACTTTTCCAGAAGGAAGATATTGAAGTGTTAGTGAACTTTGGAGAAAGGTTGAGGGAAAGTTGCTTAAAGTCACTGGGGTTGCTGTCAGGATTGGTCCTTGTAGTGCCTGAAAGAAGGATAATACTTGTCTTATCTGCTCTCCTTTCCTGGTACTGAAAACTTCTTTTTATTTCTCTGAAACACCCAGCAATTATTTTGAACATGGCGAGCTGAACAGTTCATTGTAAATCTGATATGAACCAGTGGTTGCAATAAATTATTCCTAATTTAAATGGACATTGCTGAGAGCAGATGTTGGTCCCAAATATGAGTGCACTGGAGAAACCTAAGTTGTGTAACTTCAACTGAATAAATACTTGTTATTTACACCTCTGCCAGTCTCTTCTGTCTGTAGTTCTTGATTGTGTTCTTGTGTGTTTTTACTGATAATAATGCACATCTCTTGATGCTGTATGCTGTCTCTGAAAGAATGTGTTTGACCCTGGAAATGAAATTTCAGCTTCACTCAAACATTCTCTTCCTAGACGAGCTCAGAGGTGGTGAACCATGTGGCTCCACAGAGAGGCTGCTGTGTCAGTGTCTGTTCACTGTCAGCTGAGGGCAGGGAGAGGCATTCACATGAAAAGCAACAAATGGCATGAAGCTGTGTCAGGGGAGGTTTCAGTTGGATATTTGGTAAAGGTTCTTCACCCAGAGGGTGGTTGGGCCCTGGAAGAGCTCCCCAGGGAAGTGGTCACAGCACCCAGCCTGACAGAGCTCAAAAAGTGTTTGGACAACACCTCAGGTGCATGGTGGGGTTGTTGGGATGGTGCTGTGCAGGGTTGGGATGGTGCTGTGCAGGGCTGGGAGTTGGACTCGATGATCCTTGGGGTTCCCTTCCAACTCAGCAGATTATGTGAGTCTGAAATGCCTCAGTGTCCCAATACTGATGCTGAGGGTGGTGAGGTCATGGCAAAGGTTGCCCAGAGAGGTGATGGTTGCCCCATCCCTGAAAACACTCAAGGTTGGCTTGGAGAGGATTCTGAGCAACCTGATCCAGTTGAGGATGTCCCTGCTCATTGCTGGGCGTTTGGAACCAGACCTGTAAATGTTCTTTGCTATCCAAACCATTCCATGATTCTGTCATCCTTTCCATCCTCTAAGAAACAGCTCAAAGGCTGGAAGGACCATCTTGGAACACTGACTACAAGCTCTTAAAAACCATCTGATGCCCAGCCTTGTTTGAGCCCCTCCTACCAAACAGTCCTGGAGCTCCTGTGATTGGATTTCCAATCTAGAAGCTCTTAAGCTTTCCTTAGAGAGAACCAGCTGCACTCTCCCTTCCTTGAATCCCCTGTCTCCTTTCCTGGGTGTGGGACTTTCTTTGTCCCTGGCATGGGGCTGTGCATCCATCCTGCTCTCACTGCACACCCCAGAGCAGTGCTGGCTGCCAACTCTCTGGGATGGAAGACCAAGCCTTCTGCAGCTCTGGGCTTGCAGCTCAGCTCTTTGGGCACAGGGGACATTTGAAGGCTTTCATACAGGTAGTTGCTTTACAGAGCTTTGCAAACACTAGTGCTCTTTTCTTACTACAGAAGACACAAAGAACTGGACAAAATGTTAGTGTCAAGTGTTCTGTGATGTTTCCCTCTGGGGTTAGGTCAAGGTTCTTAGGTTGTTCAGCATCTTTTTAGCTCTTAGTTTCTCATCTTGCTCTTTCTTACCTCATTCTTCCCACCGGCTCTTCTACTCACTGCGCTTTTCTGCTTTTTTTTGTTTGGTCCTAATGGAAAGGATCAACTTGTCCCTTTCTTCTTTTCCTTCCTCTGCATCTCTGTTAGAGCCCCCCAAACACTTTGTTCATGTTGTGGAAAAAACTGCTTCAAACCCAATTTCAACTTCTAAACTGGAGTTTGGCTCTCATATTCTCTCTTGAAAACACCTTGAGCTATTCCAGTAGAACAGGATCTTGTCCATTTTGTTACCATCTGATGTTGCTTTTTGGAAGGACACTTGGGCCACTGCATTCATGATGCATCAACTCCATAACACCAGTGGGACTTAGTGTGTGGGTGATGTGACATTTAACATCCATTGCTTACCCACTGTCCCTGTATTCCTGATTCAGCAAGATACCAAGCATGTGCCTGATGTTAAACACATCAATAGAAACACATTAATAGGCCCTCTTTAGACAGCTAATTCAGTCACACATTTCCCTGGGAAATTTGCTAACCCTGGGCCTGGATGGGCAATCTTCATCTGAACCTGCAAATTTGACCTTGAGGCCCACATGCCATGGTGTTGCATTGGCCATCACCACTGTCTCCCTGGAGCCCTGGCATGAGAAGAAGGCATCTCACCAAAATTTGGCACTGGATGTAGATGAGTCTCAGGGTGCAGAAGATCCTTCCGGGCCAAGATGTGCTCAGTGTGTGTCTATACCAACCACAGTAATGAACCTTGGAGGTGTGAATCAGATGCACAGCCTTGCCTGGGAAGCCACCTTGTCCCCAGGGCTGTCCCCAGTCACTGTCCCCAGGCAAAGCAGTGCTCAGCCACCTCCTGCTCACCATTGCTCTTCCAAGTGTTTTTCTCCCAAGGGCTGCTACCCTCACATCCTCTCAGCCTCGCCATCTCCACAGCCAGGAAAACTCCTCAGGAGCTGCTCAGAAATCACTTGGCATAAGGGAAGGCATATGTTAACAGTGAGGCAGCACAGCACCATTTCTGTGATGAAGGAGCCCTGGATCCTCTGAAGAGAAGAATTTGTTACAGCCCAGCATTCTCCAATGCCATGGCTGGAGAAGGGAGATTTGAAACCCTCTTCAGCCTGGATTTAGCTTGAACAAAACAATGCCAGAGAGAAATCAGGCCAGCTTTTGAAACAGTTTAACAATGAGCATCTTGTTAATGACTAGGAGGATGTCATCACTAATCTGTGTCTGAAACAGGGCCCTTTCTGCTCTGCAGAGTCTGCCCATGTTCTTACAAACTGGTCCAGGACATGGTCTGATTCAGGACTCTGCCTTCCACTTCTTTTCCCAACAGCCCAGATCCAGAGCAGAAATGCCATTCCCTCCCCATTCCTTTGCCTGATTCACCTCTTTGTGTGGCCACAGGAGGCTGAACCCATGCAGGGGGTTTGGGTTGAAAAGGGGAAAGGAAAGGTAGGGGAGTGTTTTCCTTTAGTGTGTTCACATGAGTGAGCTGCTGACAGGAAGCTGCACCATCACACAGAAGCCTGTGAGGCTGCAGCATCTCAGACACATCTACAGAACTTTTGGGGCAGAACAGGGGTGGATGAGGGGGAAAAATGCAGAAGGAAATGGTGCAGGGCTACAGAGACACCTCCACAAGGTGCCTGAAGTTAACTGAGATGAATCAAGGTGAAATGGGTTATGTAACTGCCACAACATTAAAAATAGGTTACGCTGTATATTAAGATTTCATTTATGAATTGTTTATAAAGCATTCATAAATGTTAGATGTGGTAAGCACGGTATGCACACAAATACTTTGTGTCCCAGCATTATCGATGGCTGTGTCCACAGCAGCTGCAGGTATTACAGATGGTTAAATCACAGCTCTGCACACCAGCAGTTCAATAGCAATACACAATAAATGATTCATCAATCACCTCAACATGTATCAAGAAATGATGTGCCCTTTCTAAATGGAGCCTTAATATGAAGTGTGACCTTAGGAACTGTGAAACAGGGAACTTTTGCCCCTTTCATCCTTTTTTTTTTTTTTTTTTGTTCCTAAAAAACCGTTTTGGTTTTGTTCCTAAGCCAAACCATAAAACCACCAACAGCTGCCCCCCACCTCCACTCAATTCACCAGTTTAATAATGATTGTGCTTTTCCTTGCCTCTGGCTTGAGAAAGGTCACAGGCTCCTGAGAATTAAAAAGGATTTATGGAACACATACAGTATTTGGATATGCTCCCCTCTGCCGCAAATGTGTTTGGTGTGTTTTGGGGTATGGACTCCAGGGATGCAGAAGGACATCACCCCAGCAGGATGTCACCTTACCAGCCAGGGTGTCTGCAGGTCCCTGGAGAGACCACAAGAGCAAAAGTAATGTGAATGTAAATTAGGTAAACAGAAGAACAGAAGAGCCATGAAATGAGACTTAACAGGATAATTTAATTTATTAAAATGAACTCTACAGCCAGCTCTGGGCATTTGCTTACATGTAAGATGTCGCCAGAGAAGATGCCACCATTGCAGATCCCCAGCACAAGGTAGACCAGGTAAGAATTGTCCTTCCCTACCATGGCATCTTCCATAAACCTGGAGGAAGGTATAAAGCCTGCCCATCCCATCCATCCCATCCCATCCCATCCTATCCCATCCCATCCCATCCCATCCCATCCCATCCCATCCCATCCCTCACTCCTGTGCAGGGCTGAGTCCCACAGGATTCTCTTTAAAAGTGGAAGAGAAAGAAGATGCTCCTGTCTTTCCAGTCTTGGCTGAAGTCCTGGCCAGGGCTGTGTTTTGCAATTCTCTTGAGGAGAGCACTGCAGGGACCTGGCCCAGGTCTGTGCTATTTGAATTGTGTATCAACATAAGCCACTTGCATGTGGTGATAGCTGGATAATGTGCATTTAAATTTAGTACAAAAATAAGACAAAATAGGTGCAAATGCTTTGGGATATTATTTTCAACACAAGTATTGGTAAATTTACCAGATTTCTCTTTTGTGTAGCTCTTCAAATGTTGCTGCTGTTGGTTTCATGTCCTCTAAACCTTGTCCATACTGAGAGCTCAGGGTCACACAAGCTCTGTTGAGAAAAACAACAGGAGGGATCAGTGATGTTGTTAACACAAACCTCTCTATTTAAAAACACCAGATATGAACAGGAGCCACATGATGAGCTGCTGTGATTTGCAGGGCAGACATCTGTGCTTCCCAACACATCCACAGGGAGAAGGGGCTCTGTAAGGAAACACCCACCCTGTATCAGAAATGTTTCCAACCTGAAATGCCTGGGTTTTGCCAGTGGCTGTAGAGAAAGGCCAAGGTGATGAGTTGAGATGGAGATATCCACTTAACAGATGAGATAAATCAGAACCACAGAGTGATCTGGGTTGGAAGGAACCTTAAGGATTTTGTTCCAACCCTGCTGCCACAGGCAGAGACACCTTTCACAGACCAGGTTGCTCAGAGCTCCATCCAGCCTGGCCTTGAACATTTCCAGGGATGAGGCAGCCACAGTTTCTCTGGGCATTCTGTGCCAGGGCTTCACTGCCCTTAGAGTAAAGAAGTTTTTTCTAATGAGCAATCTAAACCTATTTTCTCTCAGTTTAAAGCCATGTCCCCTTGTCCTATAAATCCCCGTGTTCTGTCCCATCAAACATGGATGAAGTTAGCAAATGTGTTTAAAAGTCTTGAAGGACCCAGGGAGACAACACCAGCTCTGAGCACAAGAGACTCATTTTTTTTTTGGAGATCACACAGAGCCAGCCCCTTTCCCTCTCCATCCAGGGAGCAGTTCCATGGGGTTCAGGTTTGTACACAGCCTCTTCAGCCACTGTGGTACAAACATGAGGACTGTGGCTCATTCCCAGTACTTTTCCTTTTCACTCCACACCCCTGGGCCATGTGCACAGTGACCTTCTGGGCCAGCAGGGCACCAGGCAGTGTGTCAGCAAGGAGCCACATGATGGGGAAATACAGCTCTCCTGGGGACCACCAGTGTGAAATGTCCAGGGGAAGAGGGAAACCTGCTGCAGCTTTATCTCACCTTTGTGCAAACCTGCTCTGATGAGACCCTCAGCTGAGAGGTTTTTCGAGCTGTTCCTGAATGAGCACAGTCATAT